>CM059425.1:61329954-61899831 GCA_030390025.1 Squalus acanthias
TAGTGCACAAAAAAACTGCAAGTAAACAAAGAGCAGTTAATTGCATTCTTTCAGATTCATAATGCATTGCAACTTATCCCATTATGGCATACCTGTCATAATTATTGCATGCTTCTTTTGAAATCTTAACTGCTTGCTGTAAGAAGTAACAGTATGATAAAATTATTTCTACTCACACTTACAACTGTCTTTACTCTTTTTCTCCTTTTGACATTACAATAATATAGATTTTCATATCTTTGACCTATTTTTCTGTCCATGATTAATTCCTAGCATTCAGCTATTATACAGTTGATATTTATAAAATTGTGGCTTTACACAGCCAGACAGTTAATTGTAACATAATATACTGAGAAATGCAGAAATTTTCTTCCAGGTTTTAAATCACCTGTGTCCAGTGTTTTTGAAACCAGAGTCCCAATAACACACAGCTTTGATCACACATGTACAGAGGTAAAATGCATGGAATGACTGAGAGATAAACAGAATGTTTACCTATCCCTTATGAGCTGATGCTGATATGTAAATTTATTCTTCTCTGTTGCACAAATATGCATTCTGGCTCTTGCTTAAACACTTCAGAGGTCTTAGTCAAACAGCTTTAATGGTGTTTCCAATATTCTGAATGTGTGACATTTGATGAATGTCTTGTGCAGTTTGATATCCAACGAATAGTGTGAATGAAGGAGTCATTGATAACTACTCCACCACAGTGAGATAATTTATTATTTTACTGTTCATATTCATCTTGACATTTTTATCTGCAGAAGGCAAATTTCATTTGAAATATCTAATCTAAGATTTATTTTGGATATTGGCCTTTTCCTGTTGATCATTGAAAGAGTTCCCAAAGGAAATTGTGCATCCAGTTTCAGATTAAGTAGAAGGTCTGCAGTTGTTAAGGGAGTTCTACGTTTAACACACATGCATACATATTCAGTCTGCATTGTGAAGAAAAATTAAGGTAGCAACCCAGGTTTTGGAACAATGTAGCTAAAAGTCCTATATTTACTGAAAGACAAAAGGTTATATGGCAGCATTTGATTTTATTATTCTTTTTAAATTCATGTTTGTCTTGGTGGCCTGGATGAGAATACTAATAAATGTCTCCAGCAATCCAGACTAGAAATCCTTGGCAACAAAGCTGCATAGAAGACCTCTCTGATCTCTAGTTTGAAAACTGGTCTTTTGTAAAAATAATTGTCCACTCTCTAACCTGATAATCTGATGTAATAAAGTCTTTGTACACTCTAATTTTGATAATGTTTCATTTAAATAGATAGACAGTAGATAGTAATCACAGTCAATAAATTGCATTACAGCAATTATATCTGAAATTAATCATCCCCAAAAATAAAAGCTGAGTATTTCCTGGAAAGTTTTGGTGTATCTACAATGCAAGAGTGCATTGCACTGTTTTTATTCCCCCCCAGAAAATTTACATTTACACCAGTTTTACGTTGAAACATTACTACATGTGAATTTCATCGATTGTTTGTGCTGCTTCCAAGATATTCCCTCAAAATCTTCTACCGCTCATTTACATAGCCCTGCCTTCATGCAAATGATCTACTCACGCGAGTTTCCTAGATTTACGCTGGCATAGATCTATCTCCAATAATTTAGCCGCAATACTGCCCAAAGTCATCTGATATCGGCGTAACTGAGATTATTGGAGTTTGATCATTTATTCACGATTTAAAAAAAATCTTTCCTACTAAAACCTAAACTATACTTGGCCAAAGTGCTGTCAGCTGAAATTTTGCAGACTCTATCATGTGTTTTGAAGGACTAAGCAGCTAGAATGTCCTTCCCTATGGGAATATCCTTGTTCTGCGTAACAATAGAAAGGAGGAGCAGTAGCAGAGGCAAAGAGACTCTGAGAGTGAGGCACCGTGGCTGAAGCAACAGCAACATAATATTACTCAAAAGTGAAACTACATCTGGTAGCGATGTTAACCTCAACAACAACAACTTGTATTTATTTAGCACCTTTATGTGGTAAAACGTCCCAAGGCGCTTCACAGGAGTGTTAGACGACAAAAATTTGACACCGAGCCACATGAGAAATTAGGGCAGATGACCAAAAGCTTGGTCAAAGAGAGAGGCTTTAAGAAGCGTCTTAAAGGAGGAAAGAGAGGTGGAGAGGTTTAGGGAGGGAATTTCAGAGCTTAGGGCCTAGGCAACAGAAAGCACGGCCACCAATGGTTAAGTGATTATAATCAGGGATGCTCAAGAGGGCAGAATTAGAGGAGCACAGATATCTTTGGTGGGGGGAGGGAAGTTGTGGAGCTGGAGGAGATTAGAGACTGGGAGGGGCGAGGCCATGAAGGGATTTGATAACAAGGATGAGAATTTTAAAATCAAGGCATTGCTTAATTGGGAGCCAATGTTGGTCAGCGAGTACCGGGGTGATGGATGAATGGGACTTGGTGCGAGTTAGGACACGGGCAGCCAAGTTTTGGATGACCTCAAGTTTACATAGGGTAGAACATGGGAGGCCAGCCAGGAGTGTGTTGGAATAGTCAAGTCTAGAGGTAACAAAGGCATGGATGAGGGTTTCAGCAGCAGATGAGCTGAGGCAGTGGTGGAGACGGGCGATGGTATGGAGGTGGAAATAGGCGGTCTTTGTTATGCCATGGATATGTGGTTGGAAGCTCATTTCAGCGTTAGATATGATATCAAGGTTGCGAACAGTCTGGTTCAGCCTCAGACAGATGCGAGGGAGAGGGATGGAGTCGGTGGCTCGGGAACGGAATTTGTGGTGGGGACCAAAGAAAATGGCTTTGTTCTTCCCAGTATTTCATTGGAGAAAATTTCTGCTCATCCAGTACTGGGATGTCAGACAAGCAGTCTGACAAGTTAGAAAGAGTGGAGGGGTCGAGAGAGACGTGGTGGTGAGGTGGAGCTGGATGTCGTAAGCATACATGTGGAAACTGACGCTGTGTTTTCGGATAATGTCGCCAAGGGACAGCATGTAGATGAGAAATAGGGGGCCAAAGATAGATCCTTGGGGGATACCAGAGGTAATGGAGCGGGAAAAGAAGCCATTGCAGGTGATTCTCTGGCTAGGCTTAGATAGATAAGAATGGAACCAGGCGAGTGCAGTCCCACCCAGCTGGATGAGGCTGGAGAGGTGTTGCAGGAGGATGGAGTCGTCAACCGTGTCAAAGGCTGCAGACAGGTCGGGAAAGACGAGGAGAGATAGTTTACCTTTGTCACAGTCACAAAGGATGTCATTCGTGACTTTGAGAGCCATTCCGTTACTGTGGCAGAGGCGGAAACCTGATTGGAGGGATTCAAACAAGGAGTTGCGGGAAAGATGGGCACGGATTTGGGAGGCGACAACAAGGACTTTGGAGCGGAAAGGAAGATTGGAGATGGGGTGGTAGTTTGCAAGGACAGAGGAGTCAAGGGTTGGTTTTTTGAGGAGAGGTGTGATAATGGCAGATTTGAAGGAGAGGGGGACAGTACCTGAGGAGAGAGAACCGTTAACAATGTCAGCTAATATGGGAGCCAGAAAAGGAAGTTGGGTGGTCAGCAGTTTAGTGGGAATAGGGTTGAGGAAGTGGGTCTCATGGTCAAGATGAGCGCGGAGAGGTCATGAAGGGAGGTTGGGGAGAAAGAGGCGAGTTCAGGGCTAGGGTGGGGGGAACCTTAGAGGAAGTTTGGCCCGGTGGGCATGGGGAAGGAAGGGAAGTGGCAGAGGCAGCAGGTCGGTGGTCTCAATCTTGGAGACAAAGAAGTCCATGAGTTCCTCACACTTGTTGGAGGTGAGGATGGAGATGATGGGAGAGGGGTTTAAGAAGACGGTTCGAGTAGAGAATAGAAGCTGGGGGTTATCTTTGCATTCCAGAATGATCCTGGAATAGTGAGCAGTTTTGGCAGACGAGCAAAGGACCCGATAATGCTTTATGTGGTCCAGCCAAATCTGGCATTCAAAGGCTAAACCAGTTGTCCGCCATATCCGTTCAAGTCTGCGTCCCTTGGACTTAAGGGAGCGAAGATGAAGGCCGTACCAGGGGGAGCGGCTAGGATGAGAGAGAATAATGGTTTTCATCGGAACTGGGGCATCAAAGGTGGTGGTGAGGGTGTGGTTGAGCAGATCGGTAGCTGCAGGAATGGAGGGCCAAAGGCTGGACAGTTGGGAATTCTGATTAATTCAGACTTTAACAATTGCTTTTTGACACTAGTGTTGGATGCTGCCCAAATTGACACCATGGTGAATGTGTGAAAATTAATCTTTGGTACTGGGCATAGCAATGGAGCCATTGTCTTTTCAGTTACATGTAAAAATAGAAGATAAACCAGAAATAGCTTCTTCACCTATAGGCCTGGTGGTAAAATGTCAGGATTCTGAACTGGATAACTGAGTTCAAACCCAGATTGAACTGAGATTCACACTTCCTTCTTGGTGATTCTTGCCGGACCACTAAATGATGCAACACTACTGCTGTGAAACATCAGAATGCTATATTTCACACAATGCAAGTTTCCTAATTTTACAAAAAAAAGTCCACTAAACAGCAATACGGACACATGCAAGTTTTATTTTCTATGGCGAATACACCTTTTTAAAAATAGCTTATAAAGTTGTAACACAAATGGGAAACAATTGTTGGCTCTACATTTGCACTTGTTTTATCCTGGTTTTTATGTTCTGGATTAGGCAAATGAACTCCGCAGGAAATTTCAGTGTAAGTTTCTGTCTGCAAGTAAATTTCAGTGCAATTTTTACATAGATGTAATCCAGGAAATTCAGGCATTTCATAGCTCTATATATGCCATCTCTAGGTCCAATGTCAAACAGTAACACAATTCATGAATGAAGTATGGAAGAAGTTTTTGTCTGATAGATCAGTATCTCAGTACACACATTTGATATCAAATTTTTCACCGATATTTCCTAACTTTTCAATTTTTAAGAATTTATATTGCAAGATTCAGATTGCCATCATTAAGTTTAGAAGTGCTGATCCTCGTTTCTAATTTCTAAAATAAAAGAGCAAATCTTCTATGCTAATTGCTAAAGAATAAGTTGGTAACTGACTAATACTGGATTTTAAGTCATTTGTGGAGCAGTTTAACTTAACGGAAATCTGTGCCAATCAATATTATTTTTACTTGGATTAGCGAATATCTGAATATGCTAAATAGAAAGAGGAATCGGACAGCTTCCTAAGTGTACGTTGTCTTACCTTGCAGAGCAATGGTTAATATCCTGTTGCATCAACACCAACTTGTTAAGATTTTAGTTGTAATTATAGTTATTCATACTGCTAATCCAATCTGAAGATGTATTTCAGTATTTTCATTACTACAGTAGTGTCTTCAACTTTCTATGGAGCAGATGATAAAATCAAATTTGAATTATATAATTTTGTAAATAATTGCATAAGCTTAGTTATACCAAATCAAACCAACCAGTCTGACAGCCACATTAAAAATCACAAGTATGTCAATTTAATAATTTGATATCTTGAAGTAACATAACATGAGTCATTGAAACATATAAATCTCATTGAAACATAAAATTCTTAAGGGGCTTGACCAGGTAGATGCTAGGAGGATGTTTCCCCTGGCTGGGATGTCTAGAACTAGGGGTCACAGTCTCAGCATAAGGGGTCGCCATTTAGTACTGAGTTGAGGAAGAATTTCTTCACTCAAAGGGTTGTGAATCTTTGGAATTCTCTATCCCAGAGGGCTGTGGATGCTCAGTCGTTGAGTATATACAAGACTGAGATCGATGGACTTTTGGATACTAGGGGAATCAAGGGATATGGGGATAGGGTGGGAAAGTGGAGTTGAGGTAGAAGATCAGCCATGATCTTATTGAGTGGCAGAGCAGGCTCGAAGGGCCAAATGACCTACACCTGCTCCTATTTCTTGTGTTCAACATTCTGCTTGACTTTCATTGGTTGAAACTGTTGCAATTCAGTTTCTGCAACACAGATTAGTATCTGATCATCCTTAGATTTCCAAAAGATGTTCTTATTCCCTACTTCACCATGAGATTGAATATACAGAGCAAGGAGGTTAAGAGACTAGATAGGAAAGGAGCTGGATTGGCTCTATATGCTGGGGACACCTGGGAGGCAAAGGAAGTGGACCGATGTACAGGATAAGATTCCCAACAAGCTCCACAATGCAAAAAGGACACAGGGATTTGTTATAGATCAAAACAAAAAAGGACGGATTAATCTATGTGGAGATAAATTATGTGCAAACAGAAAGATCATGCTGATGGTGGACTTTAACTAACCTGATCAATTCGAAATGTCCAAACAATCTCAAATCTGAACTGGTAAATGTAATGTAATACTGATTTCTGACCCTGTGCATTAGAGATATCATAAGAGGCAATCTTAACCAGGTAATAGCAAGTGACCCCAATAGGATATTCAGAACTGAAATAATGGTATCCAGGGCAACATTGACCATAAAATGATTAAATTTGACATGATCTGGGGTAATCTATTGAAAGGATGCAGAGGAGAGCAACTAGAATGATTGAGGGGATGGATGGATGGATTGGATTATAATGAGCGATTATGTAAATTGGGCACGTTCTCCTCTACATGCTGCCCCTCGGCGATGTCATCTGAAAACACAGCGTCCGTTTCCACATGTACGCTGACGATACCCAGCTCTACCTCACCACCGCTTCTCTCGACCCCTCCACTCTCTAAATTGTCAGACTGCTTGTCCAACATCCAGTACTGGACGAGCAGAAATTTCCTCCAATTAAATATTGGGAAGACCAAAGCCATTGTCTTTGGTCTTCGCCACCGACTCCGTTCCCTAGCCACTGACTTCATCCCTCTCACTAGCATCTGTCTGGCTGATCCATGCTGTTGCAACCTTGGTGTCATATTTGAGCTTCCGACCACACATCCACAGCATAACAAAGACCGCCTGTTTCCACCTCCGTAACATCGCCCATCTCCACCACTGCCTCTGCTCACTTTTTAAAATTCGTTTATGGGATGTGGGTGTCGCTAGCAAGGCCAGCATTTATTGCCCATCCCTAGTTGCCCTTGAGAAGGTGGTGGTGAGCCGCCGCCTTGAACTGCTGCAGTCCGTGTGGTGAAGGTTCTAGGATTTTGACCCAGCGACGATGGAGGATCGACGATATACTTCTAAGTCAGGATGGTGTGTGACTTGGAGGTGGTGGCGTTCCCATGCGCCTGCTGCCCTTGTCCTTCTAGGTGGAAGAGGTCGCGGGTTTGAGAGGTGCTGCCGAAGAAGCCTTGGCGAGTTGTAGATGGTACACACTGCAGCCACGGTACTCCGGTGGTGGAGGGAGTGAATGTTTAAGGTGGTGGATGGGGTGCCAATCAAGCAGGTTGCTTTGTCCTGGATGGTGTCGAGCTTCTTGAGTGTTGTTGCAGCTGCACTCATCCAGGCAAGTGGAGAGTATTCCATCACACTCCTTACTTGTGCCTTGTAGATGGTGGAAAGGCTTTGGGGAGTCAGGAGATAAGACACTCTCCGCAGAATACCTAGCTTCTGACCTGCTCTTGTTGCCACAGTATTTATGTGGCTGGTCCAGTTAAGTTTCTGGTCAATGGTGACCCCCAGGATGTTGATGGTGGGGGATTCAGCGATGGTAATGCCGTTGAATGTCAAGGGGAGGTGGTTAGATTCTCGCTTGTTGGAGATAGTCATTGCCTGGCACTTCTGTGGCGCGAATGTTACCTGCCACTTATCAGCCCAAGCCTGAACGTCGTCCAGGTCGTCTTGTATGCGGGCATGGACTGCTTCATTATCTGAGGAGTTGTGAATGGCGCTGAACACTGTGCAGTCATCAGCAAACATCCCCATTTCTGACCTTATGTTGGAGGGAAGGTCATTGATGAAGCAGCTGAAGATGGTTGGGCCTAGGACACTGCCCTGCTCCTGAAACCCTCATCTATGCCTTTGTTACCTTTTAGACTTGACAATTCCAATGCACTCCGGGGCTGGCCTCCCATGTTCTACTCTATGCACACTTGAGGTCATCCAAACTTGGTGCAAGTTAGGACACAGGCAGCCAAGTCCGACTCACCCATCGCCCTTGCGCTCGCTGACCTACATTGGCTCCTGGTTAAGCAACACCTTGATTTTTAAAATTCTCATTCTTGTTTACAAATCCCTCCAAGGCCTCAGCTGCCTAGGCCCTAAGCTCTGGAATTCCCTCCCTATACCTCGCTACCTCTCTTTCCTCCTTCAAGATGCTCCTTAAAACCTACCTCTTTGACCAAGCTTTTGGTCATCTGCCCTAATTTCTCCTTATGTGGCTTGGTGTCAAATTTTGTTTTATAACACTTGGGACGTTTTACTACATTACAGGCGCTATATAAGTTATTATTAGAAGAATGGTGATGTGATATTGCTGTTTTTAGGATTCTAAAGGGACTAGATAATGTAGACTACGACCAACTATTTCACCTTGTCCAGAAAAGTAGAACCAGGAGACACAACCCGCGCTTTAAGGGGGTGGGTCAATTAAAAAATAATCAATGGCCTCCTATTTCAACTCCTCCCCCTGACGGGAATAAAATGCAGAAAGTGGCAAACTTGTCCCCAACCCGCCGCATTCCCAGACGCTTCTGTGGCAACAATAGCTTGATTTTAACTTTAGTGATGGTACTTAGAAGATGTCAATAGGCATATGAAGCAATTGACCACAGTTGTTAATGTGCTGAAGTCACTGACGGTGAAGTTGCTTTGTGGGAGATGCAGGGCTGAAAGATTAATGTAGTCACCCTTCTCCGGTCGTTCACCAGCCTCGCCATCACCGATGCTGGAGGTGCCGCTTATCTCCAGAGCCGCCTTCCGCCGCTGGGGTCGCATTAATGATGGCTTGTGGTCCTGGCCCTATCCCTGGCATTTTGTGCTCTCATCTCCTGCAAAGGATGTACGACAGTCCTGTGAGTGGATCTCAAGAATGTGTGCTTCCTCTGAATGTAGTGCATATGGTGAAAGTGAGAGTCCGACAGATGTGAAAGGAGTGGAGATCGCATGTCTTTGAGGAAAGTGGCTACGGTGCCAATTCATGAGGAATAATGAGTGGGTGCAGTTGGATCAGCTCATATGAAGTGAGGTGAGCATTGGAGTTATTGGCAGTAGTGAAAGGAAGAAGTGGGAGGTGTGCATATGAAGGGAGTCAGGATGATAGGTGGTGCTTTGAAATATTCCGATTGGTGCTGAGGAAAGTGATGAAGGGGTAAGGAGTGCTGTGAATGGTGAAGGATGGAGAAGAGGGAGTGGGAATAGGTGCATTGTAGGAGATGGGCAAAGATGGACGTGTGCTGACCTTTCCTGACTTAGTCCTGAAACATTTTCGACACTCGACCTTTGTGTTACCCTCCTGCTACTCACTTGTGCCACCTCTACCCAGGCTGCCTTCGTGGTGGCAGCTGGTTGTTTCTTCCCACTTGTGGAGAAAAGACATCCCTCCTTGCCCTGACAGCACCCAGCAGACCTCCAGGGAACCATCACTGAAGTGGGGGCCACCTTCCCTCTCTTTGCAGTCATATTGCCTATCTTATTCCTCACTTCTTTCCTTCAAATAACACCAGCACTTGCCTAACTTCCAGAGCTGGACTGGGGCTTTAAATAGTCTGCGAGTAATAGTATCATGCAGGTGGCCGTTCTTGAACATGTTGTTAGAAACTAGGGGTGCCTAAAAATATATATGGCTGCATAAGCAATACTGTGTTTAAATGATTGTATGTTTCGGCTCAAGACAAGTAAGGGGATTGCTTAAGTTTCGTTTTCCTGGAAAAGTTTTGTTTTCCTGGAAAACTTGCATTAGAATTTGAGACAGTCTTTTTAATCAGTTAGATTAGGTGAGGCATAAACATGCCACACAGGGGCCCATAGGATCGCCCTGCCAGGCTAGTTATCTGTTGTTTGTAAGTTAGGGTTTTGACTTTGTTAATGTATCTTTAATTTGGCCAGTGAAGGCCCAACTATGTTTCTTCTTTTATTACGAATAACCATATTATAATTTCTACAGATAGAATTTGGAGTTTGTTTAGCAGAACTGCTTGCGAAGATAATTAAAAGTTAATTAGGAAAAGACATGGAATGAATGGAATTTGAGGAGGCTAAGGTATCCATCTTGGAATGCTCCATTTGTTAGATGAAGGTGCGACAGCTCTGGCTTGGGCCTCCTGATTAAAGCTGGGTCGAGGAGGATAGAGACGAGAGAAATAAGACACACATTCCAAAGGAAGAACCTTCAGAAAGATTAAACAATAAGATAAATTGGATGAAGTAATGAGACCTCTTTTTGGGGAGGGCTTTCATCCAAGAACCAAGACAAAGAACTTGAGGTGTCATTGGGTGGTGAGGTTTTAGAGGAACCTCTATAGGTTAAATGGTCTTGTCAATAACTTGGCCTCAGGCCCACCCCTAAAAACAGAATAAAAGTGACACCTCGAGCACTTGCCCACACAGACGGTGGAGGGGAGAACCAGACAAGTTGGACTGGTCGAACGCTCTTTTGAGAGTGATCCCACGCTCACCAACTCAAAGGCCCTAGAGAGGGAGAGAGGCCGGAAGCCAGAGAACTGTTCGCACGCCAGCCGTCTGTCCGATAGGGACCGGTACCAGCTGCTTGTCACGGTCGTATGTTTTTGCTGTATAACTAGCATGTGATATTCTGTCTTAAACTCTTATTAAAACACAATGGCCCAAAAATTAGTGCCGCTACGCGAGAGTACGCACTACGTACTCTCGCGTATTCTGTCTCCAATTGCCGGTTTTCTGTATGCACTGCGCATGCGCTGAAAACCGGCACTTGGTGAATTCAAAAGGGGACGGTTCCTAGGTGAACCGCGTGCGCGCTACAGGCTGCGCGCACGCAGTGCACTTAGTGCTTTGAACGCGCAGGTAAGCATGGAACATTTTAGACATAAAGAAAGGAGGCGTAAGACCCTCTTTTAACAAGGTAAGTAGTTAATTAAGTATTATTTTGAATTTTTTTTAACCGGTATATCTTTTTTAGAGACTTTAAAGACAGATAAGTTTATTTTTATAACTTTTTAAAAGATTTTTAATTTTTTCAAAAATTTAATTTTTTGTTTAAAATGGTTAATTTATTTAACTATACTTATTTTATTAATGTGATGTTGTTTTTTAAATTTAATTGAGGTTTAGCTGTTCTTTTGGGGGGGTATAGATTCATAGCTTTCACAGCACTTATGTGAAAGCTATGAATGAAAGATGGTGTGCTGCCATTGGCTCTAACTGAGTCACGTGATCCCACAGCTCGCACGAATTAACTGCGCCTGTGGGATACGAAAGCCCTGCACAGCTGCTGTCCAGAACATCAAGTTCGTGCGAGCTGGGAATGAAAAAGCCAGCGCGCAGTGAGAGATCGCGGGGAAGCCTTACCCTCGCACGAAGGCTCCCTCACGAATTTTTGGGCCAATATACCCACCATATTGGTTTGCAGTCGATCCTGATTATTTGAAAGACTAGAGATAAGCTACTAATTGACCAAATCTCTCAAATGTTGTCTCCTTCCAAATCCGTGCCCATCTTTCCCACAACTCCATGTTTGAACCCCTCCAATTTCCATCCCTGCCACAGCACTGAAATGGTCCTTATCAAAGTCATAAATTACATCCTATGTGACTGTGGTAAACTATCCCTCCTCATTCTTCCTTACCTGTCTGTAGCCTTTGACACGGTTGACCACACCATCCTCCTCCAACGCGCCGCCTCCGTCGTCCAGCTGGGTGGGACTGTCCTCGCCTGGTTCCATTCCTACCTATCCAGTCATAGCCAGAGAATCACCTGCAATGGCTTCTCTTTCTACTCACGCAATGTTACCTCTGGAGCCCCCAAGAGCTGTCCATGGCCCCCCCCCGCCCCCATCTATTTCTCATCTATATGCTGCCCCTCAGCAACATCATCCGAAAACACGTTGGGATTCACATGTACACCGACGACATCCAGCTCTACCTCAGCACCACCTCTCTCGACCCCTCCACTGCCTCTGATTTGTCACGCTGCTTGTCTGACATCCAGTAGTGAATGAGCAGAAATTTCCTCTCTTTAATTATTGGGAAGACCAAAGCCATTGTCTTCGTTCGCTGCAAAAAGCTCCGTTCCCTAGCCACCTTGGGATCCTATTTGACCCTGAGCTGAACTTCTGATGCCGTATCCTCTCTACCACCAAGACCACCTACTTCCACCCTTGTAACATCGTTCATCCTTGTTCTTACTTCAGCTCATCTGCTGCTGAAACCCTCATCCATTCCTTTGTTACCTCTAGACTCAAGTATTCGAATGCTCTCCTGGCCGGCAACCACCTTGAGCCCTCTGTAAACTTGAGCTCATCCAATACTCTGCTGCCCGTATCCTAACTTGCACCAAGTCCCGTTCACCCATCCCTGTGTTCACTGACCTACATTGGCTGACGGTCCAGCAACGCCTCGATTTAAAAATTTGCATCTTTGTTTTCAAATCCCTCCATAGCCTCACCCCTCCCTAACTTCCTCCAGGTCTACAACCCTCAGACATCTGTGCTTCTCCAATTCTGGTTTTCTTCGCTGCACCATTGGTGGCTGCGCCTTCAGCTACCTAGGCCCGAAGCTCTGGAATTCCCTCTCTCTCTGCCTAACTACCTCTCTCTCTTCCTTTTAAGACGCTCCTTAAAACCTACCTCTATGACCTGTCCTAATATCTCCTTATGTGGCTCAGTGTCAAATTTTGTGAAGCGCCTTGGAACATTTACTATGTTAAAGGTGCTATATAAATGCTCGTTGTAGTGTGGCAATAGCTTGTAAATATTGGACCTGAAATTGCGGTCGGAGGCTTCCCGTGGACAAATACCACTGAAACGCAAGTAAAATCCGTACTTACCTGATGGCCCCGGACCTACGCTTCTGGGCCTTCAGGCGTACGCCTGCGCAAAAGCCCACAAATCCCAGGGGGCGGCATGCAGTTCGCAAGCTTCCCTGGGAGCACGTGGGCCGGCCCAAACAATCACACGGGGATTCTATTTATGTACGGAATCGCCATAAGCATAATAGGAATCACATAAAAAATACATTTTCACACAACCTAAATAAAAAAAAAAATATATCATGTTTAAAATTAATTAAACATTTAAAACAAAAATTTAATTTTTTGAAAAATGAAAACACTTTTAAAGGGGCCAAAAATAACCCAAACTAATTTTAAAGGTATTTGAATGTTTAAATGATTATATTTATCGTCACCCTTATGCTGGTAAAAGCAGGCCTTATGCCAACTCGGCACCAGTGAATGTCCATTTCCTGTGCAGAAACTTGACTGATCGCAAGTACTGGGTTTTCGCACATGTGCTTTGCATGCGGACACCCGGAACTTGCGGGGCACTTACGACCGCATCCGCTGTGCGTACGCGGCCACAGGCCCAGGAAAATCGGGCCAACGTATATGCTTTCAAAGCCAGTGCCTGTTCTTTAAGGGATTATGACTATAAAAAACAGTATATTTTGTGTATCAGCAGTTCTGATTATATACTTAATCTTGTGCCAGCAGATTTTTGCCACGTGGGGAGGGATTTAACTATATAACTTACACTTGCATAATTCCTATGAAGACGGCATTCTGCTTTTGTAAAGAAATAAGATTGCTTTATTTCTTTGAGAAGTAGTTCATTTCAAGTTCTGTAAGGAGAATTGAAATGGTCTTGTTTGTTTGTTTAATTCCTTGTGAACTTGTTCCAGACTATAAATAGTGTCTTTGTACTGTTTAGTACTGCTGTGTCTGTAAATAACACTCTTCATAGATAAACCGGTTTAATAGTTTAGCGTACAATGAAAAGTGTCTGATATGGCTGATATTACCTGTCTTTTGAAGTGATGTGCAATGTAGTGCAATTGTACCTATTTTCTATCCATTAGCAACTACAAAAAGAAGCAGGATCATTTACCCTGTAGCATGCTATTTCCATTGTACTTACTTTTATTTTTCATGTATGTTATATTGAGGTAATTGCACTGAGAATATGGCTCTCAATGAGGAGAGAGAGGTCTTAATTGTTAGCAAGAGACATTTACAAACATGCTGCTGTAACAGTTTTTTTTGCAAAACAATAGTTAGAATTTCATGTGCAATTCTTTATACCAATTTTACAATTCTTTTAAAATTAGATTTTCTACATATGTATATGGAAAATCTCTTATAGCTAGGTTACAATCATTTCCCTCTTGGTTGCCCTCCTTTAACCTATATGGTCAGATGATTTACTCTGTGGACATAGCTTATTGGTCTTGCAAGTATGAGGAGCATAAAGCATCCTGGCTGAAAACTGCAAAAGCCATCCAGGTGTCGGCCTTGGCTCAGTGATGGGTTCAAGTCTTGGGTTCAAGCCCTGCTGCAGAGATTTGAGTGCAAAATCTAGACTGATGCTTTAGTGTAGTACTGAGGGAATGCTGCACTATTGGAGGTGCCATCTTTTGGTTGAGACTTTTAACTGAAGCCCTGTCTGTCTTCTCCGTTTAATTTATCTCATTGCTGTTAATGGGACATTGCTGTGTGAATATTGGCTGTCCGGTTTCCCCACATGACCTCAGTAACTATAGTTAAAAGTAATTTGTTGACTGTGAACTGCTTTGGGATGTCCTGAGGTCATGAAAGGTTCCTGTTGGAGCTATCTTTGGCCCCATACTAATTTTTACTGCTGTTTTCAGTATCTCAATGGTACTTATTTTCTGTAGGAAGCACAGAAGTTGATGTAATGATAACCATGCAGGGCTTTAATTGAAGATACATTCACGTCTATGGCATATACTCGCTTTTGAAGGGAAACATAATGCTCCCTTTTGTGCAGTACTGAGGGAATGCCACACTTTTGGAGGTGCTGTCTTTCAGCTGAAACGTTCAACCAAGGCCAGGTCTGGGGTCTCGGGGGAACGTAAAGGATCCCATGTCACTATTTGAAGAAGAGCAGTGGCGTTCTCCCAGTGTTCTGGCCAACATTTATCCCTCAGCCAACAGGGCTAAAACAGATTATCTGGTCATTTATCTTTAAGGGATCTTGCTGTACACAATTTGGCTGCTGTGTTTTTCTACATTGCGGCAGTGACTACACTTCAAAAGTACTGCATTGACTGTGAAGTGCTTGGGATGTCCTGAGGTTGCAAAGGACATTGACCATAATTTGCTGTGGCAGGGCATCTAATGGCCTCTGCCGTTAATTGGACTTGCCCATGCACGTTTATGTTTTTCAATTTTTGGCGTGGCAAGATGCTGAAAATGCGAGCTGATAACATCGCAGCAAGTGAAACAGGGCATCTGGAACCTGAGTGAACAGGGCAAGCAACTGTGATCTTTAACCAATCAGATTGAAGGATTGTGAAATTAACAGCGTAAGAAGTGAGAAGGAAGTGTAAATTAGAGTGGGTGAATTCAATGCCAAATCAGGTAAAGAAAGAGAAATAAAAAAGGGAAAGATTAGATTGAGAGAGAGAAAAAAAAGACAAAGGAAATGTAAAAAAAAAACATAATTTTAAGTTGTACATTTTTAAAATCTCCAACAACAATTAAAGCCTGAAGGTATGAGACTCCACACGTGTAATAATTAATTTTCAGTGCCAGAGGGGTTGACTGGCAGTAATTAACACTATCACATCATTAAGAGTAGACTGAAATGGACAAGACTTAACTTTCTGTGGCGAGTTTAGTTTGTATGAACTGGAAAGTGTGCCCTCAAAGACATCACATTTAAAAAGTGTCACATCTTCGAAATGTCTATCAAATAGGGCAAAAAATCCTGATTTGTAAATTAACAGTATCTAATTGACTTGATGTGGAAAAAAATCAAGTAGTAAAAGTATCAAACGAGGAAGTGAGTAACTAGCAGTAAACAACAATCAAATCCCACAAGTTTTTTTTAAACCTAGTATTCACAAGGAACCATCACATCACTAGCAATCAAATTGTGCAAATAATTTCTTAATACTTTCTTCGCCCCTGCTTTCCTCCTTCATTTGGGTCTGTGTGTACAGATGGTGCTAAAATTTAGAACATAATAAATACATAAATAGTTGCATAATTATGAAAAAGTCCTAAATCCTCAGTAAAGATCTCCCTTAGGAGACAACAGTTCGTTAGGAGGCATTGAAGAAACTTTTCAGCGTAACTATGGTGCAAGAAAAGGATAATGCCATTTATTTCGAGGAAGTTCATGCGTAACTGATTTATGCTGGTTTTATACTAAAACATTAATGCACATGAATTTCCTTGATCATTTCCAATACTTCCAAGATACGTCCGTCAAAACCCTCTACTGCTCATTTGCATAGCTCCGTCTCGACGCAACAGACCTGCTCACGCAAGTTTCCTGCATTTATGCTAGTAAAATGCTGCCATAGATTTACGGCTAAATATTTAGACGCAGCCCAACCCAACCCATAGCCACCTGATACTGCCATAATTGAGCAGTTTCAGCTATGGAAGAGTCCTGAAACTTTGTAGCTTTATTTCTGTAGATTTACAGAAATTATTCTCGCATTTGTCAAATGAGACCTGCACTAAACCTAAGTCAATTGCTGTCAGTCTCTGAACCCGAGACTTCTCAGACCCCCCACCCCCCACCATGCATTTTGGAAGGAGCAGGCGACTCGAATAGCTTTCCCAATGTCAACTTTTATCAGCTGAATGAACAAGTCTGAACTATTCATGTGGATTGTTCCCTGTGAGGACTGTGATCTTGAGTAATATATCAGAGAATTAAAGTGATAATTCAACTCTTATGCATTGAATCATAGAATAGTACAACACAGAAGGAGCCCATTCGGCCCATCGAGTCTGCACTGGCTTTTTCAAAGAGCAATCCAATTAGTCCCGCTCTTTTCCCCATATCCCTGCAATTTTTTCTCCTTCAAGTATTTATCTAATTCCCTTTTTGAAGGCTACTATTGAATCTGTGTCCACCAACCTATCAGGCAGTTCATTCCAAATCCTAACCACCCGTTGCGTAAAAAAGTTTTTCCTCATGTCACCTCTGGTTCTTTTGCCAATCACCTTAAATCTGTGCCCTCTTGTTATCGACCCTTCAGCCACTGGAAACAGTTTCTCTTTATTTACTCTATCTAAATCCTTCATGATTTTAAACACCTCTATCAAATCTCCTCTTAGCCTTCTCTGTTCTAAGGAGAACAACCCCAGCTTCTCCAGTCTATCCACGTAACTGCAATCCCTCATCCCTGGAACCATTCTAGTAAATCTTTTCTGTACCCTCGCCAAAGCCTTCACGGCCTTCCTAAAGTGTGGTGCCCAGAATTGGACACAATACTCCAGCTGGGGCCGAACTAGTGTTTTATATAGGTTTAGCATAACCTCCTGGCTTTTGTACTCTACGCCTCTATTTATAAAGCCCAGGATCCCATATGCTTTATTAACTGCTTTGTTAACCTGTCCTGCCACTTTCAAAGATTTGTGCACAACTACCCCCAGGTCTCCCTGTTCTTGTACCCCCTTTAAAATTATACTATTTAGTCTGTATGGTCTCTCATTATTCCTACCAAAATGTATTACCTCACATTTCTCTGCATAGAATTTCATCTGCCATGTATCAGACAGGCTGGTGGGCATGGACGATGTCGTCTTGAAGTCTATTACTATCTTCTTCACTGTTTACTACACTTCTAAGTTTCGTGTCATCTGCAGATTTTGAAATTGTGCCCTGTACTTCCCAAGTCCAAGTCATTAATGTATATTATAAACAGTAGTGGTCCGAGTACTGAACCTTGGGGAACGCCGCTGTATGCCTCCCTCCAGTCCGAAAAACAGCCATTCACCACAACTCTTTGTTTTCTATCTCTTAACCAATTTTGTATCCATGCTGCTACTGCCCCTTTTATCTTTAATTTTGGGCTTAAATTTTGCTAACAAGCTGAATATGTGGTAATTTATCAAACACCTTTTGAAAGTTCATATACACAACATCAACTGCATATACAATGAATAACAGAATACAAATGGCCTTTCATGAACCACACTGCACAAAAAGTGAATTTTCAACCAGGACAATTTAATGAAGCTTTATGGAGTAAGTTCACTATTTGTGACCAGCAACAGAATAAGTGAACAGTCAAGGCGCATACATATACTGTTAGATATAAAACATTCTGCATGGAACTCTATTGATGCATAACGAGCTGGCCACAGAACAGAAAAAAATGCAGTATCAAACTGTACACAATTTTTACAAGATTAAACACATTCTTCATTAAATGTTAATAAAGAAATGTTCCAAGACACACATTAAATATTTAATTAAATATTAATAGTAAATAAAAAATATTACTGAGCATATTACTATAGTTACTATTTTTACATGAGGAACAAGGGTATAGAGCGATATGGGAGCAGGGTAGGAAGAGGTAATTGGCGTGGAAGGAAGCTCGTGTGGAGTATAAATAACAGCATAGACCAGTTGGGCCAAATAGCTTGTTTTGTTACTGCAGATTCTGTGAAAACTGGTGCTGCTTTATAGTACATACAGTCTCTTTTGGCTCTTGTGATCTGAATATTTGGCCACACACCTGTTGCAAACAGTACTCTCGAGGATCACCACTCCCTGGGTGGCAATCCGTGTTCCCTCTAATTTTTTTTGAGCTGTGCGAGCCATTAAAAATTCCACGCAGGCGCAGTTTTTCTATTTAAAAGCCGGCTCACCAGCAGCGCAACCATGCAGCTAAAAGGGAACGTTGGTGGCAATCATGGTGAACAAAATCAGGGTCAGGTGGTAGGTGACAATCAGGAGCATTACCAAGTTGTGCACTGTGCTCAGTACTTTTATACCCAATTCTAAAATTGCCTCAGTGCCACTGCAATCATGTAGCAAGTAATAACAACTCAACAACTTGAATTTATATAATGCCTTTAATGTAGTAACCATTACTTCATAATTTTTTGATTGCAAGCTAATAACTCTCTGATTGTGTACCAGTCTGAAAACCAGTGTTATCCCATTTTGTTCTTTATTTTGAGCAATTTAATGTTTCTAGCTACCAAAATCAGTATTACCTGGTTTTCCATTTTATAACATTCGTCATCTCACAATAAAATGTTCTGTTGTATTTCCTTTAGCAGCTTGTAAATGGTTGTCAATGTAGCTCAGTCATATGAAGTAAAACATGATGGCCCAGAAATTCGGCACTTGTCGGGTGAGTACGCGCTGTGTACTCACCCGTAAGGCCACTTGAAGTGCCGGTTTCCCGCATGCACGGGAAACTGGAACTTCCGGTCTCGTGAAGGGAGGGGTTCAGAGGTGAACCGCGTGCGCAGGAGAGGCTGCGCGCACGCAGAGAACTTCGGGTTTTTTTCAGGATTCTCCGGGAAGGTAAGTATTGAAGAAGCTGCGCTTTTAAAAAGGAGGCGCAAGACCCGTTTTTAACAAGGTAAGTGGTTAATTAATTACAATTTAAAAAAATTTTCAACAGGTTTATCTTTTTTAGATACTTTAAAGAAAGGTAAGTTTATTTTTAATACTGTTAAAAAGTATTTACATTTTTTCAAATTTAAATTTTTGTTTAAAGTAGTTAATTTATTTAACTTATAGTTATTTTAAAAATGTGGTTTTTAAAAAAAAAAAATTATTTGAAGTTTAAGTGTGGTTTTGGGGCCGATTTCAATTCATAGATTTGACAGGTCTTCCTGTCAAATCTATGAATGAAAATGCCCTGCTAGGATTGGCTCTCCATGACCCACGTGATCCCAGGGGACGCTTCGAACTAACTGCGCCCCTGGGACGCATAAGCACTGCACGCCGGCAGCTGGAGGAGGCCCAGGACCCGAAGTCCTCGTGGGCCCAAAACACAACGGCAGGCGCGGTAGGTAAGTACGCGCGCGATGCTTGCACCCGCAGGAAGCCGGAAAGCTGAATTTCTGGCCCGATACTAAATGGATATTTGTTTTCATTGATGCAGGTGACAAGCATGGAGCTCAGAATACTAATGAAAAATGGAAACAGGAAAATACTGAGGCAACCACTTGTAATCTAGCCTTCAAGAATCCCAATAACACTCAGCAGAAACAAGATCTGGATAAATGTCTGTTCCCTCAAGCTGTGGAAGCTGAACATAAACCTCTGCAACCCTGTCTCAGAACAATGCATGATTCTACTGAATGGGGAACTTGTACAGATAACGGCTTAAATATGTTGCAGGTAAATGGACACACCCATTCTTATGAGAAATCTCAGGAGCTCCCTCCTTCTCCAAATTCTTCACGGCAACTAGTTACTTTAGAAATTGACTCAAGTGATTGGACACAGCAGCAGCACCATGACCTTCCTAGAACTTGCAGCTTTCACTTGGAAGGTGATGAATGTAGCAATTCCAAACTTGAAACTGACACCACTATTCCTTTGCCAAAATCCAGCACAATGACAATCACACCAGTTTTCTCTGCACAGTATTGTCAAAGAATAAAGTCTGAAATGAAGTTGGATATTCAAAGTAATATGGAAGCAAACAATATCAGGTATCGTGTTTTCCTTTATTTCTTTTAATGCATAAAATACATTTGTTCAATCAGAAACAGGTTCCAACATTGCAGGTAATTTGTGCAGTTTATTATAAAACTTACCTTTCACCTCTTGATGTATGTTAAATTCATCCTGAGACAAGAAGTTAAAGCATTTTGGTTGGGTTGCTCCACTCATAAAGTGGAATACTCCACACACACAATGCTACGGCCTGTCTGTCTAAGCTCTGACTTTGAACTAATAAGTCTCGCTCAAGTTTGAATATAAGTCAGAATTGGGATTAAAATTTTCAGTCTGTCCAGATTTGGAGTCACTATTATCCAAATGCATAAGCATTTTTATGATCATTGGGAAATTTTTGTAGCCTTAATGTTCCTCCCTAAGTAGATTGGAAACATTGTTGGATTAGAACCAAAGCAATGAAAGCCCTGTGGCATTCTGCTAGGATTTGAGGCATTCACAGGATTGCCAAGAGTATCCAAGTGCCTTCCAGTAGTGATTTTGGCTGTACGATATCACCACTTCCCTACTGACTAATTGTGCAGACATAAGCTGAAGACTAATAAATATTGAAGAGAGCTGGCTAGCATTTACTGCTTTACAAAGGAAGGAAAATCTTATTTACTTTGTGACTGACTTTCACTCACCCATTTAAAAACAGTGAGTTAAACGAGGGCCTTTTAGAGGTTATGTTGAACACAGCTCAGTGTCTACTTTGGCATCTTGCTATTGCAATCTGTTCTCGCAACCAAGCAGTTAGTTTTATTTCTTGCATGCAAGAAAACAGACCACATGAAGACAGCAGCTAAATTAAGCTGGAGTGAGTAATTACAGTGACAAAACTATTGCAATATGTTTTAGATTCAAAGTCCAAACCACGAATCAAATGTGTCAGTAATTAGCAACCTCACTGAGAGAAACTTGTATCGTAAGTTAATTTCAATAGTGATTCCAGGTGAACGCTCCACTACCCGCACCCTGACCTGTACTAATCTCCATTCGCTCATCCCTTCCATCATTGCTGGACTTCACTTCTGCATTGTTGAATTTAAAATCCTTGGCCTCATTGCCAAATCCTCCACAACCTCACCCTACCCTACATCTGCAACCTCCTCAATCTTAACATCTTCTCTTGCGTCTCTTGGATTTCTGTGCATATCCACTCCTCTTGTGTCAGTGTTGGTGCCAGAACTGGCGGCAACCTTATCCATTAACCCCTCCTCGTTATCTACTCTCTCTGCTTTTTAAAAGCTGCCTTAAACCCATCTCTTCAACCAAGCTTTAAATCACTTTTTCGCCCTATGGCTCAGTGTCCCTCTGTTAAGCATATTGAACTTTTTTTTTCTACATTAAAGCTGCATATAAATGCAAGTTATTATTGCATGTACATTGCACCTAATCTCTGATTTGGAATTGTTTATGGTTTTTCTGAGATTGAATGTGTTATGACAAAATTGTTGTATTCATAAGGTACGTTGGGAACAAAGAGTGATGGGTTGCCGATGTTTTTTTTTTAAAGATGAGCAAGGATAACAGTAATATAATGTGAGTTTTGCAACTGTGACTCTGCATACATTGCGTGACCAAACTTTGCTGCTTCCCCACTGGAACACAACTAATCAGGTCAGCTGCTTCCCCACAGGAAAGAAAATCAGAGTAAAATTGACCTGAGTTCTTGCTCTTCCACACATGCAAGTTGTCAGTTTTAGAACAGGACTTAGATAGTCCTGGAAGATCATTTCATTAGTCTTCTTGGTTTGAAATGGTGAATAATCCAGAGAATCCCAAAATGAGGAAGAGAATAAAAGTCAAAAAGAAAGAGTCGCACCCTCAACAGAAAAAATAGGAATGATAAAATGAGATGTAGTTCATCTGGCATGCCGTATAGTTTAGTTGTGTTTTCAGGACTCCTACAGATTCTTTTGCTGCTGTTCCATGGTTTCTGCATTCTGTTGTCTCTCCATTTATAAATGCCGCTGCCCAGGAGGTAGGAACTCTGGAGCAGCAATTGTGGGAAGAGAGGTGAAAGCTTGAGAGCAGCGCTGCGAATAAAGGAAGGCCAGAATGCGACTTTGAGGGCGGGGGAGGGAAGCCCAACAATGGTATCGGAAGGAGAATAGCCCAGTTGTGTCATGTAGGGGAGGCAAACCTGAGAGCAGCACTAAGGAGGGAGGAGTCCAAGACCAGTGCTAGGAAGATGGTCTAAGAAATTAAAGATGAACATGCCGTTGTGAACTGGGTGGGGGTAGAAGATTGGCAGCATGAATTAAAGGGGAGAGGAAGAAAATTACTAGCAGGAGATGGTGGGTTAGCAGGGGGGAATGTGTCTGTGACCTGGGGGAGTGTTGGAATGGAGAATGCCTCTGTGAACTTGGGAAGCATGTCAGAGTGGAGAATGTCTTTGTGAACAGAGAGAAGTGGAGAGTCTCACTGAACCAGGGGAAAGGTGTTACAGAGAGACTGAATCGGAGTTGGAAAGAGACGGTGATTCTGTGAACTGCAGGAGGGAATTGCAGAGGGAAGTGTGTCTCCAGGAAAGGGGAAGAAGGAAAAAAAGAAAGACTTGCATTTATATAGCACCTTTCACGACCACCGGACGTCTCAAAGCGCTTTACAGCCAGTGAAGTACTTTTGAAGTGGAGTCACTGTTGTAATGTTGTAAAAGGGGAGAGTGACTTGTTAGTTTTTGGGGAAGTGAATCTCCTATTTACTTTTTTTAACAAACTTTTTCCTTAGCAGTAGATTACCTGCTGCTACTGCAAAGAAGTTTTAAACATAAAGGAAAATAATTGATTCCCAATTGTCAGAGAGAGAGTAGGTTTCTCTATTAACCTGAGCAAATGTTCTTTCCTTTTTAATAAAAAAAAATGTAATGCACATGTTCATTGGAGAATTCAAAATGTTGTAAAATGCCTCAAATAGTGTCAAATCAAAATGTCTATGGGTGGCCATGCCCCCAGACCCACTTAAAAATAAATCTTGTGGCTTGAACATTTGTAGCGCTCTTGAAGAATTCATGTAGCAATGGATGAAGAAACATTGTGTGCAGCTGCAGCTTAAGCTAGAAAACTGTGTCCTGGTTTTTTTTCAGCCTTCTGTTGAAAGTTTTTATTTTTGTTTGAAGATCACAACAGTCCCAGGAAATTCAATAAAATTAGTATTTTTTAAAAAGCATCTAGTTCGCACCTTATTTCTTATCACATATCCTGCAATTATATTCAGAACTATTTTGGAGTTGCCAACTTTTGTGAACTTGTTCAGCTTTTGCATTTTTTCCAAGTTGGCCCCGAACCTGTTTCGGTTCACTCTCTCCTTGTTGAATCAGGTCTCCGTTTAATTTCGCTATATATCAACTGCATTTTGTTCACTTTGTTCATGGTATGTATGAGAAAGGGATAATGGGAAAAATTAGAGAAAAGAAGACCGATTTCCTGGTGTAAACTGGATGAGCTATGAAGCAAGATTAGAGAAACTCAAGCTCTACATTTTAGAAGGAAGACAGTTAAGAAGGGTCCTCATCAATGTATGTAAAATGCTAAATAATAGATAAAGTAAACTCAATGTTACTTTAGAATAAGCCAGAAAAATGGAATTTACACTTAAATTTGTAAAAAATTAAATTTAAAAAGGATACTTGGAAGAACTAGTTTACACTAAGACTGATGTTTGGAACAACATTGCAGGGTACTAAAGACAAACACATTAGAGAACTACAGAATAGCGGAGGTGCAGACTCGCATCAAAAACTATTGATACATTGATTATGTCCTTTAAAATAGGAGATGGATCAGTATCTGGTTAAGGAGATTGAAGATTATAAAGGTAAGCTAAAACATAGATGATCAAACATTTCAATTGGACTGTTGTTGCTCTGGTCTTATTAGGATTGTGAGAATTGCAAAAATTTAATGCAACCAATAAGTTCAATAATGTAGATTATAATGTTGGCGAGAATCCATGCATTGTAGATTTATGTAATCTCTTGAAAATAATTAGCTTGATGGATTGAGTTTTTTTTTCTTCCTGTGGTTGATATGTGCTTCTGTCTAACCGAGAAAGAACTGATGCTAGCTGCTTTTCCATCTGGGATTTTGACTAACAAACCTATCTCTGTTGTTAAAGTGTGGAAAATGTAGAGTACCTCCATTAGCTACTTGGGGTTTAGCAGCTTTTTAATGAAGCCTTGCTGAACTTGGTAGTCAATCCCAGGGATCACCACTTCTCAGGTTTTAAACCTTTTTTCAGAATTTTGCAGTCAATTTTGATGAGGGATGTGGGTGTACAACTTCCACAGACTAGCAATCTATAATAGATTTACGATTAATGATAAAAGGGTATGTTAAATAGCTCGGGAAGGTGACCTTTTCTTCTTGCCTCTTCAAAAACTCATTATGCTAGAGTTAGCTCTGGTGTAAATTTTTTATTAAAAACTGAGGAGAATCCATTTGAGCCAAAGATTTTGTGCACAGGGAGGAATTGAATAGAATGCACCACCTACTCAAGTTAAAGAGCTGTCCAGAAGTTCCCATTAATCTAGACAATATCTTTGGAGGTGGAGTGGGGTGGGGGAAGGTTGATAAAGAAAGCTGTCAACCAGACTAAGAGGAGCACTCCGCTGTATACAGTTGCTGTTAAATTCCCTGAAAGCTTTATTAATTTTGTTTAGGTCACTGGAAGCAACTCCATCCACTAGCTTAATAGCCGTAATGAGCTTTAAGCCTTCAAATTGATTGGTGTGATGACCTAAAAGGCTGCAGGAACTCAATCCCGATGCACAAAATATTGAGCAATCCGTTGCTTATCTGCAAGAAAATGTAATTATTCAGAGGCAAAAAGATTTTTTATATTTTTTTTGCTCTGATTCTGTGTAGTTTTTTTCCAATGTTGCAGGACCACTAGTCCTTGTGAAGTGCACAAGATTTAAAAGCCTAGAAATTACCATTGGCATTCTGCATCTATCATAGGCGATAAGCCTAACGCAGGTGGCAAATGTACAATAGTGGAAAATAATGTCAGGAATGCTCTACAGAGCTGCTTAGCAGCTATTACAAGATTGTTCTAGTTGGGGCTTTAACACATTGAAGACATGTGACACGCCAGCATAACATCAGTGACTACACTTCTGAAATAACTCATTTGCCGTGAAGCACTATGGGACACCCTGAAGACATAAAATGCGCTATATAAATAAAAGTTATTTCTTTTACTTGTTGAAACTTGCAGATTAGGTAGTTAAGAGTGAAGAACCCCATATTGTCATGCTAATGTATAGCATGCTCAATATGGTCATATTGCTCAACAGGCATTGTGGAGATGTTGCAGTGTAAAAACTTGGAGTCTTCACATAAAATTTTATTTCTACATTCTAGATTTTTTCACACTGAGAACTGCATTCAGTGCTCCACTAGCACTGGCCTTGGCAGAGAAGCACTAGCAAGAGCAATAAAATATTATTTATAATGTGTGGCACACAAGGTGTACTGTTTCTTGCTCCATAGCGGATCTGTCGTACTCGGCACAGCTATCTGGTAATGGCAGTAGTGATGTGCCTAAAGAGACTGAGGTTAGCTAGGGAGGCCTTCAGAAAGACCTAAAAACGTGTAACATCCACACAGCACTGCCAGTGGCTGTCAAAGTCCGCATAGCTTTCCATTTTTATGCATTGGTATCATTCCAGGCTAGCACAGGGAACACCTATAGTGTTAGCTTGTTTTCTGTCCACAGATATATCATGGACGTCACCGATGCATAGGCCCGGATTTTGCGGTCAGTGGCGAATGAAAAGCGTCGCCATTCATTGCGCTTACAGCTGCCCACATACTTTTTGTGGGCCTTTGAGCGGCAACATACGGTCATCGGGCATCTAAAACAGCGCACCGCCCTCTACAGGGGATCTGGGACCTGTGTGAGTAGGGAAAGCAACAGCATGTCTCCTCAACCAATCAGAGTGAAGAATCCTTACTGAGACATGCAGAATCTAAACCAGGAAGTGCAAGTTAGAATATTTAATTCAATGTAAAATCATGTACAGAAAACAAAATAGAGAGGGAAAGAAAGATGGGATTAAGAGAGAGAATAAGCGACAAAGAAAAAGTTAGTTATTTTAATTTTTTTTTAATCTCCAAGAATAATTAAAATCTGAAGGAATGAGACTATACATTTTTATAAGTTAATTTTCAGTGCCAGTGGGGTTGTTTGGCAGTAATTAAGACTTAGCACACCGTTAATAATTCACTTGCGCTTGAATGGACAAGCCTTAACTTTTTCTCGCGTGTTTAGTGAGTATCTAGTGGGTAAGTACAGCGAATTCACACCCTTGCATGTATTTCAATGCTGAGTCTCTTGGCGAGGTACCTCTACAGTGCAGGTTGGGAGGAGTAGGGTAAATCGGACAGCAACTTCTTGATTTCTGCATTTTACTGTGCATGTGCGGATGCCAGAAATTCTGTCCGATTTACTCCATAATAATGGTGAGCGCTGCCATGCCAGCCTCACCATTATTCTTACCATAAAATCTGGGCCATTATTTAGCAGGGTCAACGGCTTCATCACATTTGTCACGGACCAACAGAAGTAATGTGAGAGGCCAACATAATTCTGTAGGCTTTCTCACTGACCTAGGCTTTGTTGACTGCACTGGTGTTGCTATTCAGGCCCCTGTGCACAATGCTGTGCTCCAAATGAACCAAAATGAATTTTTATAAATCTCTGTGCACATGGTATGCAACCACCAGCACAGAATCAATGCCTGCTTCCCTGAAACACAATGCCTTCATTTTAAGGCAATTCTCTGTGCCACCCTTAATTGAAGAGAATTAAGTGAAAGAATGGTTCCAGTGAGACTAAGGCTACCCTATGCGGCTGTAGCTCATGACACCTACATGCCAACCATGACCAGAAGCAGAGCGTAGTACAACGCAGCTCATGCTAGATGCTGAATCATTATTGAACATAGCAATGGGATTGTCTGGGCAAGCTTTACAAATAAACACCCTGCCCTTCCCCCATCCTTGGGTTTTCCAGAAAAATTGTACTCTATTGCATGGTCGACAGACCTGCTTTGAAAAGAGGCCTCAGCATGCAGTTTGATGATTAGAATAGCAAAACCATGGCATGCCAGACACTAATTCCAAAAGCCTAAAAAGAATGCCACAGCTACACCATTATAGGGGAAAATCACATCTGCAAAGTAAGTGTTTCCCAACCATCTTGTTCTCCACTTTCATGCTCAGTTCTTCAAACGCCATCTATTTCCATGTTAAGCCGGGCTGCAGTTATTGCTAGAACCAATGACAAATAAACACTCGTCATAATGTTCAAATCAAGTGTAGTGCATTTATTTCCTCTATAGTGTAGTGTGTAATTTTTGGTATTTTGAATTAGCCCAGTGATGCCACTTGATGCTTGTGCTTTGTTTCAGGTGTGTGACACCCAAACTATTACTTCTAAATAATTCCCTTGCAGAAAGAGTAAATGTGCCGGTTCAATAATAACTTTAAAAGGGAATTGGATAAATACTTGAAGGAGAAAAATTTGCGGGGCTATATGGGGAAAAGGCAGGGGAGTGGGACTAATTGGATAGCTCTTCAAAGATCCAGCACAGGCATGATGGGCCGAATGGCCTCCTTCTGTGTTGCATCATTCTGTTATCTTCAACGTGAACTATCCTTCAGGACTAATGGCTAGCTTTGCAGATCCAGTTGTAAGCAAATGGTGAGAAATTTTGTTTGCAATTACTGAAATAGTAACCTGTGTAACTTCCAAGTGGAATGCAGTTTTTACCACTCCCTCATGGCATTTAACAATTTTGTGAGTATTGTAAATTTTGCAAGGATTCTGGGGAACCCTTTCTTATTAAAAATGATTAGCATCAATAATTCTTGTTACAGAATAAAACATTGGGGTGGAAATTGCAGTCGGAGGCTTGCCACGGGCGAATGCCTTTGAACCGCAAGAAAACTCCGCACCTACCTGATTGCTCTGGACCTTCGAGCACTTGCGCTCCTGGGTCTGCAGGAGTACACCTGCGTAAAGACCCATGCAGTATGATTAAGAAGTTTGCAGATGATACAAAAATTGGCCGTGTGGTTGATGAAGAAAGCTGCAGACTGCAGGAAGATATCAATGGACTGGTCAAGTGGGCAGAACAGTGGCAAATGGAATTCAATCTGGAGAAGTGTGAGGTAATGCATTTGGGGAGGGCTAACAAGGCAAGGGAATACACTATAAATGGTAGGACACTGAAGTGCAGAGGAACAGAGGGACCTTGGAGTGCATGTCCACAGATCCTTGAAGGTAGCAGGACAGGTTAAGAAGGCATAAGGGATACTTGCCTTTATTAGCCGAGGCATAGAATATAAGAGCAGGGAGGTTATGCTTGAACTGTATAAAACACTAGTTAGGCCGCAGCTAGAATACTGTGTGCAGTTCTGGTCGCCGCATTACAGGAAGGATGTGATTGCACTAGAGGGGGTGCAGAGGAGATTTATGAGGGTGTTGCCTGGGCTGGGGAATTTTAGCTATGAGGAAAGATTGGATAGGCTGGGGTGGTTTTTTTTGGAACAGAGGGGGATGAGGGGAGACCTAATTGAGGTGTATAAAATTATGAGGGGCTTAGATAGAGTGAATAGGAAGGACCTATTTCCCTTAGTAGAAAGGTCAATAACCAGGAGGCATAGATTTAAAGTAATTGGTCGGAGGTTTAGAGGGGATTTGAGGAGAAATCTTTTCACCCAGAGGGTGGTGGGGGTCTGGAACTCACGGCCTGAAAGGGGGGTAGAGGCAGAGACCCTCATCACATTTAAAAAGTACTTTGATATGCACTTGAAGTGCCATAACCTACAAGGCTACGGACCGAATGCTGGAAAGTGGAATTAGGGTGGATAGCTCTTTGTTGGCCAGCACAGACAAGATGGGCTGAATGGCCTCCTTCTGTGCTGTAAATTTCTATGATCCCAGGGGCGCATGCGGTTCGCAAGCATCCCTGGGATTAGGTGGGCCAGCCCAACCAATGACAAAGGGGGATTCCCATGATGCTTATGGGGATTCCATTTAAATACGGAATCACCATAAGCATAAATAGGAATTCCCCCAAAAATTACATTTTCACAACACTGAAATAAAAATAAATCATCACAGGTTCAAAATTAATTAAAATACCATTTATTTAAACATTTAAAATAAAAACTTCAATATTTTTAAATGGGACCAAAATAACTTAAAGTAATTTTAAATGTAAGGGAATATTTAAATGATTTAAATAAATGTACTTTAACATTTATTTAAATCCTTACGCTGGTAGAAGAAGGGTTTGGTGGGTAGTAGTTGGGCAAATAGCCCAACTCTACGCCAGCGAATATCAATTTACAGCGGATTTGTACGATCTGTCAAGCAGAAACTTGACGGATCGCAACTTCTGGGTTTTTGCGCATCGCATGCAGAACCCGGAACTTGCGGGGCACGTACGATGGCGTACGCTGTCATAGACCCTGTAAAATCCAGGCAATTGTATTGTGGGAAGATAAGCAGCACTATATTCAATGCAGTTTGATGTGCTATTTATTTTTAAATTAAAAATTGTTCAAAAGCTATAATTGAAATTGACATTACAAATAATAATTGCCAAGAATTTTCTCCTTAGATAACTTAGATCAGGGTGATGCAAGCAGTGGCAAGTAACATTCGCGCCACACAAGTGCCAGGCAATGACTATCTTCAATAAGCGAGCATCTAACCACCGCCCCTTGACATTCAACGGCATTACCATCGCCAAATCCCCCACCATCAACAATCCTGGGTGTCACCATTGACCAGAAACTTAACTGGACCAGCCACATAAATACTGTGGCGACAAGAGCAGGTCAGAGGCTGGGTATTCTGCAGCGAGCGCCTCGCCTCCTGACTCCCCAAAGCTTTTCCACCATCTACAAGGCACAAGTCAGGAGTGTGATGGAATGCTGTCCAGTTGCCTGGATGAGTGCAGCTCCAACAACACAAGAAGCTCGACACCATCCAGCACAAAGCAGCCCGCTTGATTGGCACCCCATCCACCACCTTTTAAAGATTCACTCCCTCCACCACCAGTGCACCGTGGCTGCAGTGTGTACCATCTACAAGATGTACTACAGCAACTCGCCAAGGCTTCTTCAGCAGCACCCCCAAACCTGTGACCTCTACCACCTAGAAAGACAAGGGCAGCAAGCTCATGGGAACACCACCACCTCCAAGTTCCCCTGCAAGTTACTCACCATCCTGACTTGGAAATATATCGCCATTCCTTCATCATCGCTGGGTCAAAATCTTGGAACTCCCTACCTAACAGCACTGTGGGAGTACCTTTACCACACGGACTGCAGCGGTTCAAGAAGGTGGCTCACCACCACCTTCTCGAGGGCAATTAGGGATGGGCAATAAATGTTGGCCTTGCCAACGACGCCCACATCCCAGGAACGAATTAAAAAAAGTGAATGGTGTTTAGATGGGAAGGGAGGGAGAAAGATGCATTTTAAATGATAGTGAAATTGTGTCAGCATCAAGCACTCGCAAATTAGGTATAATGTAGGCTAGCTGCACAGTAAAGTTCTGTTTACACTGCTTCAACAATCTGCCTTAACTCTAATTTCAGAAGAGGGTGTCCTACTAAATTTTTCCTTTTGCTGCACATGATCATTGTTGTGGGTTATATGTGTCAGATTACAATGTTTAATGCCAAATTGGGCTGCATTGCATCCATGAAGAATTAGCCCAAGTTGGGTTCTCCTAGAGCCTACACAACGAACAGAGGGAATTGGTTTTCAACTCGTCTGTTTGTGCAGAATTTATATCTGTCCCAAAAGTGCTAATCCATTGTGCTGCCCATTCCCCAGGAAAAACTTTTTTTTAATTAAAAAAAAAAGCTGCGTCTCAATTTTCACTGAAGAATGCTGAAGTTTTCTGCATACATCATTCTGTGTAGTGAAGGAGAGACAGGGAAATCTAAGGATTTAGCAATACTTTCTTTGTAGGTAACTGTAGCATACAACCTTGTCTGTGTCAGTTTGATTCATTTGGTAGCACTATTGCTTTAAACCCAGAACTTTGTGGGTTCAAGCCCTGCTGCAGAACTTGAGGATATAATCTGGGCTGACATTCTGGCACAGTGTTGAGAGTGTTCTGTGTTTTCAGAGGTGTCATTCAGAGTCGGTGGCAATTGTGGCTATAATGTATGTTATGCAGGGGATTTATTTTCTAGTGGATTTAGAAGCATGCCGATGTAGAAGGTTTTGATTTTTGACACTTTATTTAGCTCATTTCGGAGTAGACGTGTGTGCATATTTTATGTACCTTACTTCTTAGAACATACCCATTAAGCTGGATGTAAAATTATAATAGTAAATCAAGTACATTATGTTACTTATTAACACAATTATATACTTGCTTTTGGCTTGTTTCTTGCTATACCACTATACATTGAGCCTAAAAATGACTACGATGTTAAGTTGATATTCCTCTTTTAATCCCTGAAAGATTGTATCTCTGCAGACAAATTGCTTTCTGTGTTTATATACTGTGTAATCGATTCCCTCATTGTACCTTTACCTGACGAAGGGGCAACAGCTCCGAAAGCTCGTAATTTTAAATAAATCTGTTGGACTATAACCTGGTGTTGTGCGACTTCTCATTTTTGTCCACCCCAGTCCAACACCGGCATCTCCGCATCTTTTAATGTAGGCATTGTCATTTATTTTAAATGGTTAACACCTCTGTTAAAGTAACGGACAAAGGGATATTGTGCTAACATGTTAAACCTTTGTCTGCTAATAGTAACAGCAGTAATTTCTAGGCTTTGGTTTCAAAATAAGTCATTGATAATATAATAGTATAGTATAAAGAGAGCTCTTCACTACAGTAGCTGCCAATGATCTTCATCAGAAGATGGCTGCCCGTATTGCATTCACCTTGTGTGATTTGCCATCATGTGCTTTTGAAGCCAGAGGTAAATCTTTGAATCCTACGAGGGAAGAGGTAGCCCATTCATTTCACAACTTCAGACTTGCCATGTTTGAGATGAGGAATGCTGACCTACTTCAATTTATCCTTCCTCATATAATTATTCTGCTGTTTGAGTCATATATAACTTCTAAATCAAAAGCTCACGGAGCAATGCCATATAGTTTCATCTAGAAAAAATCTTAAATGAGGAGCCTTGCCTTCCAAGGAGGGCTGACAGTCAAAGATAGGATGCACATAAATTATCAAACCAAAGCTTGGTTTGAGCAATAGGTGGGGATAAATCAATTAATGGACTACAATCCATTCATAATTATCCATTTAGTAGTGGGCTGAGGATTACTTATCAGCCAGCATTAGTAATATTTAATTAAGTTTGTGAAAGAGAATATTTTATGCCATTAAAATAAGGAATGCATTTGAGGATTAAGCACGGTATGTTATAATCGTGAAATCCATATACAATTATTCATAGTGTATATTGATAACGGGAATAAGGTATGAATGAATAAATGTATTTGTATGTGGAAGATATGTTGATGAAGGCTAAGCATAACACATGGGGTAAATTTTCATCAGTACTGCCTTGGCATGAATTATCGCCTGGGCAAAGCACAAGGAGGGAAATCAGGGTGGGGGGGTCGAGGGGTGGAGAGGGGCAGGGATTCCATACCCATAATGGATTACACACTATTCACTAAATGGCCTGATTTTCCGTTCAGCTTTGCTTTATGTCCAGGCAGTGCAGACGAAAATCTACCCCAGTATGTTTAATGCTCATTCATATCCTTGCTTCCCAAAATAAAACGGAGGGGCAGCTACAAACACAAGTATCGGCAACATATGGTCAAGAATTCTGCTACTAACTGTGCACAATGCATTTTGTTACAAAATAAATTATTCAAAAATACTGTTCTAATTTCAAAGAATATTTTATTTACCGAGAAATGTTTTAAGGTCAGGTGTGTGATTTCCCCAATATATTAACATCCTTACATGTTGGGACATCATAGCAACTTTTAATTTTTCAGCTTTAGCTCGCCAAAAGCACTACTTGTAATATATGCTCCACACATATAAAGTCCCAAGAGATTAAGATTATCATGCTTAAGAATAACTAGGCCCACTTTATATGCAGCCATTATTTGCACAATCCAAGTCTTCAATCAAAAAGGTGCCATGAGCTCCTAAACTAAATTTGTGCATTCAAGTGAACTTTGAGCCCCACTAAATGATTTCTGTCTTTGATTTGTAACAGCAGGACTGAAAACAGAGGTAGTAATGCACCAGGTGACCCTTTCACCCCAGGTCAAGTTACCAAACTCACAGATGATAACAGGAGAATAGCATTCCTATTGAAAGAGTTGAATACTGTGAGAGAATCTAATAAAAAGGTATGTTCTTAAAAGTCTAGATTGCTTGATTGTGCTTTGTGTTTGTGGTATTCAGGATTGTCTTCAAACCTGCACTTTCCTTGCTGCTGTTTCAAGAACAGTTGTTTTTATTCTGTAGAAATGAAAAATAAATGGATTTATCTTTAAGTGCTATATTCTTTGCGTTTTTGACAATCTGGCAGGTTGGGGATGCCACATTTTAAGTTTGTTTGATAGTATCAATAATTGCACAATGATAATCACTGCAATTCATTGCAGCTGATGCCTACCACTTCCATAACTGCTAGCAAAGATGTCTCCAGATCCCTATTAACAACCTTGTTCTAAATTTACAACTGTTGAAATTTAAAATGTCTGATCTATACAGTGCTAATTTACTTCAAAATACAAGTTTCAACTAGCTCTGAAATTTGGACCAGAATGTACATTATAATTCAAATCCATGTTCCATTCTGGACCCACAGTAAGGCAGAGCATTGCAAAAAAAAAAAAGCCACTTAATTTGCATAAAATCCCTTCTTGGGTATCATTAGATTCATCTTGTATGAAGAGGTAGACTTACTGATATTCAACGCATAACTGAAATTTAAACTATCAAATATTTGTATTTATCCCGTTAACTCATTTCAGGGGATAGCTGATGTTGGAATGTTATTTGATGCTGTAGAATGTCTATCTTTGTTGAGGGTAAAAGTTATGTGTAAATACTGGATGTGTTTAATTATATTGATATTAATTATATAATTATATAGGCTTCAGAAATATCCTCAACTTCAATCTTGCATGCATTCAGTGAAGGTTACTAACTTTAAATATTAATCTATCTATCTGTAATCAAAAATGGTATGCACGACTTGAGCTTTGAAATATATACAACGCACTATGTTTGTACTTTCAGCTTCAGGACAAACTGTCAGAAAAAGAGCGTGAGTTGGAAGTTCTAAAACTGGACACGGAATTGCAAGACAAAGCTGTCGAAGCCAAAATAGCTGAAAAGGCTGCAGGTACATTTTGCATGGAATTTCAGTGGTTTGCTGGATGGATATGCAAGAAGCTGTTGCAATTTGACATGATGCAGTGAATATTAGCTGTGTTTGCTAAAGGTGTGAGGGTTTAAAGTTTTTGGCAGTTTTAAGTGACATATAAAATGAGTAACTCTGGGATCCTGGTACCAGCATGCTGCACAGCTTTACCTGAATTCATACTGCTGTTGGCATTAAATGCATTGTTAACACCATGTCAATTCAATCACAAAAGAAGCTGTTTGTTTTGTTGAAAGGCCTTGAGTCAACAAGGGAGAATAATGATTACCAGTGCCTTTACCCTCCATCCAGCAGTTCAAACATCGCTTATTGTTTTAACTGGTTCAAAGCATCACGGCATCCTTTGTTTGGATGTATTCACACTTATCTACAACTGAGCCCATTCTTTCAGAAGTACCAGCCCATATGATACCAACAATATGACTAGCTAAAGACAAGCATTTGTCGTTTGGATTTAATTATTTTACCCTCTAACTTGATACTCCTACGAAGATGTGATTCTATTTAACCATGCATCGTTCCCTGGCCTCTTTTATCATAATATATTAGCTTTCAATTTGCAGTTCTTGGTGTTTGATTTTTAAGTTTATCTGTTTCAATCAGCTACATTTTCTTTTCATTTATGTTGACTGCTGAGCTGCTCAAAAATAATGTGTAAAAAGGTTAGGCTGGGGAGCAATTGAGAATGACGGAACAGCCTCTGTATAATAATAAGAATCATTGGTATTTAATGCAGTGCAGCTTTGCCAACATACTTATTAACATTTTGTGAAGATGAAAATCTAGGTCCCCAATATCCTGGAAATAAAAATGAATATAAGTTATCTATACCGTTAAATTAAAATAGAGATGGTATTGTAAAATTTCAGACACTCAGCTATATATTGCATTTATGTTCATCAGTTCTAATTTAAAAAAAAGACTGGATTGTATGATTATTGCTGTTTTTGTATAATAATCATTGCAACTTTTTGAATATAAGAAATGCAATATTGATATTTATTTAGATTCTTATGCAATGTCCCTTCAAAGATTAAATGAAAAGTTGTGAGGCTGTCTAATTGGCCATTATTTCTTTAATGATAGAGTATTTAAATAGCAAAAAGAAACATAGAAAGCTTGCATGCAGGTACAGCAAGCAATAAGGATGGTAAATGACATGTTGGCCTTTATTGCAAGGGGGTTGGAGTATAAGAGTAAGGAAGTTTTGCTACAATTGTACAGGGTCTTGGTGAGACCACACCTAGAGTACTGTGCACAGTTTTGGTCTCCTTATCTAAGGAAGGATATACTTGCCTTGGAGGCGGTGCAACGAAGGTTCACTGGATTGATTCCTGGGATGAGAGGGCTGTCCTATGATGAGAGATTGTGTAGAATGGGCCTATACTCTCTGGGGTTTAGAAGAATGAGAGGTGATCTCATTGAAACATACAAGATTCTGAAGGGGATTGACAGGGTAGATGCTGAGAGGTTGTTTCCCCTGGCTGGAGTGTCTAGAACTAGGGGGCATAGTCTCAGGATAAGGGGTAGGCCATTTAAGACTGAGATGGAGGAGGAACTTCTTCACTGAGGGTTGTGAATCTTTGGAATTCTCTGCCCCAGAGGGCTGTGAATGCAGAGTCTTTGAGTATATTCAAGGCTGAGATAGATAGATTTTTGGACTCTAGGGGAATCAAGGGATATGGAGATCGGGCAGGAAAGTGGAGTTGAGGTTGATGATCAGCCATGATCTTATTGAATGGCGGAGCAGGCTCGAGGGGCCGTATGGCCTACTCCTGCTCTTATTTCTTATGTTCTTAAACATTTTTCTGTTCCTCTGCTGGGCACCAGAGGCTGGATTTTTCTCCGTAATCCTGCCTGAAATTGAGCAAGATTATGGTGCAAACAGTGAGAAATTGGAGTAGGGAGGCCTATTGCTGCCTCCCTGCCCCAACCTAGATTTCCTTCCCCTCACCCACACTGGGTCCACTACTGGCAACCCCCTTCCCTGCCCACAATATGCAAATGCCAGTGAGGAGACAGAAACTGAGTTACCGGAGGATTTTCCTTCCATCTAACATTTTAGAGCTGCTCCCTGGAACCATCCAGAGAAAGGTGGCAGTAGAGTCGAGGTCGCAGTAGTAATGGCCTCTGATGGAGGATGAGAGCCTAGTATAGCCCTTCTCTCCTTCCACTGTAGCCCTCAGCACTTGCATTTTTAGGCCTCGGTATCTGCTGAGGACAACAAAACACGTAGGTTTGTACATCTTCAGTGTTCTTCTCATAGAATAATAGAATGGTTACAGTACAGAAGGAGACCATTCGGCCCATCAAGCCTGTGCCGGCTCTCTGCAAGAGCACTTCAACTAGTCCCACTCCCCTGCCCTTTCCCCGTAGCCCTGCAAATTCTTTTCCTTCAGGTACTTATCCGATTTACTTTTGAAAGCCGTGATTGAATCTGCCTCCACCACCCTTTCAGGCAGTGCATTCCAGATCCTAACCACTCTGCATAAAAATAAGTTTTTCCTCATGTCACCTTTGGTTCTTTGGCCAATCATCTTAAATCTGTATCCTCTAGTTTTTGACCCTTCCGCCAATGGGAACAGTTTCTCTCTATATACTCTGTCCAGACCCCTCATGATTTTGAATACCTCTATCAAATCTCCTCTCAACCTTCTCTGCTCTAAGGGGAACAACCCCAGCTTCTCTAGTCTATCACGTAACTGAAGTCCCTCATCCCTGGAATCATTCTCGTAAATCTTTTCTGCACCCTCTCTAAGGCCTTCACATCCTTCCAAGAGTGCGGTGCCCAAAATTGGACACAATACTCCAGTTGTGGCCGATCCAGTGTTTTATAAAGGTTCATCATAACTTCCTTGCTTTTGTACTTTATGCCTCTATTTCTGAAGCCCAGGATCCTGTCTGCTTTTTTAACTGCTTTCTCAATCTGCCCTGCCACCTTCAACGATTTGTCCACATATACCCCCAGGTCTCTCTGATAATGCACCCCCTTTAGGATTGTACCCTTTAGTTTATATTGCGTCTCCTTGTTCTGCCGACCAAAATATATCACTTTGCACTTTTCTGTGTTAAATTTCATCTGCCACGTGTCCGCCCATTTCACCAGCCTGTCTATGTCTTCTTGAAGTCTATCACTATCCTCCTCACTGTTCACTATACTTCCAAGTTTTGTGTCATCTGCAGATTTTGAAATTGTGCTCTGTACACCCAAGTCCAAGTCATTAATATATATCAAGAACAGCAGTGGTCCTAGTACCGACCCCTTAGATAATTGAAGTCCCCCAATATCACTACTCTATAGTTCTTGCACCTCTCTGTAATTTCCTTGCAAACTTGCTCCTCTATATCTTTCCCACTAGTTGGTGGCCTGTAGAATACACCTAGTAGTGTAATGGCACCTCTATTATTTCTTAGCTCTAACCAAATAGATTCTGTCCTTGACCCCTCCAATACATCCTCTCTGTCCAGCACTGTAACATTTTCCTTCACCAATACTGCCACCCCACCTCCTTTCTTTCCTTCCCTCCCTATCTTTCCTGAAAACCTCATATCCAGGAATATTTAAAACCCAATCCTGCCCTATTTTGAGCCAGGTCTCCGTTATTGCCACAACGGCATATTCCCATGTGGCTATTTGCGCCTGCAGCTCACCAACCTTATTTACCATGCTTTGTGCGTTTACACACATGTATTGTAAACCTATCTTAGACCTTCTTGTGTTCTCTCTTAGTCTGACCCCTCCTAATACCTTACTATTTCTTACTCTAGTGCTATCTATCTCTCCCAATCCTTTGTACACTTTTTCTCCTTTCTAATGCTACATCCTGGTGCCCATCCCCCTGCCAAATTAGTTTAAACCCTTCCCAACAGCACGAGCAAACTCCCCCCAAGCACATTGGTTCCAGCTCTGTTTGAGGTGAAACCCGTCCGGTCTGTACAGGTCCCACCTTCCCCAGAACCTGTTCCAATGTCCCAGGAATCTGAAGCCCTCCCTCCTGCACCATCTCTCCAGCCACGCATTCATCTGCTCTATCCTCCTATTTCTACACTCACTAGCTCGTGGCACCGGGAGTAATCCGGAGATTACTACATAGAAGATAGGAGCAGGAGTAGACCATTCGGCCCCTCGAGCCTGTTCCGCCATTTAATGAGATCATGGCTGATCATCCAAATTCAGTACCCTGTCCCTGCTTTCTCCCCATATCCTTTGATCCCTTTAGCCTTAAGAAATATATCTAACTCCTTCTTGAATATATTTAATGAATTGGCCTCAACTGCCTTCTGTGGTAGAGAATTCCACAGGTTCACCACTCTCTGGGTGAAGAAATTCCTCCTCATCTCAGTCCTGAATGGTTTACCCCTTATCCTTAGACTGTGACCCCTGGTTCTGGACTCCCCCACCATCGGGAACATCCTTCCTGCATCTAGTCTGTCTAGTCCTGTTAGAATTTTATAAGTTTCAATGAGACTTTTGAGGTCCTGCTTTTTAATCTCTTTCCTAGCTCCCTAAAATCTGCTTGCAGGACAATATCCCTTTTCTACCTATGTTGTTGGTATCGATATGGACTGCGACCTCTGGCTGTTCACCCTCCCCTCCCAAAATGTTCTGCAGCCGCTCAGTGCCATCCTTGACCCCGGCACCAGGGAGGCGACATACCATCCTGGAATCACGTCTGCAGCTGCAGAAATGCCTGCCTGGTCCTGTAACTATCGAATCCCCTACCAGTATTGCTTTCCCAATCTTGCGTCTCCCCTACCCCCTCCACCCACCCCACCCCACCCCACCCCCCACCGCTGTACAGCTGAGCCACCCGTGGTGCCGTGGACTTGGCTCTGGCTGTATTCCCTAGAGGAACCGTCGCCTTCACCAGGTTGGAGAGCGAGATGCACTCGGGGCACTCCTGCACTACCTGCCTGGTCCTCCTTGTCTGTCTGGCGGTCACCAATTTCCTCTCTGACTGCACACCCTTACGCTGCGGGGTGACCACCTCCTGAAAAGTGCTATCCACATAGCTCTCAGCCTCACGGATGCACCGCAGTGGCGCCAGCTGCTACTCGAGCTCCAAAACCTGATGACACTTCCTGCACACGTGGTTGTCCAGGACACTGGAAGCATCCTGGAGTTCCCACATGGCACAAGATGTGCATTCCATGGGACTGAGGTGCCCTGCTGTGCCTCTACTTAATAGATTATTAACTAACTTAACAGAAATAAACTCAAGACTTAAAGAACAATAACCAGCTACTCACCAATTTGGTTTTTTTCTCTGTAGCCCCTTCCCTTGTGCTTACCTCACTCCCTGATGCTCACACTCCATCCAGGCTCTCTGGCCTATCTTTATCTCCGGCCGCTCCTCTCGCTCTCTCCTCCTTCCCACTCTGCTCCGAATTCCCACTCTCCCCAAATTCCCAATTTAGCACTCTGTCTAGAAGCACTCCGTTTAGGATCAGTCTGTGCAGCCCACTTCTGCCCCTTTAAGTTCCCTCGCAGCATTGCCTGATTATCCTCATCACCACTGGTGAGCTCACTCTTGGTGGCAGGAATCCCACTGGGGGCCTGCTGTACATCTCAAATGGCCCAGTAAAATAGGTGATGGCTAAGGCAAAGTCGGAGGGGTAGACACAAGTCCTGTTTTACAGCCACTCCGCCCCAAACAGAAAAATGTAATCTATGCTGTCACACTTAACTTATTGTTAAAAAGGAATGGGCTGGGCCTTAATGACCATCTCCTATTCCTAACAATTCTCATGTCACTCCCCAACCAAAACAAATCAATCTTTTCAGAAAGGTCAGGTTCATTTATATGCATTTCCTAATTTGGACACTATGCAATTCTGGATTTGTAAAAATATGGCTGAAAATACGGATGTCAGTTCTGTCAAGTTTCACTTCAATGGTTCGACTTGTTTTGCTTCTGAAACCTCTACGTGTCTATCTATTTTGGTAGTATGTTCTGCCATTGCACGGTCACTCAGTCTATTTAGTGTGGTAAGTATGTGTTGGAAATTTCTCTGAGAATTAACACATACTATTGCGGGGTTTGTTTTTGTGGCCAAGACTTAATATTTGGGATGGTTATTTACCACACAGATTCTCTTATCCAGATTGTTGGAGATCGATCTATATTGCACAAATGTCCTGTCTTGTCTGGTCTTTTATCTCATTGCTGTTTCTGAAACCTTGCTGTGTGCAAATTAGCTGACTCATTTGACTACATAACAGTGGCTATGCTTCAAAAGTAATTTGTGATGTTCCAGGGTCGTGAAATTGGCTTGTATAAATGCAAGTTCCTTATTTTGTTGATGTTGCATTGATACATGCTGTACTACAGATTCTGCTTGCTATTTAAGCCCTGTGGAATAAGAGTGCACAAATGTTTAACGAATTCATTTGAAATTTCTTTGCTACTGTAGCAATCACTTTGACTTGTCAAAAATAAATCGGTTAAATCCTCTGCTAAAAGAGAAATTTCAGTCAAATGTACAAAATGTTCATATATTAGTATCCTATGGGATAATGTCAGGGCCTTTGTTATTAATTTATTGGTAGATCTAATTTGGTTATTGCGCACGAATTTGTATAGATAAGGAGAACAAAACTGCACAGTACTCCAGGTGTGGTCTCACCAAGACCCTGTACAATTGTATTAAGACTTCCTTAGTCTTATACTCCAACCCCCTTGCCATAAAGGCAAACATGCCATTTGCCTTCCTTATTGCTTGCTGTACCTGCATGCAAGCTTTCTGTGTTTCTTGCACGAGGACACCCAAATCTCTCTGAACACCAACATTTGAAAGTTTCTCACCATTTAAAAAAATATTCTGTTTTTCTGTTCTTCCTACCAAAATGAATAACCTCACATTTCCCTACATTATACTCCATCTGCCACCTTACTGCCCACTCACTTAGTCTATCTGTATCCCTTTGCAGACTCTTTGTGTTCTCCTCATAGCTTACTGTCCCATCTAGCTTTGTATCATCAGCAAACTTGGATACATTATACTCGGTCCCTTCATCTAGTTCATTAATATAGATTGTAAATAGCTGAAGCCCCAACACTGATCCTTGCGGCACCCCACTAGTTACAGCCTGCCAACCTGAAACAGATCCATTTATCCCTACTCTGTTTTCTGTCCGTTAACCAATCCTCTATCCATGCTACTATATTACCCTCAACCCCATGAGTCCTAATCTTTTATGTGGCACCTTATCAAATGCCTTTTGGAAATCCAAATATACTACATCCACTGGTTTCCCTTTATCTACCCTACTAGTTACATCCTCAAAAAACTCTCAAACACGATTTCCCTTTCATAAAACCATGTTGACTCTGCCTAATCATGTTATGATTTTCTAAGTGACTTGATACGACCTCCTTAACAATGGATTCCAGCATTTTCCCGATGACTGACGTCAGGCTAACTGGCCTGTAGTTCCGTTTTTTCTCTCCCTCCTTTCTTGAATAGCGGTGTTACATTTGCGACCTTCCAATCTGCTGGGACCATTCCAGAATCTAGGGAATTTTGGAAGATCAAAACCAATGCATCCACTATTTCTTCAGCCACCTCTTTTAGAATCCTAGGATGTAGACCGTCAGGTCCAGGGGATTTGTCGGCTTTTAGTCCCATTAGTTTCTTGAGTACTTTTTCTCCACTTATATTAATTACGTTAAGTTCCTCACCCTCATTAAACCCTTGGTTCCCCACCATTTTTGGTATGCTTTTTGTATCTTCTTCTGTGAAGACAGATACAAAATATTTGTTTAACGTTTCTGCCATTTCCTTAATCCCCATAATAATTTCTCCTGTCTCAGCCTCTAAGGGACCAATGTTTACTTTTGCTACTCTTTTCCTTTTTACATACTTGTAGAAACTCTTACAAACTGCTTTTATATTTGTTGCTAGTTTTCTCATTCTATTTTTTCCCTTTTTATCAATTTTTTGGTCAACCTTTGCTAGTTTCTGAATCTCTCCCAATCTCAGGCTTACTATTATTCTTTGCAACATTATAAGCTGCTTCTTTCAATCTAATGCTATCCTTAACTTCTTTAGTTAGCCACGGTTGGATCACGTTTCCCATAGAGTTTTTGTTTCTCAGTGGAATGTATTTTTGTTGAGAATTATGAAATATTTCTTTAAATGCTAGCTACTGCTTATCTACCACCATACCTTTAATCTATTTTTCTAATCTACCTTGGTCAACTCGCCCCTCATAGCTATGTAATTGGCTTTATTTAAGTTTAAGACTCTAGTTTCAGACTTAGACAAGTCACTCTCAAAATTAATGCAAAATTCTATCATATTATGATCATTCTGCCCCAGAGGATCCTTTACTATGAGATTGCTAATTAACCCTGTCTCATTACACAATACAAGATCTAAAATAGCCTGTTCCTTGGATGGTTCCATGACATATTGTTCTAGGAAACTGTCCTGAATGCATTCCATGAATTCTTCCTCCAGACTACCTTTGCCAATTTGATTTGTGCAGTCTATATGAAGATTAAAGTCCCCCAAGATTGTTGCATTACCTTTGTTGCAAGCTCCTACTATTACTTGATTAATATTCTGTCCAATGGTATAGCTACTGTTAGGGGGCCTGTATACTACTCATACCAGTGTTTTCTGCCCCTTGTTATTCCTTATCTCCACCCATACTGATTCTACTTCCTGATCTTCCGAGCCGAGATCCTTTCTCGCTACTGTCCTTATGTCATCCTTTATTATCAGGGCTACTCGCCCTCCTTTTCCATTCTGCCTGTCTTTTCGAAATGTCAAGTACCCTGGAGCATTTAGTTCCCAACCTTGGCCACCTTGCAACCATGTCTCTGTAATGGCTACTAGAGCAAACCCATTTATCTCTATTTGTGCCACTAGCTCATCTATCTTGTTACGAATGCTTCGTGCATTCAGATAAAGAGCCTTTAATTTAAATTTTTTACCATTATTCCCTGCTTTGACCTTATTCTCTGCTGCACTGCTACCATTAAACTCTCTGCCCCTTCCTGTCACACTCTGCTTATTTTTATCCAAATCGCTACACTGCTCTATTGCCTTGACCTTTCTCTTTAGATTTCTAAATATTCCATCACCTGATCCCGCCTCCCTCCCCCCCCCCCCCCCCTCTTTTTTAGTTTAAAGCCCTAGCTACAGCCCTAGTTATTCGATTCGCCAGGACGCTGGTCCCAGCCCGGTTTAAGTGGAGCCTGTCTCGACGGAACAGCTCCCTCTTTCCCCAGTACTGGTGCCAGTGCCCCATGAATTGAAACCCCTTTTTCCCACACCACTCTTTGAGCCACGCATTTAACTCTCTGATCTGCTTGACCCTATGCCAATTTGCGCGTGGCTCAGGTACTAATCCAGAGATTATTACCCTTGTGGTTCTGCTTATTAATTTAGACCCTAGCTCCTCAAACTCCCTGAGCAGAACCTCATTCTTAGTTCTACCTATGTCGTTGGTTGCTACATGGACCACGACAACTGGATCCTCCCCCTCTCACTCCAAGTTCTTCTCCAGCCGAGAGGAGATATCCTTGACCCTGGCACCGGGCAGGCAACACAGCCTTCGGGACTCTCTTTCGCGGCTGCAGAGAACAGTATCTATTCCCCCTGACTATACTGTCCCCTACTACTACCACATTCCTTCCTTCTCGCCCCACTTGGAAGGCTCCCTGTACCACGGTCAGTTTGCCCATCCTCCCTGTTGGACAAGGTCAAGGGCTGAGGCTCCTCCATCACTACATCCTGGGTCCCCATACCTTCCTGACTTGCAGTCACACCTTCCTGTCCCTGACCACTGATGAACTCTGAAGTACTACTTAACCTAAAGGGTGTGACTGCCTCCTGGAACAAAGTGTCCAGGTAACTCTTCCCCCTCCCTGATGCATCGCAATGTCTGCAGCTCGTACTCCAGCTCAACAATTCTGAGCCGAAGTTCCTCGAGTTGCAGACACTTGCTGCAGATGTGGTTGCTCGGGATCGGGATGCTCTCCACAGACTCCCACATGCTGCAGTTACAACACACCACCTGCCCTGCCATCTCTAACCTTGTTTTATTTATTAATGAATTAAAGATTTTATTCAATCAATATTTTAGGTTTATTGTTTGATTTTATTTAGTTTAAGTTATTAGTTAAATAAGTACTAGCAAGTTACAGTTTCTCAGGTCTTAATTTAACCCCCTTTTGTAACTTAGAGAGCAAAAAAGAGCTGTAATACTCACCAACCAATCACCTACCTGCTCTCCTGTGACGTCATTCTTTGATGTTGTTTTTGAATCGGGGCCCTGCCGCTGCCTTGATTCAAGTCCACTCTCGGGCCGCTCTTTATCCTCTCGCCACTGCCGCTGCTTTATCTGGTCCGCTCTCGGGTCACTCTTTATCCTCTAGCCGCTGCCGCTGCTTTAGTTCAGGTCCGCTCTCGGGCCGCACTTTATCCTCTCGCCGTTGCTTTAATTCAGCTCCGCTCTCGGGCCGCTCTTTATCCTCTCGCAGCTGCGTATGGTTATGGCTGGTACTGCGTATTTGGGAGCTGCGTAGGTGAAAGAAAGACAGACTTGCATTTATATAGCGCCTTTCACGACCACCGGACGTCTCCAAGTGCTTTACAGCCAATTAAGGTTTTTTTTTGAAGTGGAGTCACTGTTGTAATGTGGGAAATGCGGCAATTTGCACACAGCAGGCTCCCACAAACATCAATGTGATAATGACCAGATAATCTGTTTTTGTTATGTTGGTTGAGGGATAAATATTGGCCAGTTCACTGGGGATAACTCCCCTGCTCTTCTTCAAAATAGTGCCATGGGATCTTTTTACGTCCACCTGAGAGAGCAGACGGGGCCTCGGTTTAACGTCTCATCTGAAAGACGGCACCTCCGACAGTGCAGCACTTCCTCAGTACTGCACTGGAGTGTCAGCCTAGCTTTATGTGCTCAAGTCCCTGGAGTGGGACTTGAACCCACAACCTTCTGACTCGGAGGCGAGTGTGCTACCGACTGAGCCACAGCTGACACAGGTGAGATAGAAATTAGAGTCGAGTGCTGGGAGAAATATGCTGGGGTATGTGATTGGAGTGTGATGGGGATTTGGGTATGTTAGAGGAAGATGGATCAGTGAAAGAGAGGGGACAACAGATCATAAATGGAACTGAATATAACATTTTGGATGTGAAAGATTTGAAAGAGAGCTGTCTTTAGTAACATGAGCTGATGAGCTTTCTTGATATGTTTATAGCTTGTAACTTGTTGCATGAGATCCAACTAATGTATTGATAGCTGCTTCGTGTCCACATACACAACGGAAAGAGAGAAACACATAAAATTAAGCATATGCCACGACACTTCCCTGTGCAGTTTCAAGAAGCTGGGCCCAATTCTCCACAGTGTAACAAGCCGAGAGAGAGTGAGAGAGAAAATAATGAAACATGCATTGTTGGAGGCAATGCCACAACCCAATGCTGAGAACCTTAAAGTTGTTTTGACATTGCCCAAGACCTGCACCAGTGCTGCTTGTTCTTGAGATATGGATCTCATGCAACCAGCTGCAAGCTAAAAACATATCAAGCGAGCTCATGGTCAACTTCAGCTCCTGTAGCTAATCAGAGATTCAGATGCGCTAGGGGAATAGTCCATACAATGGCAAATGGCATTTAACCTAGATAAATGTAGTGTCATGCATGTTGGTAGGACTAACACCAAATACACTTACCAATTACAGGGAATGATACTGAAAGCGGTTGAGACAGAAAAGGATCTCGGTGTTATTGTGCACAGATCACTGAAGGTGGGCTAAGACACAGATCGCAACGTTAACTGAGTGCATCGTGAATAGAGTGGGAAGTTTAGAATTTGTTGAGAGTAGGAATTCGGTGCAGAGGAGGAAGGAGATGATTCTTTTTGCCTTTTAAGCTTGAGGCAGTAAGTAGAGCGGCAGATTTAAACAGCGCTCGAGAGCCGGCAGTAGCTTGGCGGGAGAAGCAGAGTGGCAGACAGCAGGCAAACAGAGGGGAAAAACTCAGTGAAGTCATAATCAGAACAGAGGCAAAGTGGCGTGGGTAAGTTACAGATAAGTATTAAGTTTAGTGGTTAGTGTTTTTTATTTAAAATAACAGAAAACGCTGGAAAAACTCAGGTCAGGCAGCATCCGTGGAGAGAGAAACAGAGTTAACGTTTCAGGTCGAAGACCTTTCGTCAGAACGAACGTCTGACGAAAGGTCTTCGATCTGAAACGTTAACTCTGTTTCTCTCTCCACGGATGCTGCCTGGCCTGCTGAGTTTTTCCAGCGTTTTCTGTTATTTCGGATTTCCAGCATCCGCAGTATTTTGCTGTTGTATTAGTGTTTTTTATTTAGTGGTTAGCGTTTGTGTTAGCTAAACGGTTAAATAGCCTTAAAGCTAAAAAGGATCTATAAATAAGTTGTATCTATAAATAAATATAGATTATGATATGGCAGAGCAGGTTGTGTGTCTGAACTGCAGTATGTGGGAGTTTATGACCAGCGAGACTGTCCCGAGTGAACACGTCTGCAGTAGATGCCTCCACCTCGAATCTCTCCGGCTCAGAGTTATTGATCTGGAGTGTGAATTGGAGACACTCCGACACATAAGTGAGAGGGAGGAGTATCTGGACTGTTTGCTCCAGACCTTGGGATCACCTCATAGAGAGGTGCAGGATCAGAATGGGGTTGGTGTGACCGATAGTGTACAGAGTGTGGGGAACCCAGGTGAGATAGAGAACAAGGATTCACAGAAACTGATCCTATCCAACAGGTACAATGTACTTGCTACCTGTGAGGATAAGGATGAAGACTGTCAGAAGGACAGCCAGAATGCTGACCATGGTATCTTGGAGCAGGAGATTGTCCAAAGGGAGGAAGAGGGGAAGCGTAATGTGATAGTTGTAGGGGATTCAATAATTAGGGCGATTAAGAGCATCCTTTGTAAGCAGGATCGAGAGACTCATATGGTATGTTGCCTACTTGGTGCCAGGGTGAGGGACATCTTGACCCTGCTTGAAAGGATATTGGAGAAGGAGGGGGAGGATCCAGTTATTGTGGTCTATGTTGGGACCAACAACATAGAAAAGAGTAGGCAAGAGGTCCTGTTCAGAGAGTACTAGGAGCTAAATTTTAAAAAAAGGACCTCAAGGGTTATAATCTCTGGAATATTACCCGAGCCATGTGAAAATTGGCATAGGGATAAACAGGTTAGGGAGGTGAACTTGTAGCTGAAGGAGTGGTGTGGGAAAGAGGGGTTGCATTTCCTGGGACACTGGCACTAGTACTGGGACAGCAAGGAACTGTTCCGTTGGGATAGGCTCCACCTGAACTGGTCTGGGACCAGGGTCCTAGCGGAAAGGATAAATAGGGCGACGGTCACAAGGACTTTAAACTAGTAAATGGGGTGGCGGGGGGCTCAGGTGGAAAAGGTAGTATAAATAATTATTCTAAAACTAATGAAAATGAAGAGAGTAGAGTAATAGTCAGAAAATGTGTGTTAGGCACTACAGAAAGGGAAAACTAAAAGATGTAAAGTAATTAAATCAGGTGAGAGAAATAAGAAATGTGTGAGAAAAAGCATTAGAGCAGAAGGACACGTTTGGGTGTGCAGCCCAAATAAGTGTTGTTTATACAAACGCACGGCGTATAAGGAAAAAATTGAATGAATTGCAGGCACAAATTTAACTTAGAGGGTACGACATGGTAGCCATTACTGAGACATGGCTGCAAGATGATCAGAACTAGGAACTGAATATATCAGGTTATAAGTTCTACAGGAAGGTTAGGGAATCTGGTAGAGGGGGAGGAGTAGCATTAGTGATTAAGGATGAAATTACTTCTATGATAAGAAATGATATAACGAGAGGTAAGCAGGCAGTGGAGACTTTATGGATAGAAATAGGAAAGGATTTAAGACTGAAGTGGGAGTTGTGTATAGGCCCCCTGGTAGCAGCTGTGAAGAGGCAGAATTGTATTAATACAGAGATTAGACAAGCATGTGGTAAAGGCAGAGTGGCTTTAATGGGGGATTTTAACTTCCATATAGATTGGGATAAGCAGACTCACACCTGTCAGAAAAGTAGCGAATTTCTTCAGTGTGTTCAGGATAGTTTTGTCCAACAGTATGTTCTTGAACCAACAAGGGGGCAGACCATATTAGATTTAATAAGCAATGAACCAGATTTAGTTAGCAGCCTAACATTGCGCTCAGCGACCATAATCTGATTGAGTTCAATGTTGAGTTTGAAAGGGAGAAATGCGAAACAGCATTTTAGATTTAGGTAAGGCCGACTTCAACGGGATGAGACAGAGACACAGTGAACTGGGCAAATCTGTTAATGGGTAAAACGACAGAAGATCAGTGGGAGGTGTTCAAAAAAGAATTTAACATGATGCAGAACCAGTTTATACCCCCAAGGGGCAAAAGCTCTACTTGTCAATAAAATAACCGTGGAAGACTAAAGAGGTAAGGGACAGCATAAAACTAAAAGAAAAAGCATACAAGAATGCAAAAAAAATGCAGATCCTGGCAAATGGGAGAGATACAAAGAACAGCAAAGGGTGACAAAACAGATAGTAAGAGCTACAAAAAGGGAGTATGAAAAAAAGCTTGCAAGGGATCTCAAAGTCAACACAGAAAACTTTACAATTATATTCGGAAAAAGAGGGTGGTTCAGAGCAATGTGGGCCCCTTAAAAACTGATATAAATGAAAATAAGGAACTGGCGGACATGTTAAAAAATTACTTTGCATCAGTATTTATAGTAGTAGAAGAGGATAGCATGCTGGACATCCCAAGGAAACTAGTATTGAATCAGGGATGGAGACTCACCAAAATTAATGTAAGCAAATTAACAGTAATGAAGAAAATAATGGCATTAAAGAGTGACAAATTCCCAAGACCAGATGGTTTTCATCCCAAGGTTCTAAAGAAAGTAGGTGAGAATGTTGCAGATGCCCTAACAATGATCTTCCAAAGTTCTCTCAATTCAGGAACCATTCCTTTAGATTGGAAAATTGCACATGTCACGCCGCTATTTAAGGAAGGTGAGAGAGGGAAACCAGGGAATTATAGACCTAACATCTGTTGTCTGGAACAGAAGTTAGAGATGTAACAAAATCTGTTACATCTCTAACTTTTTCTAGTTCTGATGAAAGGTCATCGACCTGGAACGTTAACTCTGTTTCTCTCTCCACAGATGCTGCCTGACCTGCTGAGTATTTCCAGCATTTTCTGTTTTTTATTTCAGATTTCCAGCATCAGCAGTATTTTGCTTTTGTATTCGTGAGTAACTGATGTAGTTAACTTTACCACATTTTATGTACCCTGTTGCTATGCAAACTTTGTGCACAAGTTTCTACTAGTGTCCTACATTACAACAGTGACTACACTTCAAAAGGACTTAATTGGCTGTAAAACGCTTTGGGATATCCTGATGTTGTGAAAGGTGCTATAAAAATGCAAGTTCTTACTAAACAAATATGTAATTTCACTGAATAGTAGGTTGTTTGATTTGCTTGTTTCAAAATGGAGGTATCCAAATATGATAAAGATATAATGATTTGTTATACTTGCTTTCTAGTATCTTTCTTAGCATACATAGTAATTACTAATATTTGTTAACATGGGTTAACTGCTATGGATCTTTATTGCGCAAATAGTGGAATTCATAGGAGTCATCAAAGAAGGCCAAGTGGGGTTTCCAAAATCTCGCCTGGAACCTAAATGGAATAAACCTGCTACTAAAGTTCAGTTCCAAAACTTTTTTTAAAATCCTAGTTGCTTTGTTATTTTAACACCAGATTTACAAGAGTTTGAACAAGTTTCAAATTAAATCAAAAATATTGCTGATATTTTATTATGAATGTTGGAATTGTGAACAGCTTCACAAATTTTTTTATAACTCGGACTATATTTTTAAAATTTAAATGTTGACCAGCGTGTGAAACTAAATGCTTCAGGTAACTTGGTATTCCTTGTGATTTAAATAGCTCATTGTTGAATTGTATTTAAATGAGAGATTAGTGTAGGGGGAAGTACCTGCAATGTAATTTGCTTACTCTCCCAAAACTTTTCTCAGTGGTTTAAGTTCAATTTTCACCCACCCCCAAAACAAATAGGTGACTCCACAGCTCACTTTTTACAGATCTGGATTAAGGGGTTTGGCATGGGTATCGGTCAGGAATATTGTATTCTAATTCTTCATGCTGTCTGTGAGATCATTTTGCATTCACATTTAAACCAGGCTATATTTATGTTTTCAATTAACAAAACAAAGCTTTATAAAATGTAGTTGCACAACAGGCTAATGGAGCAACATTCACTGCAGGAACATGCAACTACCACTACAAGAAGTTTTCAGAACTGTATTGGGGCAAGTAAGTACTCCTTTCTCCCTGTAAATACACACTGACATTTAATCTGCCCATGTAAAATCTGTTTTTAAAGCACTTGTGCCTTCTATTTTCTTGATTGTGTGTAGGCAAATACGTTTATTCATAACTATTCATATTGCTCACATGCATTCAGCAGATACATTGCATTTAGTGCACTTGCAGTGGTGCATTTGTTGTGTTGGTAATGTCATTTTGACAATACTTGGTCTTTTCATTTAATGTTGGTTCCAGTGATCAGTCGTCTCTGAGCAGTTGATTCATGATAATCAACTGCACAGTGACATGACCACAAACTTGTCACTGTATTTGATTACCATAAAATTCTATTTTAGAGGGAAATAGAAAGAACTTGCATTTATATCGCACCTTTCGCATCCTTAAGATGTCCCAAAGTGCTCACAGTGAGTTAATTACTTTTGAATTGGAATTGTGGTTGTTATGTAGGCAAATGCGACAGCCAATTTGTGCACTGCAAGGTCCCATAAACATAGTGAGAAAATAACCAATTAATCTGTTTTGGTAGCGTTGGTTTGTACAATGCCAAAGCAGATTTCTTGATTCATAGTATTTTTAAATTAAATTGTTGGAACTAATTATTTTAGTGCAGATACTTATGTAGTCCTTAAAGATTTAAATCTCCCTAAAATCTGTGGAGGCTGTTTACCAGCATAAGTGCCAGGATGTGCCCACCAACAGTCACGGCCACTGATCCCTCCAAAGTTCACACCAACAGGGAAGTGGGCCTCTGGCAATTTGGGGATGCATCTGAGGCCCTTGAATCTAATCTTTTCCCACAATTAATTTGCAATTGCTGGTGACTCTAATGTTAGCTATTCCAAGATTCATATCTCAAGGCATCAGTAAAATGGTGTTGATGTGCTTTCTTACTGGCTGCCTTTTTGTTTTTCACAGTTCTAGTTGAAGAAGTCTATCATGCACAAAAGGAACGGGATGCAGCTGTTATGTCTAGACTCAGACTTGCCAATGAGGAGAGAGATGAAGCTCTTTTGCGAGCTAAACGGCTAGAACATGCCTTTGAGGGGTATGTGTGCTGGATTTAAAAATTGTTTTTATTCAGACAAAAGAATAATATTCTGAATAAAAGTAGAAAATATTCAAATGCACCCCATGCAGTGGTTCCCAGTTAATTATCACCCGCAGTTTTAATGGCATCCCAAATCCACACAAATATTAAATTCAATGCATAAGGTAATCCACTATATGGTTCCAATCTGATACTTGACATGTTTTGGGCTGTGTGCACCCTTTTGATCTGACACTATTTACATGATTCCAGGTGTGGTGATTTGAAATGAGTGTTTTTTTGTATAGTGCTGCTGCACTATCCAAACAAAGTTTATTTAAATTTGTTTTAAATAGCTAAACATTTAATATCTTTGTTTGCAATCAAAATAGGGATAAAGCAGACTAAAAGTATTACAGATTTGCTGGCAAATCCAATAAATTACAAGGAAGATAAAGATACAATTTTTTAAAAGAAATTATACAGGAAACTCTTTCGTATCCGGCACCGACGGGACCGGGATGGTGCCGGTTGATTAAAAATTCCGGATAACGGAGAGGTATATCTACTGAGGCTATTTTTAACAAACAAAAATAAAAAAATCAAGAAATGTGCAGTATAATTGGGTACGCCCCTACAGAATGTTGTGTTAAATGGATGGTGGAAGATGCTTGATTAAGTACAGTAATGCCAGTTGAGGGTAATCCATAACTCTTTAATTACTTAACAGTAAAACAAAACTTATAAACGACTGTATCCTGTAGTTTTCGGAGTATGAATGCTGCCAGTTATTAGAGAATTCCGGATATTTAGGTGCCGTTTAAACGAGAGTTTCCTGTATCTCTCTTCATTTTAGCTGTGCCATAGAAACCGAAAATAAATCCAGTGGGCTCTAAGTTGGTTTTCATTTTCATGAAATAATTTCTGGCAAATATCTAAAGATTTCTTCAGGATGGAAAGAAAATTGGCGACATTGGTTACTTACTAGATGTGCCTTTGAATCATTTTTGAAACGGTATTACTAAGCAGATACTGAACAAGGTGAATGGTTATGGGTGCAAAAAAGGAGGAAGAAAATCCAATGTTGACTTCTACTTTAATAAATCAGGAGTATGATTTCATACAACTTTTGTTCACTGAGGGTATGGTTGATGGTCGCAAATCTCGTTTTATAGAAAATTAACCTAGTCTTTGAGCCAATTAAACATTTAGTCTACCTGCTATGTCACTACTAATTAAAACTTATATTAAAAATAATACTTATTGGCAGGATTTTCCTCTTCCCTTTGATTAGGGTGCATCTCTGGAAAGGGGAATTCTGCCCCACAAAATGATGCTGGCTCCTCTTCTGGCTGTGTAAGGCAGGGCTTCATGAACAGTTCCACAGTCCTTGGCTCCCCAAAAGGTTTATTCAGCTCGGTCAGTGACTCAGAGTGCGGGATGCCTGGGCCGAATACATGGCCCTTGAGTCCTGAATTCAAATTACATCAATGTTGGGATGTGTTGCAGAATGTATTTCCCTTATTTGCATTTATTTAACTTATGCTTGCTGATTACCGAGTGGGTACATTTTGTGCTGCTGGACCCAGCCAGGACGAAATAGGAGGTGATGCACAAAGATGAGGGTGCAATTTTTTGCCCCACCTGGCCCAGATTGTCTGGAAAAATAGGTGGGAGGGGTCTGGAAAATTAAGGCCATTAATTGCAGTGTCATATAAAGAGACATTCATGGTGCACAGATATATCAGAAATATTTAAAATGCAAAATATATATAACTAGTTTTGAAACCTGTGCAAAAGTACCTTGGAAACCAATAGGTGACGAGCATAATGTTAGTAAAAAGGACAGACTATGTACATCCTTTTCTACCATTATATAGATTGTAATAGAGTTGTTAATTGCATTTTAGTACTGTTGATCTTCATATATGAATGCTAACCTTAGAGTTGTTTAAATTCCACGGTCTGCTCCTTAAAGAAAAAATGAGTTACTGGCCCTGAATTCGCGGTCGGTATGACGGCGTACTCTGAATATGCTGTCGTACCGCCTTCGAAATTGACCGCAAGTTCAGGATTTTGCATGCGGTAAATCCCGAACTTTCCATCTGTCAAGTTCCGACTGCACATAGACTTTGCTGCACATTTCACCTCATTTAAATCAACATGCTGGCAAAAAGTTGGGCTAATTGCCCACCTACTGTGAATTAATTACCCTGAAAATGTTTACGTCTGATACAAACCGGCGCAGGAAGCCTGTTGCATAGCGGGAGGGGGTGGGGGTGAAATGAGAAAATTATATTACAAACCTGTTCCAAACATTGCTGCTGTCGCACAAAAAGCAAATTTGTTTCCACCAGATTAGGTTATTCATACTGAAAGAAAGGGATTGTGTCCATTATCCCAGCCGGGTTTTGCTTTTAGAAATAGTGGTAATCTTGATTATTGGGTAGAAAATAGCTTGAGAAAATTGAATGGGACTAATCACCGCTACATTTTTTTAACGGACAGTTGTTTTGAGGTGAGCCATGGCCGGGAGAGAGTGTCAAAATTTCCCCCTTTTGGAAGTCCGATGGGATTGGATTGGGCCACCTTACCCGACCAGCAGTTGAACCGTGCCCGCTTGGGAAAACGAGTTGCTCTCTGCATTTATGGCAGTAAATACTTATTTCTTTTCAGCGACAGAAGTTATGGCGGAAAGAAAATTACAGACAAGGACAGGTGATCTTTAGAATCAGTAAGAATGATAGAAACACCATAAGGGGATTGGCTGAAAAGAGGGAGGAAGTAAAACATGTTCCACACATACTGTAACTGTGTTCTAAACATGCATTTAGTGAAACGAAGAAGAATGCTTACAGTGAACATTGAAAAGAAGTAAATACTTTAAAACAACAAAAACTGGAAGAGTAAACATAAAGAATTGAGCACTGAGTCTTATTCATTTCTGTAGCCTTTTAAAGTGAGTTGTGAGCAAATCAGCAATCTCCTCTGTTTCCTGATTGGCTAAGAGTCAGAAAGTGAAAGGAGCACCACCCCACATGATCCCAGGTTCGCATATGCACGATGGTGTGCTCCTGAGATCCATGGGCCACTATGCTGCGCTGCGCACAACTCTACAGCGTTTGAAAACAACTTCTCGAAGGGGGGTTCACACGAGGTAAGTGCGGATTTTGTTCGGATGTCGACGGCGTACTCCTTAGCTACACTGCCGACCGCGAATTCAGGGCCACTATATTTATGACTTAAAAATAGATGTAAAAGTTACTATATTTGTTTTTGGCCCACATTAATATGTTTCTTTGCTTCCAACCTTTTATATTCCTTCATTCCATGTATCTTTGCAGAGAGACTGGTCAGATAATCTGCTCTCAAGTCTCTTCAGATGACTGCAAGCATGTGCTAAAGAGCCCATGTATTTTTCTTCTATTTTGGGAAGCACCCAACCCCTGTTCTGTACCTCCCTTTGAGCTCACAAAACCATTAAGTTCTTAACACATTCATGCTGATCAGTGACTACTAAAAGGTCCACTTTGCCTACTGGCATGTAACTTTTAAGATTGCCTTTTTTTTTAAGCACCAGCCCTTTCCAGCCTAAGGTGTATTGACTAATGCCTCTTCCTTGCTGCTTTCAACAATAGCTTTCCAAACCTGTCCTAATGAGGGGAGGCAAATGAAAAATTGCAGTATTGGTGCAATCCCAATTTTTCTGTTTGTGCCAAGTACAACCTCGTTTTACATCAGTATGAAAGCAATGTGTTGTATTTGTAAAACCATTATTCTAATAAGGAACAAGTGGAAAAAAATGACCCACTATTTATTACCCAGTATTTAAAAAGGCAACCACACATTCTTGAAACAGATTGCACCCTATTTATTTTTAAAATGTAATCCTATAGCCCTACAAGTCAGACACACTTTGTTGACGTTGGAAGATATCCTAGTACATTTTTGGTTGAGAATCCACTACAGAAACACATGTGCAAAACCTTTTGTGTAAATGGCAGACTGTTTTTAGAAATGTGAAGTGAGACATTGAAATAGATTTATGAAGTCTAAGGGCAGAAGAGGCTAATGCTGTGAGTGTGCTAGCATTGCCGCCATAGCAGCTCTGCCTTCATCTCTGCACATATGAACAGTTGATCCCTGTAGTCATATATAGCAGTAAACATTAATAACTTAACAGTCTGCAGACAGAGCTGAAGATATGGAGCATTATTGAAGGATGGAATAGAGCAGGTGGCACTTTAATATGTTTAGTGTCATGGTTGACTCTAAAGACTAGTAGAATGAAATTACTTGAGGTTGGAAAGATTTAGGAAGTGAACTCATTTTGCTGTGCTAAGGAAATGCTACTGATCAGGCTCTCTGTGTCCCTTTTCTAGGTTGGAAAATATTAACCCTGAAGAAAATGACATGGTAAGCCATTCTCTAAGGAGATTTTTTAATGTCAGTCTTATATCTTAGAGGCTTAAGCACAATTGAGTGGGTTTCCAGAGCTAAGAAGTGGGAAAAGATGAATTTGACACACTAATAATGTACATCTCAGATGTTCTATAAAAATTCAATAATTCCATTCAGTGTACTTTTTGTGTGTGGCCATTAATTAAGACCTAAACCAAATAAAATCTGATTCTAAATTCATGTCTAACTGTCATATAAATGTTATTGATAGACATTGCAGGAATTACTGAACCGAATCAACAATGCAGATACAAGAAGAGCAGTTGACAAGAATGGAGATTTAATTGTGGATCGAATACACAAAACCAGGGAGCGGAAGAAAAAAATAACTGCTGAAGAAATGAATGCAGTTATTGAGGAGAGGGATGCTGCCTTAGCAAGAGTAAGTATGTTTAGTCCATTAAAGATACTTTATACCTTTAACCAACTACCTTGTTTCCTAACAATGTTTACCAATTTAGTAAATATTAAATTTACAAGTAATAAGTACATATCAAAGAACGAAATTGAAATATATCTATCATTCAAATTCTAATCTAAGATCTGGAATTAATTTTTATAAGACGGTGTCGATTCTACAGAATCCATACTTGTAGTGACTTTAAAACAATCATGAATGAAGATGTATTGGTTGCATAGCACCATCCTTTAGTATTGCTATGAAACGTTACACTGTGTTTTTAAACTTGGTTGTGGGTCTCTGCCATCTCCAGGATTTTCCAGCATGCCGAGTAAGGTGTGAGCATCTGTCCACCCCTTACTAGTCAAATGTTGTCAGGGCTGGGCTGACACGCTAGCCTGGGACTTCACACTTCCCTAGCTCATTTAGGACCTGCCGAAATACTGGAGTCCAGTAAAACAAGTGAGATGAGGTGCACTGGTCTCCTGATGAAGTGCAGCCTGGACCTCTCGGGAGGTGGTGGGGGAGGAACAGCAGTTTTTTAAATAAAAAATCTTGATTTGCCACCTTACACAGAGGACCAAGGGGAAGTTGGCTGAAGTCTGAGGTGGCTCGGGAAATTCTACCCCCAGTGGTGGGCAGACGTTGAAATTTCCTGCTGCATGGAGCAGGCGGGTGCCAGAGGTGTGCCCGCATAGGTGCTTGGGCCACCTGCTCCACGCAGATTATGTGCCCTCCTGCAGACTCTGCAAACTCTGACGAAGTCAGAACTAGAGGCACGAGCAGATGTAATCTTGCCGTAACTGCCAGGATTGCGTCCCAAGGATTTTCGGGGCCATAATATATTGATATTTAGGTCACTTTTTACTTCACCTATCCTAGTGTCAATTTGCCTCTGTAAATTCCAAAGTCATTTATTAGATTGCTGAGTAAACAGACAAACTAGTTGGAATCTGTGTGAAAACAAATATTTAAATCTAACCTCAAATATTTGAAATTTCATAGTGCATTCATATTTCCTTCTATCAAAACACACACACATAGCTAAATATTGACACCTAGCTCCTCAACCATTATACAGCTAAATCTTGAGCTGTATTTATTTACAACAGTTAACAGATGTATCACCATATGACACTTTGCTTGTTGTACAACTGTTTGTGTGTGAAGTAAGTGTAAATTACATCAACCCAGCAGCAGGACAGAGCAAGACTCTGTCTTTTAGCATTTGTATATTTATTGCTGATGCAGAGAGTGGAAAAAGTTGTGTAGTTTCAGACTTTTTATTGTCAGATTCATAAAAATATAAATGCTATTAAATTTCTTGTTATGCTGTTCATTGTAATTTGGATGATACACTGTTCTATAACAGCAAAAATGTTATACCATGAAATGCACAATGTGTTATTATGGAATAGTTGGTTTCCCATGGCAATAGTTTCTTTAGATATTTTTGTTTTGAACTGTTAATGAAATATCAGAAAGAGGCTCTCGAGCATCTAAATTCACAGACTTCATTCTGGAGGAATTGCTGGCACAGATTCAGTAGTGCCAAAATCAACTTGCCTACAAAAGGCTCAGTGAAAGGTGTTTGCCACATGAATGGAGCAATGCAAGTCTTATGAGATTGAAGTTGCTCAGATAAACCACTTGGTTTCATCCCCATAATAGTTTCCTTGCTGCTATTAGCGTGGGATTATATATTATGCCCACTCTTGAGCAATCATGGCAATTGCTTTATTTTTGCTGGAGAAAACTGTACACAAGTGAAGTCCCCAGTCTTTTATCCCCTCGCAGTATATGAGGAGCAAGCCCTGGAATTGGTCAAAAGGCAGACACTAGAGGAAATGGGCGAGAGTGAGGCCAGAGGGCAAGAGCCAACTTCATGTTTATTACAACAATCTGCTTCCCCTTTAGTGCCATTGGACCAAACACAAAACAATTGCATAACCAAACACTCAAGTATCTCCTTCCACTAAAAGTCGTCTGTGACTTTGTGCTCCTCAGCAGTCCACTGTAAATTCTCCTTTTCTTCTGCTCCCCTATATTTGGCTGAAGACCAAAATAAAATGATTGTGGTAATTCCCAGGAAACCGAGCGTTGACCTGAAATGATTCGATGCTGCTGATCAGATACCAATCAAACACTAAGACGGCAAAACCCTTTACTCTTGATGAAGGTAACAGGATTGCCCAAGGCAGCACATACTGCCATGTGTGTACAATCTATAACTTCCTGTGTGTGAAAAGTATAATTTGGTGGGAATCTTGCCATTCTATAAAACTGGTGCTGCGAGCCTGTGGGGAAGCTACCTCTAGCAAACAAGGCATTATTTACTTGTTTAATGCATTTATGCACAACTGATTGGTTTATGTTGTAGATCTCATCAGATGCAACCTGATATGCCCTTGAGTCATAAAAATTCAAAACTGTTGATACTTTCACAGACACTGTGGATGAAGTGATCTTTCAGTCGGATTCGAAATTGTCGCACAACTTGCATATGGCTTCTCTAGTGAAGTGTAGCCTCTGAAGACATAGCTTTTGAGACAGATTGAGGAAGCTATATCATGGTCAGTATTTCTTGGTGAGAGAGAATAGCTCTGAGTAATTTCCAAATACCTCTAGTGCTGCCTGGCCTCCCAGTATTGTTCCTCCTCCAAATAACATACGTTGGAGGGTTATGCTCAAAGGAAACGCCATTATGCCTTCCGACTGGTCAATAAAGTTGTCTTCACAGCAGCAGACATAAAAATCCAGTGAGAAAACTGTACTGTTCGTGGCCAAAATGCTCCACCAGAACCGTTAGCCATCTTCACCCTTTTCTCTCGAACTCGCTCCTACACCCCATCATCTTCCTCTCTGCAATTCAGCATTTTATTCCAAATTCTTCTGGCATTCAGGTAAAAGCACCGAATTGTAGTATTTACTTTTATCTTAGATTTATTTTTGCCTCTTTGTGTACTATGCATTAAATTTAGTTTCTGTTTTATTTTCTACTTTCTATTGATTACCATCCAAATTCTATTTAACTATAGTTAAAACCTGATTCCTTCCACTCTCCATGCCTTGCTTAAAAGAGCCTTAATTCTGCAATCTATTATTAACTAGTTGCCTGGTTTCTGTCCCATTTAGATGCGGTTCATCTCTCCTATGCCACCAAGCTTATCCTAAACAGTTCCAGCTATTGATAAAACCAGCACTTTGTATCCTGCCCCAACTAGCCAGACACTAATTTTTCTAATTCTACTCATGAACTTATATTTTCTATGAATGATTCAGCAATAATTCAGAGGATACATTGCACTCCTTGTCCTTTAACTTTAGTCAATATGCCTAAACTCACTTTTTAACTCCTCTTGACCGCTCCCTAAATCATTTATTCCTAGATAAGTGATCACCACTGATTCCTCTCCTGCTCCCTGTACTGGTCCATTCACCTTTTTATCTATATCTACAAAGTTAAACCCCACGAGGCTCGCCGCTGCCCTATTTCCTTCATCTTCACCACGAAAGGAACTATGTACACTACAATAAATCCTAGTAATATGTTTTTCTCCCTACAATGCTTACTTGTCCCACTACAATTTCAACTCAGACTTCTGATGTTTGTTCGGCCTTGTTCCAGGAGCTAAGTCCTCAGACCTAGGTACCTACCTGGGGATATCTGAAGAGACCAGCCTTTGACATCTATGCTTCATGAGTTAGAATGTCATGGTTTTCATATTCTTTGAGCCCAAACTCCAGACAAGATCTACAACAGGGACAGCCCATTGCTGTGAAGGTTACTACAACAATAAATTTCTGCGTGACTGGATCCTTCCAAGCCATCGCTAGTAATTTTTGCCACATCAGTCTCCAGTCTACTTATGCATAAAACAAATGACAGAATCTTTGTTTTCCAGGGGAAATACTTTCATCACTTTCCTCATGGAATGGAGGCAACAACACAAGAGGGTGTAGCACTTTTAACAGGTGACAGGCTTTCCAAAATTGCAAGGCCCTATTGGTGTCACATATGTGGTCATCAGAGACCCAGCAACATTATCATGGGAGATATGAATAGGAAAGGCTTTTCTGCCATATTGCGCAAGTATTGTCGAACCGCAGGAATAGTGTAATGCAAGTTAATGCGTGATATACTGCCAGTAGCCAAAATGCCTTCATTTTGCACCTGTCCACCATGAAACCACTATTAGAAAGAGAAAGCAGACTGGATGACTGGCTGGTAGTGGACCAATGATGCCCACTGTAGCCCCATTGAGAAACCCCCAAACAGAGGTGCAATGTAGATAAAACAAAGTTCATGCCTCCACTGAATTCTAGTGGAATATACGATTGGCATGCTCAAGCAGGGATTACGATGTTTGGACAGATTGTAGGGTGTGGGGGGGGGGGGGGGGGGGGCGCGGTGGGGGGGGTGGTGAGGCTCTGCTCCATAGCCTTGGCAAGTTATCACACATAATCTGTGACTGATGTATATTGTGTAATTTCACTATTCAAAGAGGGGAAACCAGGCTTTTCACTATCCCCTCTGACCTTCCCCTCTCTGACTCCGAACGATCAGTCCTCAGCAAAGGCCTGACCTTCATCCCCTTACGCCCCCATCTCAATGAATTTCGAGCTCGGCACGATGCTGAGCTCTTTTTCCGCCGCCTCCGTCTCCGTGCCCACTTCTCTGGCCAGGAGTCTTCCCCCCGCACGGCTGACCCTTTCTCCCGCTTTCAGAATTCTCGTTCCACCTGGACCCCTCCCTCTGGCCTCTTACCCTCTCTAGATCTTTTCATTGCTAACTGCCGCCGTGACATCGGCCAGCTCAATTTCTCTGTTCCCCTCACTCACTCCAACCTACCTCCCTCTGAACTTGCAGCACTCCATTCTCTCCGATCCAACCCTGACATTGTCATTAAACCTGCTGACAAGGGTGGCGCTGTTGCTGTTTGGCGAACCGACCTCTACCTAGCGGAAGTTGAACGCCAACTCTCTGACACCTCCTCCTACCTCCACCTGGACCATGACCCCACTACTGAACATCAAGCCACCGTGTCCAAGACCGTCACTGACCTCATCTCCTCTGGAGATCTTCCCCCCACGGCCGCCAACCTCATAGTTCCCCAACCGCGCACAGCCCGCTTCTACCTCCTTCCCAAGATCCACAAACAGGACTGCCCCGGTAGACCCATCGTTTCAGCCTGTTCTTGCCCCACGGAACTTATCTCTTCCTATCTCGACTCTATTTTTTCTCCCCTTGTCCAGTCTCTTCCCACCTACATCCGCGACTCTTCCGATGCCCTCCGCCATTTTAACAGTTTCCAGTTTCCCGGCCCCAACCGTCTCCTCTTCACTATGGACGTACAATCCCTCTACACCTCCATTCCCCACCAGGATGGCCTGAGGGCGCTCCGCTTCTTCCTTGAACAGAGGCCCAACCAGTCCCCATCCACCACCACCCTCCTCCGCCTGGCTGAACTTGTTCTCACATTGAACAACTTCTCCTTTGACTCTACCCATTTCCTCCAAATTAAAAGTGTTGCTATGGGTACCCGCATGGGTCCTAGCTATGCCTGCCTTTTCGTGGGATATGTGGAACACTCTTTGTTCCAGTCCTACTCGGGTCCCCTCCCTCACCTCTTTTTCCGGTACATTGATGACTGTATCGGTGCCGTCTCCTGCTCTCGCCCTGAACTAGAACATTTCATTCACTATGCTTCCAATTTCCACCCTTCCCTCACCTTCACATGGTCCATCTCCGACTCTTCCCTTCCCTTCCTCGACTTCTCCATCTCCATCTCTGGGGATAGGTTATTGACTAACATTCACTACAAGCCCACTGACTCCCACAGCTACCTGGACTACACTTCCTCCCACCCCGCCTCCTGTAAGGACTCTATTCCATTCTCCCAGTTTCTCCGTCTCCGCCGCATCTGCTCTGATGATGCCACCTTCCATACCAGTGCTTCCGACATGTCTTCCTTTTTCCTCAACCGAGGATTCCCCTCTACCGTGGTCGACACGGCCCTCGACCGTGTCCGTTCTATCTCCCGCACTTCTGCCCTCACCCCTGCCCCTCCCTCCCGGAACCACGATAGGGTTCCCCTTGTCCTCACCTTTCACCCCACCAGCCTCCACATTCAACGGATCATCCTCCGCCATTTCCGCCACCTCCAGCGTGATCCCACCACCAAACACATCTTCCCCTCACCTCCCCTTTCAGCATTCCGCAGGGACCGCTCCCTCCGCGACACCCTAGTCCACTCCTCTACCACCCCCAGCACCCTTTCCCCTTCGCCCGGCACCTTCCCGTGCACGCGCAGGAGATGCAACACATGCCCTTACACCTCCCCTCTTCCCACTGTCCAGGGCCCCAAACACCCCTTCCAGGTGAAACAGCGATTTACTTGTACTTCCTGCAATTTAGTATACTGTATTCGCTGCTCACGATGTGGTCTCCTCTACATTGGGGAGACCAAACGCAGATTGGGTGACCGCTTTGCGGAACACCTCCGTTCAGTCCGTAAGGGGGACCCCGAGCTCCCGGTGGCCTGTCACTTTAATTCACCGCTTCACTCCCACTCTGACCTCACCGTCCTCGGCCTATTACACTGTTCCACGGAAGCGCAGCGTAAGCTCGAGGAACAGCACCTCATCTTTCGTTTAGGCACGCTACAGCCCTCTGGACTCAATATCGAGTTCAACAATTTTAGATCATAACCTCAGCTCCAATCACATTTATATTTTATTTTTTCCACCCTTTTATTTGCCCCCCCCCCCACCTTTTTTTTCCTCCTAGAAGCTGGCAGCTGTCCTTCATTCTGCCAGTGGATTTCACACTTCTTTCAGCCTTAATCTGTCACATTAACACCACCTCTAGCCTTGCATATCTCTTAATGTCTCTTCATCTCCCCCTTTGTTCTTTTATCCCCTCCCCCTTTTCCCAGCTTTACCCTGGCCTTAAATCTATTTGATTTCCGGCTCTTCACAGTTCTGACGAAAGGTCATCGACCTGAAACGTTAACTCTCTTTCTCTCTCCACGGATGCTGCCTGGCCTGCTGATTTTTTCCAGCGTTTTCTGTTGTTATTTAAGAGAACCAGGAAGACTGGTTTGAAGTCTTGGCAGAGGAGGAAGAAGAAAAAATGATTGATTGCGACGTGCAGTCAGGGAGACTGGTACATCATTGATTGACAGGATTTTATTTAACTTTGTAAATGTACCTTTTGTGTGAACAGTTCAGTGGTCTTGATCACAGCATGCTGGCACTGTGAATAACATACCCTGTCTAATCAATACTGCCTCTATTACCACACATGCTTATCAACCCACTGCCTAATTGAAGGCCGATAAATCCCCAGGGCCTGATAATCTACATCCTAGGGTACTTAAGGAAGTGGCCCTAGAAATAGTAGATGCATTGCTGGTCATCTTCCAAAATTCTATAGACTCTGGAACAGTTCCCATGGATTGGAGGGTAGCTAATGTAACCCCACTATTTAAAAAAGGTGGAAGAGAGAAAACGGGGAATTATAGACCGGTAAGCCTGACATCGGTAGTGGGGAAAATGCTAGAGTCCATTATAAAAGATGTAATAGCAGAGCACTTGGAAAACAGTGAAAGGATCAGACAAAGTCAACATGGATTTACAAAAGGTAAATCATGCTTGACTAATCTACTGGAATTTTTTGAGGATATAACTGGTAGAATAGATAAGGGAGAACCAGTGGATGTGGTGTATTTGGACTTTCAGAAGGCTTTCGCTAAGGTCCCACATAAGAGATTAGCGTGCAAGTTAAAGCACATGGGATTGGGGGTAAGGTACTGACTTGGATAGAAAACTGGTTGGCAGACAGGAAGCAAAGAGTTGGAATAAACGGGTCTTTTTCCAAGTGGCAGGCAGTGACTAGTGGGGTACCGCAGGGATCGGTGCTAGGACCCCAGTTATTCACAATATTTATTAATGATCTAGACGAGGGAACTAGATGTAATATCTCCAAGTTTGCAGACGACACAAAGCTGGGTGGGCGTGTGTGCTGTGAGGAGGATGCAGAGAAACTCCAGTATGATTTGGACAGTTTAGGTGATTGGGCAGATGCAGTATAATGTGGATAAATGCGAGGTTATCCACTTTGGTGGCAAAAACAGGAAGGCAGATTATTATCTGAATGGCAATAGATTGGGAAAAGGGGAAGTGTAACGAGACCTGGGTGTCCTTGTGCACCAGTCGCTGAAGGTAAGCATGCAGGTGCAGCAGGCGGTTAAGAAGGCAAATGGTATGTTGGTCTTCATAGCGAGAGGATTCTAGTACAGGAGCAAGGATGTCTTGCTGCAGTTGTACAGGGCCTTGGTGAGACCACACCTTGAGCACTGTGTGCAGTTTTGGTCGCCTTATCTGAGGAAGGATGTTCTTGCCATGGAGGGAGTACAGTGAAGATTCACCAGACTGATACCTGGGATGGCAGGAATGACGTATGAAGAGAGATTGGGTCGATTAGGCTTATATTCGCTGGAGTTTAGAAGAATGAGAGGGGATCTCATTGAAACTTATAAAATTCTAACAGGACTAGACAGACTAGATGCAGGAAGGCTGTTCCCGATGGCGGGGGAGTCCAGAACCAGGGGTCACAGTCTAAGGATAAGGGGTAAGCCATTTAAGACTGAGATGAGGAGGAATTTCTTCACCCAGAGAGTGGTGAACCTATGGAATTCTCCACCACAGAAGGCAGTTGAGGCCAATTCATTAAATATATTCAAGAAGGAGTTAGATATATTTCTTAAGGCTAAGGGGATCAAGGGATATGGGGAGAAAGCAGGGACAGGGTACTGAATTTGGATGATCAGCCATGATCGCATTGAATGGCGGAGCAGGCTTGAGGGGCCGAATGGCCTACTCCTGCTCCTATCTTCTATGTTTCTACCATATTAATATGTCCTTTCTGAAAATAGATCTTCACAGTATGTTCTAAAGAAAGTGCAACCAATTTATTTCTCTACTACTTCTTTGTGTATATGCTGTTTACTTTCCTGGGGCTTGTCCTGGTGAGTGTATATGGTATGTGGTGTCTCCTATTTAATCTTGTGATCCTTCTAAGTGCTACCTCAGTGGGAGGATGAAGCATGTCTGCAGCCTACAGCTCCTCACTGGGACCTCTTGACATTGCTGTTCCACTGTACCTCTTTTTGCTAGGTCCCTTGATGCCTCTCCAACTACTGCCAGTACTGTGGTCCCTATGCTGACTGGCTGCATTTGTCTTCTATCTGCCATTTCTTCAGTCCTCTGATGAAGTGGTTGGGGGTTGTGCATTGGCATCACCCTCCGGTCGCAGCCCCACCCTTCCCTCCTCTTGTCACGCCTTGGCTGCTGGTGTACCTTGTGGATGATTAGGGATCACGTGAGAACAGACACTTAGCCACCACGAGTATGAAGCCTGCCATTAAGGTTCTCAAGCCAATTACATAGCCTCTCAAGACAGAAATAAGAACCGTTTGGAAATTGAAGCCCCAGGTGTGACTTGGAATGCCACAGTGTTGTGAGGAAAACTTGACCTCTATCCTCGAGGGCTGTCTTAATGTTGCCTGTAGACATGCACTGGCTCCCTGGTAGCCTCTGAAGATTCTCAAAGGACTGCATGATGCACTCCTGCTCATTAATGAGCTCCTCTCCATAGGCAACCCCCATAAATGAAGAATCCGTGAGATCTTCAGCAGGGCAATGTTTAGGCAGGGTCCATTGTTCCTGCTCTTCTGTAGTGACCTCCATTTGCTCCTTTTCTCTTCACTAGGTGCTTTCTTGGCATCTTTTCTATTTGAATCCCCTGAGGTTGGTGTATTGAGCTGGTGCCTGTATGCTCAGAGGTGTATGATGCATGCATGTGAGATGGCTCAGCTTCCTGCTCATCTCTAGTTGCAGGCATGTCTTGGTAGATCCCTATACATAGAAAATTAACATGAGAACCTGCATGGAATAGCTGAGTACACAGTCCCAGTGCCAATACATTGAGTTCCACGCTGTTACCTCAACTCCCACAACTTAATTTTTATTTAAGATTCAGTGGTACAGTGGGTTAGCTCTTACCTCTGTAATCAGGGTTCAAAAATAATTCAGACCTCTGGAATGAAAAATCTTCCCTCTCTGATGACTGCAAGGATCTTAATTGAAATAACTTTGGCAGTTTCAATCTGATTTATGGTGGGCACAAAGCCGTCCATAATTTGGTAATAAATCTACAGCCTCACAGAGAGCTATAGGAATGCTTGGTGTGAGAAATGAGATGGAGAAATGTTAGGCCTATGTTGCTTGGGGAGGTGACGGAATTCATGGGTACAACAGCCACCTTGTTTAATTTGTTTGCCATATAATGAGCTGTTAATACAGCAGGGATCAAAACTAAATATGCAGAACCACCAAGCAGCAGCACCAGTACCTAATAAATATCACTGGCTCACTTGTTTGCCAAAATAATTAACTAAAAATGTACTTACTGTACCTTGTACAAATAAAGCTCCTGTTGGAGGCAATCTGTAAAGAGCTAGCACAGGAAGCTTGCAGTTTCTGGAAACACAGTACAATGAGCATGTGCTGACATTTGAATATATTCACTGGTTCATTGGTCCAGTTATAATCCTGTTGTTATCAATCCACTGGAGTTTGCTTGATTACTTTAGGGAGTCTGAAAAAAATTAAGAGTTCTCTTCTTGGAAATTTAACTTGTGCTTTTATGCCTCCCCAGGAGATAAAGTAAGATGAGGAAAGTGTTCATGACAGTGAAAATTGTACGCCATCTGTTGGAAGGAGTGGGCCCAATGGACCGAGTGGCATTTTCTTGTTCCACATTTTATGTCCTTATGTTAAATGTCTTGATCTTGTGAACTAGTTTTATATGCCAATTATGTTTTTAATTTGCAAACTAGTGCTATTTCTATTTCTGATGCACTCTAAATCAGTTGATAGCATACACAATCTGGAGTATGAGTTGTTCCATACTGTGATCATTGGCTGTCTGTAAAAATATGTTGAAGGTGGCTATGGAACATTTCTGCAATCAAGTTCAATCTACCTGGCAGTAAAATGCTGCTTTATTTTAAAGGTCCAACGCAGAGGTTAAATGCTTTTGCTTATGGATATGAAGGTGGAAAATCAGCAGATGAATTGCATCTCCTAACATTAGCTCAAGAGCAGCATTAGGAAAGAGATTTAGGATTAGGTCATCTACCTGCCCTCGCAGCAGGAGAATATTTCTTGTGGCATGCATACTTTGAGCATTTAAATAAGTTGGGATGAAAACATTATTTTAAATCTGGAAAGGGCAGAGAGTACAAAAAAATAACAGGGAAGTGTCCCTTCAACCTAATAAATGTCAGTAGCCAATGTCTATTTTCAAGCTTCAAAATTAAGTAAATGCATTCTCAGAAATTAATTTTGACTTCAGTATAGTTTAATTTTCATGTTTAAGTGCTAGTTCTATTTCTTTGGTTGCATCATATATTTACCAAATATGTTTAAAAAAAAAATACCTAGAAGTAGCGCTCAATGCTGCACCATCTTTTTTTTCCCCTCCCTGAATAAATTTGACATGATGTGTAATAGGACAACAGTGAAGGTAATTCCAAGGAATACATAAACATAACCCTTTATGCAGAAAAATACTTATGATTGTAAAGAAAAATTGGCATCTGGTCAAAGCATTTCTTCAATTAAAATGCAAATAAAGCAGGCATCTTCTGCTTTGGGACTCCTGCTAGGAGCAGACTGTAGAATTTCACCTTTTTGTTGACATTTATGTGATTTGGAATAGATCAGAGGAATAGTTGTGCAAGATATTTTAGATTCTGTATTTCAGTGTATGAATTTAATTTAGCACACAGATCAAAGCAGTGCAAGATGAATTTTGAAGCATTCATTCCTTTTTATCAGAGTTGGTGACTAGAAAAAACTCATCAATACTTGAAAGCATATTTTAAGTAATGTCAGCTGACTTGTGTCAATAATTAGACTATTGTAAAATGACCCTGAATTAAAGAGGACATAAATTTCAACCAATTTAAATGTTTAAAACTATTGCTTGACATATTGTACAATTATATTATATACAGAGCTTTAATTTAATGTGTTATGCAAAATATTCCTTTTTACCCACTATGCCACTGGAAGTCAGTGTTTAGAAGGTTTAGGCTCTGACACTGTCCATCTGTAAATGTTAACTTTCTCCTTAATTCCTTAAAATTACATGAGTCTACATTTTGAAATCTGTACTAACAAAATAATTTGTTTCAAAATCACCCACGATGGAAGTCAATTTAGTTAATGATAAATTAAAATTTGGTGAACTTATAGCTTTTTTATTTTTGTACTGTTTTTACAGCCTTTAAATCAGGATGGCATTGTATTATACATTACTTGACTTGACAAAGCATATATCTATTTTAAAAACTGAATACAGGTCCCTTTTTCAAGTATTTGCAAGGAAATAAAGTCCAGAGTAACTTTCAGTGGCCCAGTTCAGGTTGCGACCAGCTAACTCAGCGGATTAGAGAATGAATCTGAGATCCTCCTGGTGTGTGTAGCCAAGTACCATAGTGGGCAGTGTATTTGTCTGCTGAGCCATCAAGGAGGTTAATGAACAACTATTTTAATAAAGATTTGTAAACTATATGGAAGTGGAATTGGTCTTTGTCGATAGCACAAAACTGGCAGTAATGAATCGGCAGCCCATTTTACACTCCACCCGATTTTATTTTCCAGTGACATCAATAGAAAAGAAAATCGGGTAGAGAGTAAAATGGCCTGCCAATTCACTACCGCCCAAGATGAATTTTGCCCCTATATGTGATGAGATTTTGCTGTACTGCTAACCTTCAAAAATGTACAATGGTTTTTGGCAGCTTCATGAATTCCAGCAGCAATTTCAATAATGCAAACTTGTTTTCATTATTGAAATTTGTTTTCATGGAAAAATTTAAAGTTGTACAATATTTACTGGGACTTAAAACCCAAATCAGAACATGTCATCTGCTTCTCTCATTAAACTTGCATGTTACTCATTCAATAACTCCAAAAATATTTCAGATCTGTTTTTACCCTAATCTTCCACCTTTTTGATTATAACTCTTAATTTGTTTGATTATGCTTACCTTTTAATCACCTAGGTATAAGTTCTAGTTCCAAAAATGTACAAGGCTGCATTACAAAATTGTCAGACATAATTGTAACCTTATTGGACTCCAGCCCTTGCTAATGAGTCAACTACAACTAGTGAAACATATTTCTTACTGTGTGACTGGATTTTAGCCAACCAATACTATTTGAGATTCTAGCTCGAGGGTGTAATACATTTCAATATTCTGTACACCCATTGTTTTTAAATGTACAAAAACATTTTGTATTGGCTTTAGGGGGTTATTAAGTCCCTGGGGTGGCCAGGTACTATTTCAAAAACTTATGCCTGTGCAGCAATGCTTTTCAGTATATTTGGTCCAAAGATACTGCTGCTTTCAGTCTAAGAGCATTGTTGCAGAGTAGCCTTGTGTTGGTGATGTGAAACCTTAAAGGTCCAGTGTTCTAACTTGCTATTTTGTAAAAGGAAAATTAAGATTGTTGACATGCCAAGAAGGGAATGACTTGAATCATCCCATTAGCTTCCTTGTATTTCTAACAGTGGAAATAGCACTAAGAAAAAACACTAGCATCATTTTAATGATGTTTGTTGAGCTTGAGATGCAAGCATTCATTTCAATTTCAAAATCAGTTGTTTGCTGAGAACAGAGTGAATACTTGAGAATCTCTGTCTCTTTTTTCCAAATGTGTGGATTTTCTGTGTCATTCTCAATTAAAAGTTCAGACAGTAGCTTCCACTTGTGAGATCGAAGGAGTGTTTTGTTCCAAAGATCAACGTGGTTCTTTCCATGAGAGATGGAATATTGTTACGGTTGTTTGGCACCTCCATAAACAAGTTTGCATAATATGCTGATTGGATCATGTGAATCTCATTGAGCTCCACTGTTCTATGTGCATTGTTAATTGTTTTTATAGATTTTATCTTGTCCAGTTTCATTTGATTACCGAACTTCCATTGTGTAATTCATTACAAACAAGAGCTTGGATAAATACTGGAGCGCTTCTCAAAGTTGGTGGTCAGTTTGGGATGTCCTCAACAATAGAAAACGTGCTAGAGAAGGAGAGAGAAAGAACTGTTAGTGCAGTGTATTATTAACCCTTTTGTTTTACAAACTGAAAAGACTTTCAAAAGAATCTTTCTGAAAAAGACTAAGAGAAAAAAACTTTCAGAAGTTATTGAAAACGATAATTAACCCATTATAGACTTTGCTTATATTTCTGTTATATTCTATTGATTAGTATTTCCTAAATCCATTTATGCTTGATTTTCATTTAATTTGTAAATAATTATTTTGATGTATTTTAGTTTGGGAAAAAAACTTTTGTTGATGATTAAACTTCCATAATTGCTGAAGAGGTTGTTGAATGTGGTAGTGTAGCATGCAACTCCATGTAATCCACCATGTAGTTTACCACAATTAGGATAATTGCTAAAATCTTATGTGTCATGCAACTCTGAAAGGACAGCTGAATAAAAGATACAGCTTCTGTATCATATGATTCAAGGTCGACTTTTGTGAACTGCTGTGAAATAGGTGAGAAAGAAACAATTCTATCGAAACCTGAAATGATAATGCTTTTATATAAGTGACTGACTGAAAAGCCCACTGAAAATTGATGGTAATTTAAAAAGTTTTTTTTATCCAAAATCGTTATATATAAACATGATCAAATCCAGTTGGTTTGTTCAGGGCCATTGATTTTGAAGCATATCCTTAACCATCACAACGTTTAATACTAGTCATTTTCCACATATTTACATGTATTTTCTCCGTTAGTGTCTGTTTCCTTAGAAAGTTAAGGAAGCTTTCCTTGGCTTCAGGACTGGTTTGGGTAATCAAGTGCAAAATAAGGCAATGCAAAGTATCATCTCTCCCATAGCTCGAGTTTACCTAGTGGATAGCTGAAGCAAAAAAACTGAGCAAGTCCAAGATTTTCAGTATTTACCAGGGAGATAAAACAGGTGGACATGACATTGGATGATGAGATTAGTAATAACAAGTGCATTTAAAATAAAAAGAGATATATTAAATAAACTAATCAAACTCAAAGAGGATAAAACCCCTGGTCCAGATGGATTGCATCCACGCATTTTAAAGGAAACTAGGGAAGAGATAGCAGAGGCATTACGACACATATTTAATAATTAGTTAGAAAAAGGTGTAGTGCCAGAGGACTGGTGGATAGCTAACGTAATACCTATATTTAAGGAGGGGGATAGAACATGTCCAGGGAATTACAGACCAGTCAGCTTAACATCGGTGGTAGGAATAATAATGGAATCCCTACTAAAGGAGAAAATAGAAGAACATCTAGAAACCAAAAACATAGTAATGAATAGTCAGCATGGATTTTAAAAGGGAAAGTATTGCTTGACCAACCTTATTGAATTTTTTGAAGAGGTAAGAGAGTAGACAATGGTAATGCAATAGATGTAATTTCTCCAGATTTTCAAAAGGCCTTCGATAAAGTACCCCATAATAGACTAATGAACAAGGTCAGAGAATGCAGAGTCAGGGGACAAGTAGCAGAATGGATAGCTAGCTGGCTTCAAAACAGAGAGTAGGGGGTAAAAGATAGCTATTCACAATGGCAGAAGGTGGGTAGTGGTGTTCCACAAGGATCAGTGCTGGGACCACTGTTCACAATTTATATTAACGATTTAGACTTTGGAATCAAAAACACAATTTCTAAATTTGCGGATGACACCAAATTGGGGGGGGATAGTCAATACTGAGGAGGACTGCAAGAAATTACAGGAGGACTTTAATAAATTTGCAGAATGGGCATATAATTGGCAAATGAAGTTCAACATAGATAAATGAGATATTACATTTTGGTAGGAAGAATAGGGAGGTCACATTACTTGGAGGGTGCAAGTCGAGGTGGGGTAGAGGAACAAAAAGATCTCGGAGTACAAATACACAGATCACTAAAAGTTGCAACACAGGTTAGCAAGGCCATAAAAAAAGCAAACCACGCACTAGGGTTTATTTCTAGAGGTATATAATTGAAAAGTAGGGAAGTTATGCTAAACCTGTATTGAACCTTGGTTAGACCACACTTAGTGGGAAAAATTCAGTTGGTTTGCGCCTCCCGTTAGCGCCTTAAGAGGGCGCTAATGGGGCGCAAAGCAACTAGCGCCTGGGTGCGGCGCCTCCTGCGAAATTCAGCGGGAGGTTAGCGGCGGCGCTAACCGGTAGCACCCTGTGGTGCTGCGCCGCTGGCGATGACGTCATCACCGTGCGCAGCGCCCCGCTCGCGCTCTGGCCGCGATCTTCGGTAGCGCCCCTTGACTTATTGCCGGACGCTATGTCCGACGGGGTCAGGGGGGCCTACCTGCGGCCGGGGCGGCGCTAGTTAAAGGGGAGGTGGCAGGCGGCCATTTTTGTTGCTGGCCACCTGCCAGCACCTGCCCCCCGTTGCTGTCCCCGGCCCCCGTGAAGCACCCCTGCGAAGTGCCGGCTGCGCGCCAAGAGCCCGGCACTTCTCTTGAGTGCCGGGCTCTTTTGCCGGCACTCCCGATCCCCGGGGGCCCAGCTGGGCCCCGGTTCGCGCTGCGCAAGGCCCCTCCCCTTTAAGAAGGGGAGGAAGGCCTGCAGCACGTAGCGCCACGATATTGACTCGCAGCGCCCCAAGACGGATGTGGGGCGCTTCCAATAGTGCCCCGCTTCTCTCTTGGGGCGCAACCACTCAATTTCCGGTGCGGGGGCGCTAATTTTTATGGGGCGCTAAAAGTAGCACCCCGGCGGAGTTAGCGCCCCAAAGGGGGCGCGACTCAATTTTTCCCCCATAGAGTTATACAGCACAGAAAGAGACCCTTCGGCCCATCGTATTCGCGCTGGCCATCAAGCCCTATCTATTCTAATCCCATTTTCCAGCACTTGGTCTGTAGCCTTGTATGCTATGGCGTTTCAAGTGCTCATCTAAATGCTTCTTGAATGTTGAGGGTTCCTGCCTCTACCACCCTTTTCAGGCAGTGAGTTCCAGGTTCCAACCACCCTCTGGGTGAAAAAGTTTTTCCTCAAATATAGAGTACTGCGTACAGTTCTGGTTGCCATATTATAAAAAGGATATAGAGGCACTGGAGAGGGTGCAGAGAAGATTTACAAGGATGATGCCAGAAATGCAAGGGTATACATATCAGGAAAAGATAAACCCAGGCTGGGTCTCTTTTTCTCTTGAAAAAAGAAGGCTGAGGGGTGACCTAATAGAGGTCTTTAAAATTATGAAAGGTTTTGATAGAGTGGATACAAAGAGAACGTTTCCACTTGTGGGGAAGAGCATAACTAGAGGCCATCAATATAAGATAGTCACCAAGAAATCCAATAGGGAATTCAGAAGAAACTTTTTTACCCAAAGAGTGGCGAGAATGTGAAACTTGCTACCACAGGGAGTGGTTGAAGCGAATAGTATAGATGCATTTAAGGGGAGGCTGGACAATCATATGAGGGAGAAGGGAATAGTGGGTTATGCTGATCGATTTAGATGAGGAAAGACGGGAGGAGGCTTGAGTGGAGCATAAACACCGGCATGGAGCGGTTGGGCCAAATGGCCTGTTTCCGTGCCGTATATCCTATGTAATCCTATGTAGTTTGTGCTGAGTTAGCCTATCTCGAACAGGGCAGCAGTAGGATTGCTCCAGTTGGCCTCAGTGTCCCTGGATTAAGTAGGGTAGAATCATCCCAGGCTGCGACTCCTGCTCACTATCCTATAACCTCGACTAAAAGTGGATGTCAGGTGAGGACAGGATCCCCTCCAGAGTCAAGTACCCTGTTGACACTCACTGTTAAGCTTCACACATGAATCATGGCCATTTGGGCACGGCACCGGAGAGAAACTGGTGCTAGTGCAATTATATCCGAGCAAGGAGAGAACACCTTGCAGAGAGGAAGGAAAGTGAAAAGATTGGTGAGAAGAAAAAAGGCAACTGTTAGGCAGCTGACAGTCAAGGGATTTATTAACCCTTTGAGCACTCAGACCCAGAAAATCCACTGGTACATGATCTCAACAATTATGCCAGGATTGTGCCTGCTGAGGAACTCTGCCAGTGATACTATCAAAGTTCACAGGGTCAGTGGAAGAGGCTTCCAGGAATGGGCCTTTAGCGGTTTGGGAGCACATCTGCAGCGGCCTCTCCTCTGCTGACATCCCAGGAACGACTGGCAGGCCTGGGGTGTTGCCAGATTCCACCCACTCTGAAACAACAATCTGGCTGCCCCTGTGGCTCCCTTACAAAAAGGACCACTTTAAAAATTAAGGATAAACATTTCAGCACCCCTCATCTTCAGGGGCCCAGGCCCCAATCTCAGCCTGGACCCCCTATTGGACCCCACTTCAGCTGATTTAGCCAGGTGCGCCAGTGCCACACCAGGTCCCGACTGAGGCCCTGTCCCCCTCCCTTTGTGTCAATGACCTTGTAGGGGCGAGTGGAAACTACCCAGTCCAACAAAGTGGAAATTGCCTGAAAGCTGGGACCTGGCATATTCGGGTCTCAATTGAGTTGCCGACCATTCCATCAAACTCCTGCTGGTGTTAGAGCAATTTTGGGGCCTTAATGTCACGTACACTTTACAAAATGCATACTTCTCCTTTTGTCAAAAAAGAATGGAATTGTTTAATTTTATAAAAATGGGAAATGGAGAACTCAGTAAAGTGCCTAACAAAGCTGCCAACAAAGTAGAGAACTTACTGAATCGCCCAAAACAAAAGCAAAAAGGGGATAGAAAGTCTGAGAACCCTGACACAGCCATGCTGGTTCTGTGTTTGAACTGGTTAAGTGTATGAAAGAAAAGAAAATTCTAGTGTGTTCTTGAGTTAAACAGTCATTTATAATATTGGTTTTGTGTAAAATAAAGTACTACTGCACCTCTCTTGTACATAACAGCCACTTGTTTTTTGGATTTCATGAGCTATATTTTACGAGTCCCAGCCAATTACAGAGAATGGGGATAATAGATGAAGTAATCCTTTCTGACACACTTATGGAATTTTTTTAATTTAGTAAACTGCTCCACTAACCACAGCTATGATGAGTATGAATCTGTATTCAAGTGCTAAAATTTGTATAAGTTTATTGCTTCGTATTGTGATTTGTTTGAAAAAGGTTTGCCCACATAGTAGCAGTTACTGCACCCCAAAAGTAATTAATTGTGTGAAGCTTTTTGATACATTTCAACATGATAAGGTGGAATACAAATGCAACTGTTACTGTTATGTGTTTATCCACATAATCAGGAGGCAGGATAATAACAGGAACAACTTGAATCAGCCTAAGTAGTTACTATAGCAACTGAGACAACAAAATTGGAGGCGGCAACAGAACTGCAAATTTATTTCTGTTAAACAAAAGTATTTTGATGCTTCAAAATTGTAATCTTCCTGTTAAAGCTTTACTTAATTTAATTTTTTGAACTTGTCCATAGATATCTGAATTGTAGTTGTATTACTGTGCAATTGCACCATTTTGAGTTCTCCAGCTGCTCACTTTGAAAATGTATTTATTGGCCCAGATTTTGCGGTGGATAATGATGGCTAATTGTCAGTGTTCGGCGTCTCTGAATCTGACCGTAACTTCATGATTTAGCGCATGCGCATCTAAACATGGAAATCCTGAAGTTGCAGTCAGTCATTCGCTGCTCCGACATGGGCGTTGCTGTAGACCGCCTTCCACCCCAACACCCAGCAATCCGTGAAATCGGTGGAACAGACGAAAACTTGAGCTTTTCCGCACTAATATCACTGTTAAAAACCCCATTAAATGATAAGCCTTGTTGAAATAGGGTTTTAACAGCCTATTAACTGCTAAACAACCGTTCTGGCCCCGAAAAACTAATTTTTGTATTTGTGGAGTGTTAAATTTCTCCATTATGATGACAATTACAATTTTAAAAATTTAAGTTTGTTTATGATATTTCAGCTTCTACCTCAACCCCAGTGTATGTCCCAATCTTTATTTCGCTCTGTAACATTTTTAAAAAGTTTAGGTAATTTAGTGCTTTTCATTTCCTGGTTTGCTGTCTGAGAATTCTTCAGTGTGATTGCTGGTTAGACAGCTTCTTGACATCAGTGCAGTTCTTCGCTGGGGATTCCCATTACACAGCACTACAATTAATTGCACATCAAGAAAGGTAAACTTCTCACGACAAAGATCTTGTGATCTCTGTGGGCATCTTTCTTCGAGGTCAGCGGCGAGCGCTTTAATTTCACCGCTGACCACAAATTACAGGCCATTGTTTGCAAGCAACAAATTTTCCTTATGTGACACAAATTTCAATGAGCAGTGTGTAGAAGGGGAAAAAAGGCTGTATTGATGCAGGAATTTACATTTTTGTGACATATGGGTCTTTATCCTAACTTGGCAGCCAATCTTGTTTTGAATCTTGTCTGGAAACGATTGATATTGTTTGTGTCTACCCAGGAAGAGCTTGTGAAGTGTCAGAGTAAATGGATGTTTGTCTGTGCAAGCTTTCCTGAAAACAACACAAGAATCTAGATGTTTCTGGAGATCATAGCTGTAGCAGGGCATTCCATCTGAAGTTCACTTTATTAAAGATACAGCAGTCAGTAGTAATCTCAGCTGTTAGCTTTACTGCAGCTGTTGCAGTAAGATTTTTGAGGCTGAGGAATAGCTATGTGGAATGGTAATGTTTGTGTAACTGAAGTATTGTCTTGATCATTTGCTTCTAAAAGTATTAATGAATGAAGATGAGCAAGCTTGGAATTGAAACTAGAACCATGGTAAGATAATTTGTAATTTACAAGCTTGATTTTTATAATAAATTAGAAGGATGAGCATAATAGACATACGTTGCAACTTCTGTTGGGAAAACTACTGGAGACCATTGTCAAGGACAAAATTAATTCTCACTTGGAGAAGCATGCTTCAATGAGGGACAGCCAGTATGGATTTGACTAACCTGGTTGAGTTCTTTGATAACAACAACAACTTGAATTTATATTTATATTTATGAGTAACAGAGAGGGTTAATGAAGGTGGTGCAGTAAATGTGTGTGTGTGTATATATATATATATATATATATATATATATATATATATATATATATATAATATATAATAGACTTTCAAAAGACATTTGATAAAGTATCACATAACAGACTTATTCGGAAAATAGAAGGATGTGGTATTAAAGGGGACGGTGGTAACGTGGATATGTAATTGGCAAAGAGATAGGAGGCAGAGAGTAGTCGTGAACAGATGTTTTTCTGACTGGAGAGAAGTATGCAGGGGGATCCTCCAAGGGGTCAGTATTAGGACTATTGCTTTTCTTGTTGCATATAAATGACATGGACTTGGGTATAGGGAGTACAATTTTGAAGTTTGCAGATGATACAAAACTTGACAACGTAGTAAATAGTGAGCAAGATACTAGCAGACTTCAGGAGGACAGCGACAGACTGGTGAAATGGGCAGGTACATGGCAGATGCAATTGAATGCAGTTAAGTGTGAAGCGATGCACTTTGGAAGAAACAATACGGACAGGCAGTATAATCTAAATAGTACTATTTTGAGGGGGTGCAAGAGCAGAGGGACATGAGGGTGCATATTCACAAATCTTTTAAGGTGGCAGGGTAAGTTGATAAGGCGGTTCAGGAAGCGTACGGAATACTTGGCTTTGTAAATAGGGGCATTGAATACAAAAGCAAGGAAGCCAGGCTAAACCTTTACAAATCACTGGCTAGGCCTCAGCTGGAATATTGTGTGTAATTCTTAGGAAGGATGTCCAGGCCTTGGAGAGGGTACAGAGGAGGTTTACCAGGATGATATCAGGGATGATGGATTTCAGTTGTGTGGAGAGATTGGAGAAGCTGGGATTGTTCTCGTTACAGCAGAGCAGGTTAAGGGGAGACCTAACAGAGGTATACAACATTATGAGGGGTATTGATAGAGCAATTCGGGAGAACCTGTTTCCTCTGGCAAGTGGGTCAGTAACCAGAGGTCATAGATTTAAAATAATTGGCAAAAGAAGTAGAGGGGAAACGTGGAGACATTTTTTCTCAGAGGATTGTTAAGATCTGGAACGCACTACCTAAAAGGGTGATGGAAGCAGATTCCATAGGAACTTTGAAAGGGTAATTGCACATGTACTTGCAGAGGTACTACCGGGAACGGTAGCATAGTGGTTATACATAGAAACATAGAAACATAGAATCTAGGAGCAGGAGTAGGCCATTCGGCCCGTCGAGCCTGCTCCGCCATTCAATACGATCATGGCTGATCATCCAAATCCAGTACCCTGTCCCTGCTTTAATCCCCACAGTACACATATCCCACCCTACCCCCGTAACCCCACGTATTTAATTCCCCCTAACATATCCCATCCTATCCCCATAACCCCACATATTTAATCCCCCCTAACACTAAGGGTCAATTTACCATAGCCAAATCAACCTAACCCACACATTATGTTACTGCACTAGTAATCCAGAGGCCTGGACTAATGATCCGGAGACGGGAGTTCAAATCCCACCACGGCAGCTGGGAATTTAAATTCAGTTAATTAAATAAATCTGGAATAAAAAAGCTAGTATTAGTAGTGGAGACGGAATCCTGTCTTGTTGTGTGGCACTACCACCGTTCTAAATGGAATAGATTAAGAACAGATCTAGCAGCACAAAACTGGGCATCCATGAGGTGCTGTGGGCCATAAGCAGCAGCAGAAGTGTATTCCACCACAATCTGTAACCTCATGGCCCGGCACATCCCTCACTCTACCATTACCATCAAACCAGGGGACCAACCCTGGTTCAATGAGGAGTGCAGAAGAGCATGCCAAGAAAATGAGGTGCCAACCTGGGGAAGTTGCAACACAGGACTACATGCATGCTAAACAGCGGAAGCAGCATGCCATAGACAGAGCTAAGTGATCCCATAATCAATGGATCAGATCAAAGCTCTGCAGTCCTGCCGCATCCAGTCGTGAATGGTGGTGTTGATAATTAAACAACTAACTGGAGGAGGAGGCTCCATGAATATCCCCATCCTCGATGATGGAGCCCAGCACGCGAGTTCAAAAGACAAGGCTGCAACCATCTTCAGCCAGAAGTGCCGAGTGGATGATCCATATCGGCCTCCTCTTGAGGTCCCCACCATCACAGCAGCCAGTCTTCAGCCAATTCAATTCACTCCATGATATCAAGAAACGGCTGAGTGCACTGGATACAGCAAAGGCTATGGGCCCTGACAACATCCCAGCAGTCGTGCTGAAGACTTGTGCTCCAGAACTAGCCACGTCTCTAGCCAAGCTGTTCCAGTACAGCTGCAACGCTGGCATCTACCCGACAATGTGGAAAACTGCCCAAGTATGTCCTGTCCCCAAAAAGCAGACAAATCCAACCCGGCCAATTACCGCCCCATCAGTCTACTCTCAATCATCAGCAAAGTGATGGATGGTTTCGTCGACAGTGCTATAAAGCGGCACTTACTCACCAATAACCTGCTCACTGATGCTCAGTTTGGGTTCCGCCAGGACCACTCGGCTCCAGACCTCATTACAGCCTTGGTCCAAACATGGCCAAAAGTGCTGAATTCCAGAGGTGAGGTGAGAGTGACTGCCCTTGACATTAAGGCAGCATTTGACCAAGTGTGGCATCAAGGAGCCCTAGTAAAATTGGAATCGGGGAAAACGCTCCACTGGCTGGAGGTATACCTAGCACAAAGGAAGAAGGTTGTAGTTGTTGGAGGTCAATCATCTTAGCCCTAGGACATCACTGCAGGAGTTCCTCAGGGCAGTGTCCTAGGCCCAACCATCTTCAGCTGCTTCATCAATGACCTTCCCTCCATCATAAGGTCAGAAATTATGATTGCACAGTGTTCAGTTCCATTCGCAACTCCTCAGATAATGAAGCAGTCCATGATCAAATGCAGCGGGACCTGGATGCCATTCAGGCTTGTGCTGATACGTGGCAAGTAACATTTGCGCCACACAAGTGCCAGGCAATGACTATCTCCAACAAGCGAGAGTCTAACCATTGACATTAAACGGCATTACCATCGCCGAAACCCCCACCATCAACATGCTGGGGGAGGTCACCATTGACCAGAAACATAACTGGACCAGCCACATAAATACTGTGGCTACAAGAGCAGGTCAGAGGCACGGTATTCTGCAGCGAGTGTCTCACCTCTTGACTCCCCAAAGCCTTTCCACCATCTACAAGGCACAAGTCAGGAGTGTGATGGAATACTCGCCACTTTCCTGGATGAATGCAGCTGCAACAACACTCAAGAAGCTCGACACCATCCAGGACCAAGCAGTCCGCTTGATTGGCACCCCATCCACCACCTTCAACATTCACTCCCTCCACCACCGATGCACCGTGGCTGCAGTGTGTACCATCTACAAGATGCACTGCAGCAACTCACCAAGGCTTCTTCGACAGCACGTCCCAAACCCGCAACCTCTACCACCTAGAAGGACAAGGGCAGCTGGCACATGGGGACACCATCACCTGCAAGTTCCCCTCCAAGTCACACACCATCCTGACTTGGAATTATATCACCATTCCTTCATCGTCATCGGGTCAAATTCTTGGAACTCCCTCCCTAACAGCACTGTGGGAGTACCTTCACCACAAGGACTGCAGCAGTTCAAGAAGGAAGCTCACCACCACCTTCTCGAGGGCAATTAGAGATGGGCAATAAATGCTGGCCTAGCCAGCGACGCCCACATCCCAGGAACTAATAAATACATTTTAAAAAGGACTAACTTTCAGGGTTATGGCGAAAAAGCAGGGTGTGGAACTAAATTGGACAGCTCTTTCAAAGAGCCGACGCAGACTTGACGGGCCGAATGGCCTCCTTCTATGCTTTAAGATTCTATGCTTCTAAATTACCTAAAGGAATTTTCTTTTAATAGGTGTCGTTGCAGGATTGTCTCGTGGTATCATAGAATCTGTAATCTATTTACATACATTTGGTAACCAGTGTTTTGACATTTTATCCAATGCTCCAGAATGATTTGGAGTTGCTGTGTTAAACACTAACTGCAACAGTTACTTGTTGCCTCAATATTGTTTTTAATGTTCTACTGAGGCATTTTGCAGTATTCAAACTTGCAATTTATAGTTGAAAACTGAAGATGGAAAGGCGGGGTTTAATTCCATAAAGCATCCAGTAGCAAAGTTAATACTTTTAGTAAAGTGATACTACGTAGGGCTCAGTATTCTGTCTAATTGCTTATTCTATCAGGAAATTTTCAAGATGATGGCCAGTAAAATGGTAACATGTAAAGACAATTTTATTTGAATGTTTCTCAAAGCTGGAGAAAGGTATGAATATTTTAGATGGCATAAAGAAGAGTATTAAATGACCCAATCTCTACTAAAATGAGGAGAGGTTAAAATAAAAGGATCTCTACAACTGTTTAAACAGAGAACAGATGCACAACTTCTTGAACCTTAGAGGATGAATATTTCTACAGTACTACAATATACGGTGTGTTTTTTTTTCAAACCTGTATAGGTGATCCAAAAATAATAAGGTTTTTTTTAGGTTTGGAGCAACAACTTGCATTTACATAGCACCTTTCATGTAACAAAATATCTTAAAGTGCTGGACAGGGAATCTGTGCAGACAGCTTATGGGAGTGACTAACGCTGCTTGAGCAGAAAATATGTGTTGAGGTGTGCACCATTTTTTTTAATATGCTTATAATTCACCTGCTTCTCCCCTCCCTTTTTAGAATCACTAATTCATGCTGGCATAAAAGTTCAGAACCAGTTTGCTTCCAGACTTCCAAGTTCTGATGAAAGGTCATCGACCTGAAACGTTAACACTGTTTCTCTCTCCACAGATGCTGCCTGACCTGCTGAGTATTTCCAGCATTTTCTGTTTTTATTTCAGACTTCTAGTATCCGTAGTGTTTTCTTTTTGCTTCCAAAACTTTGACCAAGTGCCCATGCTTCAAGTGTGTGCCCAGCCAGAGTGGGTATCACAACCTAGACTGATCTTGCCCTTATACAATAGCAAAATACTGCGAATGCTGGAAATCTGGCCTGCTGAGTGTTTCCAGCATTTTCTGTTGTTATTTCTGATCTTGCCCTTACTTGACATGGGTTATCATCCTTAAAACCTGGAAATTTCTTTGTTTAACATAGAATCCATTAAATATGGGTTAAACAAGTATTTAGAGAACATTGAAAGTTCTTCTAAAAATCTGCACATTTTTATTAAAGGAAGTTCTAATATTTTGCCTCCTAGGTAGCATCCAAAATGAACAGTGGTTATTCTATGCAATTGAAGCTAAAACAGTCTAGTTTAATACTGAGAGCAATGAAAAGCTTTTTATTGAGGTATAAATTGCATTTATTGGATTGGTGCTTTGATTAATCTGCTCTAATCATATAAATACTAAAAAGGAACTAACCGTTTCAATCGTAGATAAGAGTTTGTGTTGGTGTTACAAAAATGTAACTTATTGACACGTACGCAAGTCTTATCACTGCAGTAAAATGCAGAATCTATTTTTGTTGTAAAAAAGAGATATGTATGTGATGGCAGCTGAACAGGATGACAAAATGTTCACTCCATCAAACATTTTATGTAATGATACAGATTTTCCCAAAAGATATTAAAATTTTAAAGTAGGCATTTGCTAACTGAGGTGTAGTTAATAATTTGAATATTTTTAAATCACACTCAACCCCAGAAATGTTGAACCACCTGTTAGCTAATATGCTGCTTTATTTGTCCCCAGTGCAAACGGTTGGAGCAGGAGCTTCATCTTTTGAAAGAGCAGAACCAGACAATGGCAAACAACACGAGACAGCTGACTACTGAAAACAATCAGGAACGTGCCTTGAAGGTAAATCTCTTGCACTCTCTGAGTCAAATTAGGGTTGTAAGCCATGGATGCCATCTCTGTTCTACTGATTTCTGTTGTGTACATTTCAGCACTAGTATGTTATGGTGTTTGCCAACAACTCCTTCTTTAAACATAGATGTAGTGCCCTTCTGAAGGGGTTTTATATATGTATTTATTTATGTAGAACATCAAATTGCAAGATAGACATATTGAAGCTATGCAGTTTCAGTACCTATATCTGATTAACTTTCTGTTGTCTTTTCTATTTATAATTAATGTTTAGATTTTTTGTAGTTATTTGGAATTAAACTATATATCTCCATTTCAAAGAATCTATTTATTTATGTGCAATGGGTCGAATTTTGCGACCCCCCCCCCCCCCCACGGGTGCGTACGAGGTGTGTACGCGCCTGTAGGGGCCGCGCAAATGCCGGGTTTAGGCATGCGAAGCGCATGCTCTAAAACCCGGCACTTGCGATCTGTCATGAATCTTCTTGACAGATCGCATGCATCGCCAGGAGATGGGCCTCCGCGGGTGGAGAGTTGTGCTTTTTGCACAACTTCCGCCCGCTGAAAGCCTGTCAAATTCTTATGCCTGGTAAAAGCATGCGTAAGGCCTGCTTTTACCAGCATAAGAGTTTTTTTTTAAAAAATAAAAATAAAAGTTGATCACTAATTTATAAATTAAAAATACTCCTTAAAAAAGGTAAGTTTATTTTTAGCCCCGTAAAAACATTTAATTATTTTTTCAAAAAATTGAATTTTTGTTTAAAATATTTAAATGTCATTTTAATATTTTTAAAAAAATTACATTTAAAATTATTTAATGTTTTAGTGTGTTTTTAAATGTGATCCCCATTCATACTTTTGACAGTTCTGTGCGTACAGAACTGTCAAAAGTATGAAGGGGGATTCCCTTCTATCATTGGTTCGTCTGGCCCATGTGATCCCAGGGGCGCTTGCGAACCGCATGCGCCCCTGGGATACGTGGGCCTTTGCGCATTTCGAAGAGGAGAGGCCCAGATCACAAGCCTCGGGATCTACGGAACCAGCAGGTAAGTTTGTAGATTTTTTTCTGATCGGAGGCATCCGCCCGCAGGAAGCCTCCGATCGGAAATTCAGGGCCAGTATGTTTGAACTTATCTTTAGCTTCTTGTGTTGTTTAAGTCCACATTAACGCTGGCCACTATGGCATTTGATACAATTTAACAGTTGTCATTTTTGTAGATTACATCCAATTCATAAAACTAAAAAGCCTTTTGTACACAGTGATTTGTATTGTTGCATGAATATGTGTGGGTTTATAAGGTAAACATAAGAATTACAAACTGTGGGACGTGCTTCTCAGATTCTGGTGGGAATTTTGTGGAGGGGAGCGGGGAGCTCAGAGGCGGTCGGGAAGGCCCTGCCGACTTTAATGGCAGGGCCTGATTTGCATGTGAGGCCTCTGTTTCCCGCCCGCAGCCAGCCAGATTGAGAGGCTGGCTGACTGGCTGCGGGGCAGGTAGGGCTGCGGCTGAATAGAGAAGGGAGGGAGTGTTCGCGTGAGGGCCGGGCCGTTAAATTGATCGGGGGGGGGGGGGGGTGTGAAGAGAGGATCGGGGGCTGGGCAGACAATCGGAAGGGGTGGGGAGTGGGAGACGATTGGGATCGGGGAGGGGAAAGGATGTGGGGGTGGTGGGTGGTGGTTGGGCAGAGATCGGGGATCGGGCCATTCTGTTAAGAGGATCGGGGGGGGGTGGTGTCTGGCAGAGATTGGGGCCGGATGATCGAGGTAGGTGAAGAGAAGATCGGGGCTGGTCACCGGAGGATCGTTGCCGGCCTCAGCATCATCACTGGGGAAAGGGGGAGGCCTGGGGGCGGTGATCGAAGGTTTCTAATCGCAGGGGGTGGGTTAGGCAGGGACCCTGGATCCAGGACGTAGGTATAAAGGCACTTAACTCCTGGATCCAGCAGTCCCCGTCTTGCTTTAACTGCCGAATTGTGTGAAACCTCTCCACATGCAGTTAAAAACAAAATGGAGGTGACAAAAAGAGGCTTGCAGCCTCATTATAATATTTAAATTGACATTCCGTCCCCTGGGAGCAGGTTGGTCTCGCCTCTGTTAAAATCATAAGTAGGCGGGTTGAGGTCGGGAATCCCATTTTTCACAATTTAGCCAATTTAGCTGCCCCCACACTCCAAACCCACCTGTTTTTTAGGTTAAAATTCCCCCCTCTATCTGGGTTTGAATCCAAAGCTTTGGCTAGTGTAAACAGATTCCTGAAATCGCTCTAGTACTCATTTACTGGACAGAATAGACACTTTTACATGGGCACTCATCTATTTCCGATGCCTGGCAATTGACATCAGTGAGCCAGGCTCTCTGTCTTAACCCCACTACAAATTGGGTCTACAGTTCCAGCACGGGCCTAAAGCACAGATTTAGTTGTTTAAACACAGGAAGCTGGCTTATATTCACAGGCCTCCCAGAATCCCAATTAAACGAACACCAGTATAAAGGCCACTAATGTGAGCCTGGGTACAAGTTGAACATCAGCTCCTAACTAATGTATCTCCTTGTCTAGCATTTGGTATCGTATGACCCATTGTGGGCAGTCATAGATGCCTGCCTTCAAAGGAAATCTACAGAGCTGTCCAGGAGTTATTCTGGGATTTATTATAAAACGGGATTGTCATATTGTCAAAACTACCAGGCTGTGTAGCTTTTGGTTTTATCTCCGATTTTTCCCTCTGCATAAAATCTCCATCCTGAAGTCATTGACCTGGATTCTCCTCTGAATTACTGTAAATTTTGGAGTGGATCTGGGCCAGCAAACAGTGTAAAATGAGTTCTTAAAGGTTACTGCCTCAGATCTGCCACAATAAAAACTGCACCTGCAATCCCCCTCTTTAAAAATGCCAGTTCGATTTAAGGTCTGTTGAAGTCTGCTCTGCCACATTTAAATAGGGTCACGGGGCCGTGTTCACCCCTCTGCCCCATTCTCCTCAATTTTTGTCCCAAATAATTACCGCCGCGATATCAGAAGGTTGGTGTTTCTTTGCCTGCATGGTGATCTATTTAGTACTTTATGGGTTGAGTCTGGGCTTTTGCTACTATTTTATTCAGCGCTGCTCAAAGTACTGCTTTGCATTCTCGTCATGGAATTTTCAAAGGAAAAGACTTTATTTTGTTGTTATGAAGAGGAGGAGGATGAAGGCATGGAAGAGGCTAGGTTGCGGGCTTTGAGTCATACATCACCAAAAGTATCTCTTCCCTACGTGCTGACACTCACTGGGCTATACAGACCAAGAAATTCTTATGAAGGCATCCCACAGCATGTGGGGGTGCACAAGAAGGAGAGGAAGTGGAATGGGAGAGCCAGCTACCAGAGCAAGGAGAGCACAAATGAGAGCCCAGAACCTTCAATAAATAAAAGTTGAATCATTTCACACTTGCCTGTTCACCATCTCCACATTTATCTTGTTCTGGTATCATCCTTGTAAGTATTTTTTGCACCTTCTCCAGTGCCTCTATATACTTTTTGTAATATGGAGATCAGAACTGTGCACGGTACTCCAAGTGTGGTCTAACTAAGACTCCATGCAAGTTTAACATAACTCCCCTGCTTTTCAATTCAATTCTATTCTTCTAGAAATGAACCCCAGTGCTTTGTTTGCATTTTCTATGGCCTTGTTAACTTATGTTGCTACTTTTAATGACTTGTGAATGTGTACCCCACATCCTTTTGCTCCTCTACCCAATTTAGACTCTTATTTTCCAAGGAGTATGTGGTCTCCTTATTTCTCCTACCAAAATGCACACCTCACACCTATATTAAAATACATGTGCCATTTACACGCCCATTCTGCAAGTTTATTAACGTCGTCTTAAGACGTCAGGCCATCTTAGACTGGGTATTATATAATGAGAGAGGATTAATTCGCAATCTTGTTGTGCGAGGCCCCTTGGGGGGGATCGATCATAATATGATAGAATTCTTCATTAAGATGGAGAGTGAAGTAGTTGACTCCGAGACTAGGGTCCTGAATTTAAATAAAGGAAACTACGATGGTATGAGGCACAAGTTGGCTAGGATGGATTGGGGAACGTTACTTAAAGGGTTGACGGTGGATCGGCAATGGCAAACATTTAAAGATCGCATGGATGAACTGCAGAATTTGTTCATCCCTGTTTGGCAAAAAAATAAAACAAAAAAGGTGACTCAACCGTGGCTAACAAGGGAAATTAGGGATAGTATAAGATCCCAAGGAGCGGACATATAAATTGGCCAGAAAAAGCAGCAAACCTGAGGATTGGGAGCAGTTTAGGATTCAGCAAAGGAGGACAAAGGGATTAATTAAGAGGGGGCAAATAGAGTATGAGAGTAAGCTTGCAGGGAACATAAAAAATGACTGTAAAAGCTTCTATAGATATGTGAAGAGAAAAAGATTGGTGAAGTCAAGCGTAGGTCCCTTGCAGTCAGAATCAGGGGATTTTATAATGGGGAACAAAGAAATGGCAGACCAATTAAATACATACTTTGGTTCTGTCTTCATAAAGGAGGACACAAATAACCTCCCAGAGATGTCGGGGAACATAGGGTCTAATGAGAGGGAAGAACTGAATGAAATCAGTATTTGTAGGGAAATGGTGTTAGGGAAATTGATGGGATTGAAGGCCGATAAATCCCCAGGGCCTGATAATCTACATCCTAGGGTACTTAAGGAAATGGCCCTAGAAATAGTAGATGCATTGCTGGTCATCTTTCAAAATTCTATAGACTCTGGAACAGTTCCCATGGATTGGAGGGTAGCTAATGTAACCCCACTATTTAAAAAAGGTGGTAGAGAGAAAACGAGGAATTTTCGACCGGTAAGCCTGTCATCGGTAGTGGGGAAAATGCTAGAGTCCATTATAAAAGATGTAATAGCAGAGCACTTGGAAAACAGTGACAGGATCGGACAAAGTCAACATGGATTTACAAAAGGTAAATCGTGCTTGACTAATCTACTGGAATTTTTTGAGGATGTAACTGGTAGAATAGATAATGGAGAACCAGTGGATGTTATGTATTTGGACTTTCAGAAGGCTTTCAATAAGGTCCCGCATAAGAAATTGGCGTGCAAAGTTAAAGCACATGGGATTGGGGGTAAGGTACTGACTTGGATAGAGAACTGGTTGGCAGACAGGAAAGAGTTGGAATAAACGGGTCTTTTTCCGAGTGGCAGGCAGTGACTAGTGGGGTACCGCAGGGATCGGTGCTAGGACCCCAGTTATTCACAATATATATTAATGATCTAGACGAGGGAACTAGATGTAACATCTCCAAGTTTGCAGATGACACAAAGCTGGGTGGGCGTGTGTGTTGTGAGGAGGATGCAGAGAAACTCCAGTATGATTTGGACAAGTTGGTGATTGGGCAGATGCATGGCACATGCAGTATAATGTGGATAAATGCGAGGTTATCCACTTTGGTGGCAAAAACAGCAAAGCAGATTATTATCTGAACGGCAATAGATTGGGAAAAGGGAAAGTGCAATGAGACCTGGGAGTCCTTGTGCACCAGTCGTTGAAGGTAAGCATGCAGGTGCAGCAGGCGGTTAAGAAGGCAAATGGTATGTTGGCCTTCATAGCGAGAGGATTCGAGTACAGGAGCAAGGATGTCTTGCTGCAGTTGTACAGGGCCTTGGTGAGACCACACCTTGAGTATTGTGTGCAGTTTTGGTCGCCTTATCTGAGGAAGGATGTTCTTGCCATGGAGGGAGTGCAGCGAAGATTCACCAGACTGATACCTGGGATGGCAGGAATGACGTATGAAGAGAGATTGGGACGATTGGGCTTGTATTCGCTAGAGTTTAGAAGAATGAGAGGGGATCTCATTGAAACTTATAAAATTCTAACAGGACTAGACAGACTAGATGCAGGAAGGATGTTCCCGATGGCGGGGGAGTCCAGAACCAGGGGTAAGCCATTTAGGACTGAGATGAGGAGGAATTTCTTCACCCAGAGAGTGGTGAACCTGTGGAATTCTCTACCACAGAAGGCAGTTGAGGCCAAATCATTAAATATATTCAAGAAGGAGTTTGACATTTTTTAAGGCTAAAGGGATCAAGGGATATGGGGAGAAAGCAGGGACAGGGTACTGAATTTGGATGATCAGCCATGATCTCATTAAATGGCGGAGCAGGCTCGAGGGGCCAAATGGCCTACTCCTGCTCCTATCTTCTTTGTTTCTATGTTTGCCGCAGTCCTCCTCTGTATTAATTATGTCCCCAATTTGGAGTCTTCCGCAAATTTCAAAATTGTACTTCAAATTCTCGAGTCTAAATTGTTTTTGTAAATGCTGAGTAGTAGTGGTCCTGGCACCGATCCCTGTGGAATGCCACTTCCCATCTTCCTTCAGTCTGAGTGAAGGGAAAATTGGGGGTAGGGAGGGTGGGAGACTAGGATGAAGTCAGGTTCAGCAGAGAATGGGATGGGGGAGGTAGTGACTGGGGCAGTTTTATGGATAGTCTCACACTTCCAAAGACACCCAAGAGCTCCTCGTACTTCGTATTGGAGATGAGAATGAAGGACGAAAAAGAGCCATGGGTTGCCTTTGCTCCCTTGGATAATTTTGTAACCGTAGGAGGATTTGGCTGAGGAGAGCAAGACATGATAATGCTAACGTGATTGAGCCAGTCTCATAATGAATGATGAAACCGTCATGCACTTGAGTTTGTGGCCCTGGGACTGAAGGGACCAAAGATGGGGACTACCAAGGAATGACAGGAGTAGGAGATGGTGAGTGATTTGGTAGGTATGAGGGTGATAACCAACAAGTTTATATGAAGGGTGGGAATGATTGAAGCCTGACGGGCAGAGAAGTTCAGTTAGGAGAGTTTAGACGCAGCAATTGGGAGGTCCCGCGCAGACTGCTCATCAACTGTAACGCTGGACGTTTGAAGGGACCACGCACCTAAAATAAAAAATGGAGGGAACATTAAAGAGGAGACACTCGATGCAGAAGCTGAGGAGGAGGTCTCTAAGGAGGCCGGCATGGGGATGGCAGTACACAATAAGTATTTTAAGTACAATGCAGGAGGAATGGAAGAATGTGAAGTAATCGAAAGAGGAAAAGGTGCTAGAGGAGTAGGGGGAGAGACCAAGGAATTTGCAATGAAAGCTACATCACTGCAGCAAGGAATGTATAGCCAAGTGGGAAGGAGTCTTTGTCCATAAGCCAGATCTGTCCGATTTATCCACCACAAGACCATAGATGGCTAGAGACTTTTTTGTGAACAAGAGGCCAATACAGAGCAGAGTAATGGTTGATTTGGGGCTGTTTTCATTTGAACAGAGGAGATTAAGGGGTGATTTGAAATTATGAAGGGATGTGACAGACCAGATAGAAATAGACTGTTTCCAGTGGTGAGGGGTCCAGAACAAGGAGACATAGATATAAGATTAAATGTAAGAGATTTAGGACAGAAATCAAGAGAAATGTTTTTACACAGTGTTATGAGGCTGTGAAATACATTACTAGAGTTCATGATGGAAGCAGAGACCATGTCAACCCTTAAGAATAGGTTAAAGAAAGAAAAAACTCGCATTTATATCGCACCTTTCACGATTTCAGTACATCCCAAAGCACTTCACAGCCAATGAAATACTTTTTTAAAGTATAATCACTGTTGTAATATAGGGAAATGTGGCAGTCAATTTGTGCACAATAAGGGCCCACAAACAGCAATGAGATAAATAACCATTTAAACTATTTTAGTGATGTTGATGAGTAATAAATGTTGGCCAGGACATCAGGAGAACTCCTAAGTTCTTACAGCACAGAAGGAGGCCATTCGTGCCTCTGCCGGCTCTTTGAAAGAGCTATCCAATTAGTCCTGCTCCCCTGCTCTGTCCCAGTAACCCTGCAAATTTTTCCTTTTCAAGTATATATCCAATTCCCTTTTGAAAGTTACTATTGAATCTGCTTCCACCACCCTTTCAGGCAGTGCATTCCAGATCATCATAACTGTGTAAAAAAAAATGTCGTCTCCTCCATCCCTGGTTCTTCTGCCAATTATCTTAAATCTGTGTCCTCTGATTATCGACCCCCCTGCCAATGGAAACAGATTCTCCTATCTACTCTATCAAAATCCTTCATAATTTTAAGCACCTATATTAAATCTGCCTTTAACCACCTCTGCTGTAAGGAGAACAATCCCAGCTTCCCTAGTATCTCCACATAACTGAATTCCCTCATTCCTGGGTACCATTCTAGTAAATCTCCTCTACAGCTTCGCTGAGGCCTTGATATCCATCCTAGAGTGTGGTGCCCAGAATTGGACACAATACTCCAGCTAAGGACTAACTAGTGATTTATAAAGATTTAGCATAACTTCCTTGATTATGTACTCTATGCCTCTATTTATAAAGTCCAGTATCTGTATAGTTTAACAGCCTTATCGACTTGTCCTGTCACCTTCAAAGATTTGTGTACATGAACCCCCAAGTCGCTCTGTTCCTGCACCCCTTTAAAATTGTACCATTTTGTTTATATTGCTTCTCCTCACTCTTCCTTCCAAAATGCATCACTTCACACTTCTCTGTGTTAAACTTTCCTGCTTTTCTTCAAATAGTGCCCTGGGATCACTAGCGTCCACCTGAAAGCGCAGACAGGGCCTCCGATTAATATGACATCCAAAAGACGGCACCTCCAACAGTGCAGCGCTGGAGTGTTGGCTTGCATTTCGTGCTCAAGTCTCTGGTGTAGGGCTTGAACCCACAATAGGGTTGCCAACTCTGGTTGGATGTATTCCTGAAGGTTTTATCACATGATCTCCTGCCTCCAACCACGCCACCCAGTCAAACAGCTTTTTTTCCCATCTCCAATATTTTTATAATGAATAAATGAAAGGGTTCAAAGAAAATGAAAAAAGCATGCTATTTTATGCCCCAATGATTTTTCTCCCAAGTTGCTTATAGCAGCAACCAAGAGATTAATATTTAATTCCTGGGGACTCCAGGACAATCCTGGAGGGTTGGTAACACTAACCCACAACCTTCTGACTCAGACAACAGTGCTGTCACTGAGCCAAGCTGGCTCCCTGGTTAGATAGGTGGTTGAAGAATAATGGGAACTGAGGCGGCACGTGGGATTAGGATTGCTACTCATGTAGAGGTTAACTCCAGCATGGGCTGGTTGAACTGAATGGCCTGTTTTTATCTGCTAGTGAGGTGGGAAAGAGCAGTGGAAGAGTTGAGAAGGAGGACCCCGATGAGTGAGCTAAGTGTGATGGTCGTTAGGAGTGTGGGACTAGATAGTTGAGATTGCCACTCTGGGGAAAGCCAGCGACGGATGCCAAGAGAATTCCAAGGGAAGCCGTGTGCTTCTTGTGAGGGACAAAACCTTGAGATGGCAGCAGTAGGCTGAAAAACAGTGTCAAGTGGGGGCTGAAGGATTGGGGGAAGCATAGTGCTGGAGAAGAGGATGATGAAAGGGGATGTGGCTGGATGGTATGAAGAGGGGAGAGCATAGCAAGGCCTGGGAATGACTGATGGGGAAATGTGAGGGTAGGAGGCATGGCTCCCTAGAGAACATAGATACAGGAGTAAGTCATTCAGCCACTCGAGCCTGTTTCATAATTTAGTTAGATCATGGTTGATCTGGACCTCAACTCCATTTGCCCGCCTTTGTTCCATATCCCTTAATATTGTTACCCTACACAAATCTAGCAATCTCAGTCTTCAAAATTTCAATTGACCCGCCATCCACAGCCTTTGGGGAGCGAGTTCCAGATTTCCATTACCCTTTGTGTGGAAAAAGTGCTTCCTGATTTCACTCCTAAATGGCCCAGCTCTCGTTTTAAGATTTTGCACTAGTGGCAGTCACTAATGCACACACAACTTTAATCCTTACCAACATATCATTACTCAGTAAATTGCCTCCTTTAACAGCAGCTCATGGATGAATTGAAAATGTTTCTGTTAACTGGTAGCAAAGGTTCATGTTGGTCCAGTGGTAACATGAATTTATGCGCATAATTCCTGATAGTGAGTTCATATATTAATTGTGTTGGCGGGGGGGGTGGGAGCCAATAGGTGCAACACAGGCACTTCCCTATGGGGAAAACATCAGAGAACAAGTTATTCTTGGTGTTTTAAGTGCATTTATTTGGAGTCATCTGCAGAGCAGTAGTGTCATGGGCCCGAATCAAGTCGCCTGCTCAAAACAGGGAGGGGAAAAAATTGTTACTAACAAAAGGTTATTAACATGCTCACCATTATCAAGGATACAATTTACTACATGAAAACACTGCTGATTCTGAGCTAATATGGTGAAAGAAATGACTATCTTTCCTTAAAGTGGCAGAGTTAAATTAGGAAACTGATCCAATGATGTAAGAGGAGACAAGACATTTCAGATACCATGGTTTGAGGTATTTGCAGTTGTCCCTGACAGCGGCTCTAGTTCTAAAGCACCTGTGTTTACTCTCCAGCTTTTCTCAATTTGCCTGAAAGTAGCCCAAGAATGACACATGCCAGCATGATAGCCCGGGTGCCACTGCTGTACAAAACCCAGGGCTTTTAGTGCTGTTAATCATTAATGTTACTTTTCTTTGTGACTGACTGTAAGCATTGAGAGCATTTTAATTTGTATTACTTTCCAGATCTCGTGTAAGGTTTGGTCATAATCATGTACCAGTTGGCACCTGGGTTGATTGTAAAAAAAAAAAAAAAATTGCAGCAGGTCTTCTCATTTTAGGTTTCTTGATTAGTATTTGATAATATTTTCATTGGTTTATTTACCAATGTTTCACCTTTTTAACTCTTAATTGAATTATAAATTGAAGGATAATAGTTTTTCCCACATCAATTTATTCAGTTTTAAATGGAATGCAATGAAAGAACAATATGACAATATGGAAGAACATTAGCATAAATAAACTCCTTCATACATTTCAACTACTCTTTATTCTTCTTGAAAGGTTGAAGCATGTATCATTTGATCACAGAAGACATAAACCTGTACAAATCCTGCTTAATTGTATTTATATGCATGTTTCATAGTTATTTTATCAAAATGAACATGAGCAATGTACCTTTCGTTCTGAAATCCTTGATATGGTTATGCAGTGTTAAGGAGAACAAGCAGAAAATCCAGTTTAAAAACAGCCCGTATTTCATGGGTATACCGGTTAAAAACTGGCTTGCTTAAAACAAAAGAATATATTTGGTTTGTGCCATGCACAGTTTAAACCTCTGAGAGGTGTCTAACTTAATTTTTAATCTCACTTCATCAGCTGTCATAAGCACACGGACAAAATATATAAAGCACTTTGTGGACAGTACAATATAATAGCACTTTTTTTCTTTTGTTTGTGGTTTGGTGAAGTTGTGTTCTGCTTTTCTACTTTGTAGTACAAAAAAATGGGTAACTAATTGTGTGCTATTCTTGATCATCAAGGTTTTAAGAATTTATGTTTAATGTAAGGTCAGTCTTCATATACTGGAGAAGCAACATTTTATTACTTCGAGGTGTTCAGAAATTAAAGAGGCTGAAATGGTTGAAAAGCAGTTCATAAATTATTTAGTTGACTAAATCAAGAATATTTCAGCATTCTTAAAATCTGTTCAATCCAATTTTTTGGTATGATTGATTACTTTGTGTATTTTGCTTAAGGGAAGGTTTGTATCAAACTCTTTTGTCAATTATATTTCAACTAACCTCCCTATTCTCTCAGTATTTAATCATTAACAAAGTGACGTCTCCTGTTACTCTAGTAACTTTGTGTTTCTTGTAGCAGTTGCCAGGTGATATATTTCTATTGCAAGTTTATATGGAGCAATACCTAGAGTTTTATGACATATCAAAAAGATCTCTTATCATGCTGTCCCCTGTATAGCATTTTACTGGTCCTTTAGTCTTTGATCCTCACTAACTTTTCCCTCCATTATTGTATAAAAATGCATTTTTGTACAAAAATCTCAAATGCAGGTACATTATCACAGATCAGGTATAGTCTCCAATCCAAGTTTTAAGTAAAAGTTAATGACAGCATTACTGAGCTTAAATAACTTGGTCACCAGAAATCAAATGTGAATATGGTCTCCTTCCACTTAACAAGCTCAAGTCATTCTCTGAATGACATTATTCGTCTTTCTCTCTAGTTAGTCTGACTGTTACTTAAATGTTTACTGTCTTCACAGCAGTGCCATTTTACACAGAAAAATGAATCTTCCATCATGGATTTTCCAGTTGAAACTTTTTGGAAAGAAACATTTAAATTGTAAATATCTTAAGGCACTTTTATACTTGCATTCTCGTTGCTTCATGTTTTTGGAGAGCAACCTTCATGTAATTTATACTCAGCCTAAGAAGCCAATCTCTATTTTAGTTTATGATTCGGCCATAAGGGTGCTGATTTCAGCTATGTAAATGCGGAGAGCTGGCCCCTCATGTTGGCTGCCTAAGCCATGGTCTAAAAGCAGAGCTTAACACGACGATGGAGAGCAGCTCTTTAGTCTAAGTATAAACATTCAGAATAATCAGAATTTGTTGGTTCCTCATACCTTGTTTATACAGTGCAGTGCAGCTAAACCAGGAGATGTATGCATCTGAACTTCTATGTGTGAAAACATCTTTAATGTCTCAAATCATCATCTGTTACACAGGGGTTTCTATTTATTTAGATGTGGCAGAAGTGGGGGATAAGTAGAAGTCTTAGGGAAGAAATGGTGGTGTTTGGAGGTGGACTGGATTTGAGGGGGTGCACCAGAAGATAATATAGACATGTCCAATTTAGATTACAAAAGCGAAATACTGCAGATGCTGGAAAGCTGAAATAAAAACAAAAAATGCTGGAAATACTCAGCAGGTCAGGCAGGTCATCGACCTGAAACATTAACTCTATTTCTCTCTCCACAGATGCTGTCTGACCTGCTAAGTATTTCCAGCATTTTCTGTTTTTATTTTAAACTAGATTAGCTGGTTTTCCAATTCTTTTGGTCAGAATACTTACATTTCATACTAGGAACATTAGGTAAACGATGATTATGTGAATTACAGATTCATAGCTACTTTAAGTATTTCATCCATTGCAAACGTGTGATTAATTAAATTGGAATAATGTTATGGTGACGGGCATAATGTAGCAACTACAAGTCTTTAGTGATATTTATTGATATCTTCTACCAGAAATTAATTATGATTCCCATTAAGAATAGTTTTGACAATTTCCCTGTTTGTCATCAGTGCTCAAACCAAACATGATGAACGTTATCCTGTGATTCAAAAAAGAATTTAATTTAAGGTGATACAGAACCAGTTTATACCCCTGAGGGGCAAGAGCTCTACTTGCCAAAGAAAACAGCCATGGACAACTAAAGAAGTAAGGGACAGCATAAAACTAAAAGAAAAAGCATACAAAAATGCAAAAAATAGCACAGATCCTGGTGAATGGGAAAGATACAAAGAACAGCAAAGGTTCACAAAACAGATAGTACGAACTACAAAAAGGGAATATGAAAAGAAACTTGCAAGGGATATCAAAATCAACACAAAGAATTTTCACAATTATATTAGGAAAAAGAGGGTAGTCAGGAGCAATGTTGGCCCCTTAAAAACTGAAAGCAGTGATATTGTCAATGATAAGAAAATGGCAGACATGTTGAATAATTACTTTGTGTCAGTATTTACGGGAAGAGGATAGCATGTCAGAAATCCCAAGGAAACTAACATTAAGACAGGGACTAAATAAAATTAATGTAAGTAAAATAACAGTAATGAAGAAAATAATGGCACTAAAGAGTGACAAATCCCCAGGACCAGATGGTTTCCATCCCAGGGTTTTAAAGGAAGTAGGTGAGCACATTGCAGATGCCCTAACTATAATCTTCCAAAGTTCTCTCGATTCAGGAACAGTTCCTTTAGATTGGAAAATTGCGCATGTCACTCTGCTATTTAAGAATGGCGAGAGAGGGGAACCAGGGAATTATAGACGAGTTAGCCTAACATCTGTTGTCGGGAAATTGCTAGAGTCTATAATTAAGGATAGGGTGACTGAACACCTCGCAAATTTTCAGTTGATCAGAGAGAGCCAGCATGGATTTGTGAAAGATAGGGTGATGCCTGACAAACCTGATTGAATTTTTTAAGGAGGTGACTAAAGTAGTGGACAGGGGACTGTCTATGGATATTATTTATGTGGACTTCCAGAAGACATTTAATAAAGTCCCACATAAAAGACTGTTAACTAAGGTGGAAGCCCATGGAATTGAGGGCTTATAGAAATAAGATGGGGCAAGCCATGAAGGGATTTAAGCATGAGGATGAGAATTTTAAATTTGAGATGCAGGAGGACCGGTGTGATGGATGAGCAGGATTTCATGCAGGGTAGGATCTAGACAGCAGAGCTTTGGATGAGCTGGTTTACAGAAAGTGGAGGATGGGAAGCTGGCCAAGAGAGCCTTTGGAATAGACATGCCTGTCAGTGAAAAAGGCATGGATTTGGGTTCAGCAGTAGGTGGGCTGAGGAAGGGGCGGAAGTAGGTGATGTTATGGAGGTGAAAGTAGACGGTCTTTGTGATGGAAGGGATATGGGGGGTCAGAGGTTCACTCAGTTGAATAGGTCACCAGGATTGCAAACAGTCTGGTTCATCCTAAGACAATGGCTGGCAAGAGGGTTAGATAGAAAGAAAGAACTTGCATTTATATAGCGCCTTTCACAACCTCAAGACGTCTCCAGATTATGTGCTTAAGTCTCTGAAGTGGGGCTTGAACCCACGACTTTCTGACTCTGAGGCGAGAGTGCTACCTCTGCTCCATTCTCAAAGCATCGATGCTTGAGCAGGGTATCCACAATAAATGTTTTCAAAAACTTAACCCAAGCCCCAAAATACAATTCCTACTACAACACCACATGCCCAATCCTCCAACAGAATGTATGTCCCCAGGTCTGCCTCATGATGTTCTTAAACTATGAACTTGCTGCTCCGTCTAAGATTAGCTGTGGGCCAAATGCTGCCAACCCCAGGTATTCCCCGAGTGTTGTCAGATAGTAGACATAAAAAATGGGAAACAGCAATCCTGCAGTAATGTGTGCATTTCTTAATTAGTTAAACAGTAATCTGCAAGCATTTTTAGAGTAAAAGAAAGGAAGGATACATTGGCACAGGTATTATGCTAGAGTCTATTGTTTGAGTTAGAACTGCAAGAGTTGTAGGTAGTGGACATAATAATAGGTTTGTTTCTTAATAGGTTCTACAATGCTACTTCAAGCATCAGCCCCATTTTTGCTCCCAACTAAAAAGGAAAATGCTTTGCAGAGATTTTAAATGTATTGCAAGCAGTGGTTGGACACCTGAGTGTTGCGAACAACTTTCAGAAAAACTGATAGTGAGAAATAGTATGAGTCAGTACAAAGTGAGGAAAAACCAGAGAGAAAAGGGAACAAGAAAGAATTAGAGGATGGGAAAGAAGTGGAGAAATAGTTACAGGAAGAGACACTTTTTTTCCTCCATAAGCAGCATCATGGGAGTATTTTGTTAAAACGGCTGCAGCTTCTGCAGTAAGAGCAACACTGCTGAGTTGTGCTTGAAACACACTTCTAAAATGCATAAATGATTTTACTGTCTGAGAATGAAGAAATGTTCTTTTAAGTGCAGTGTTTCTTTTATATAAACATTATTTTGTTTGCTCCAGTGCACATCAGTGAACTAAACTGACCTTGCACCTTTTCTGTCCTGTAGATTGTCCCATTAATTGGGTACTAATAATCCATAAATATGGAACCAAAACTTCCAAAAGTGTTCATGTTTGTTTTAACAAGGTAAGGTTAAGCTCTGTCTGTTTGCTTTATTACAGGCTTATTTAAATTAAGGTCAAGGGGCCACTTGTGGCCTGCCTCCCCTCACCTGCAGCTCTCAAGCCTTCCTGCTAACTCACAATCGGGATTAAATTGAGCCCAGACATTGAGTTTTCCCTTTTAACTTGCTGGAAAAGTCCTTAGATTAAAACCGGTCTTGTGGTTTGGCGATTATACAAACCATCCAATGGAAATGAAAATCAGGCGGCTTATATAATGGGCGGCCGATCTGCAACACCGGTTTTACGCCCAGGTGATGAGTTGAAAATCTACCCCCTTGTATTTGTTGCAAGGTAGCGAGACTAAATCCTAGTCAGAGGATAAAAAGATGACTACTGGGCTGTGTTGGAAGATCAAGAAATGCCCTTCTATCCCATCACTCCCTCCAATGCCAAGTTCCATTTGTTGCTATGGGAGCTGATGCCATTTTTTTTACCACAAGGCAAAAGAAAGAAAACAGCTAGTACAATAAAAGTGATACCCACCAAGCGCATGGATAAAAAAAGGAAGCAGATCAGGAAATCTCTCAATTGGAGGTCCAAACTGGTCCCAATTGAAACATTAAAACATGTTAGGAGGATATTTCAAATGAATACGTGGCTAGAGGAATGGTGCAAGGGGGAGGGATTCAAATTCCTGGGACATTGGAACCGGTTCTGGGGGAGGTGGGACCAGTACAAACTGGACGGTCTGCACCTGGGCAGGGCCGGGACCGCTGTCCTAGGGGGAGTGTTTGCTGGTGCTGTTGGTGAGGATTTAAACTAATGTGGCAGGGGGTTGGGAACCTGAGCAGGGAGACAGAGGAAAGCATGTCAGGAAGGGACAGAAGGTATGGAGTAAAAGGTAAAGTGTTAAATAAGGAAAAAGCAGGAAGTAAGTGTCGCAAAACACATTTGAAAGTTCTTTATCTGAATGCACGTAGCATTCGTAACAAAATTGACGAGTTAACGGCACAAATAACTATGTATGGGTATGATCTTGTGGCCATTACAGAAACATGGCTGCAGGGTGACAACGTCTGGGAATTAAATATGCCAGGGTATTTAACAATCAGGAAGGACAGGCAGGAAGGAAGGGGAGGGGGGGTGGCTATGTTAATAAAGGAAGGAATCACTGTAATACAGAGAAATGATATTGGGTCAAAAGATCAGGATAATGAAACAGTTTGGGTAGAGATAAGGAATAATAAGGGGGAAAAAACACTGGTGGGCGTAGTATATAGGTCTCCTAATAGTTGCAACTCTGTTGGAAGAAGTATTAATCAGGAAATAGTTGGGGCATGTAATAAGGGAACAGCTATAATTATGGGGGATTTTAACTATCATATTAACTGGACAAATCAAATTGGGCAGGGCAGCCTTGAAGAAGAGTTTATTGAGTGTCTTAGGGATGGATTTCTTGAGCAGTATGTAACTGATCCTACAAGGGGGCAAGCAACCTTGGACCTGGTACTGTGTAATGAGTCTGGATTAATTAATAATGTCCTAGTTAAGGATCCCCTTGGAATGAGTGACCATAACATGGTTGAATTCCATATCCAATTAGAGGGTGAGAAGGTTGGTTCTCAAACAAGCATACTGAGCTTGAATAAAGGAGACTATGATGGCATGAGAGCAGAATTGATTAAAGTGGACTGGGAAAATAGATTAAAGGGTAAGACGGTACATGAGCAGTGGTGTTTATTCAAGGAGTTATTTTACAACTTTCAAAATAAATATATTCCACTGAGGAAAAAAGGGTGTAAAAGAAATGACAGCCATCCATGGCTAAGTAAAGAAATTAAAGAAAGTACCCAACTAAAAACAAGGACATATAAGGTAGCCAAACTTAGCGGGAGGATAGAAAATTGGGAAGTCTTCAAAAGACAACAAAAAGTAACTAAAGGATTGATTAAGAAAGGGAAAATAGACTATGAAAATAAATTAGCAAAAAATATAAAAACAGATAGCAAGAGTTTCTATAGTTATATAAAAAGAAAAAGGGTGGTTAAGGCAAACGTAGGTCCCTTAGAGGATGAGACCGGGAAATTAATGGTGGGAAACATGGAGATGGCAAAAATGCTGAACAAATATTTTGTTTCAGTCTTTATGGTAGAGGACACTAAGAATATCCCAACACTGGACAAACAGGGGGCTCTAGGGGGGGGAGGAGCTAAATACGATTAAAATCACTAAGGAATTGGTACTCAGTAAAATAATGGGACTCAAGGCGGATAAATCCCCTGGACCTGATGGCTTACATCCTAGGGTCTTGAGGGAAGTGGCAGTAGGAATTGTGGATGCTTTGGTAATAATTTTCCAAAACTCCCTGAACTCAGCAAAGGTCCCGGCAGATTGGAAAACTGCTAATGTAACACCCTTATTTAAAAAGGGTAGTGGGCAGAAGGCTGGAAATTACAGACCAGTTAGCCTAACATCTGTGGTGGGTAAAATTTTGGAGTCTATTATTAAGGAGACAGTAACGGAACATTTAGATAAACATAATTTAATAGGACAAAGTCAGCATGGCTTTATGAAGGGGAAGTCATGCCTGACAAATTTGCTTGAGTTCTTTGAGGACATAACGTACAGGGTGGATAAAGGGGAACCAGTGGATGTAGTGTATTTAGACTTCCAGAAGGCATTCGACAAGGTGCCACATAAAAGATTATTACTCAAGATAAAAAATCACTGGATTGGGGGTAATATTCTGGCATGGGTGGAGGATTGGTTATCTAACAGGAAGCAGAGAGTTGGGATAAATGGTTCATTCTCGGACTGGCAACCAGTAGCCAGTGGTGTTCCGCAGGGGTCGGTGCTGGGTCCCCAACTCTTTACAATCTATATTAACGATTTGGAGGAGGGGACCGAGTGTAACATATCAAAGTTTGCAGATGATACAAAGATGGGAGGGAAAGTAGAGAGTGAGGAGGACATAAAAAACCTACAAGGGGATATAGACAGGCTGGGTGAGTGGGCAGAGATTTGGCAGATGCAATACAATATTGGAAAATGTGAGGTTATGCACTTTGGCAGGAAAAATCAGAGAGCAAGTTAATGGGCCGAAAATTGATCCCGGGACGCGAGAGTACGCACTGCATACTCTCGCGTATTCCCACTCCAATTGCCGGTTTTCTGCATGCCCTGCGCATGCGCTGAAAACCGGCAATTGCTCTTCCGAAAAGGGGGCGGGGCCTGGGTGCATCGCGTGCGCGCTACAGGCTGCGCGCACGCTGTGCACTTCATGCTTTGGACGCGCAGGTAAGTAGGGAAGATTTTGGAAATGTAAAAAGGAGGAGTAAGACCCGCTTTTAAGAAGGTAAGTAGTGAATTAAGTATTTTTTTGAATTTTTTTTTACAGGTATATCTTTTTTATAGACTTTAAAGACAGGTAAGTTTATTTTTATAACTTTTTAAAAAGATTTTAAATTTTTTCAAAAATTTAATTTTTTATTTAAAATGGTTAATTTAATTAACTATACTTATTTTATTAATGTGATGGGTTTTTTTTTAAATTTAATTGAGGTTTAGCTGTTATTTTGGGGGGGTGTAAGATTCATAAGTCTCACAGCCATGCTGTGAGACTTATGAATGGAAGATGGTGTGCTGCCATTGGCTCTAACTGAGTCACGTGATCCCACAGCTCGCACGAATTAACTACGCCGCTGGGATACGCAAGCCCAGCACAGCTGATGTCTGGAACATCAAGTTCGTGCGAGCTGGATCAGAAAAAGCATAAGCGAGGTGAGACATCGCGGGGAAGGCTTACCCCCGCGGGAACAGAGCGAGATCAATTTCTGGGCCATTATCTTAATGGCGAGAAACTGGAAAGTACTGCAGTACAAAGGGATCTGGGGGTCTTGGTGCAAGAAAATCAAAAAGTTAGTATGCAGGTGCAGCAGGTGATCAAGAAAGCCAATGGAATGTTGGCTTTTATTGCTAGGGGGATAGAATATAAAAACAGGGAGGTATTGCTACAGTTGTATAGGGTATTGGTGAGACTGCACCTGGAGTACTGCATACAGTTTTGGTGTCCATACTTAAGAAAAGACATACTTGCTCTCGAGGCAGTACAAAGAAGGTTCACTCGGTTAATTCCGGGGATGAGGGGGTGGACATACGAGGAGAGGTTGAGTAGATTGGGACTCTACTCATTGGAGTTCAGAAGAATGAGAGGCGATCTTATTGAAACATATAAGATTGTGAAGGGGCTTGATCGGGTGGACGCGGTGAGGATGTTCCCAATGATGGGTGAAACTAGAACTAGGGGACATAATCTTAGAATAAGGGGCTCCTCTTTCAAAACTGAGATGAGGAGAAACTTTTTCACTCAGAGGGTAGTGGGTCTGTGGAATTTGCTACCCCAGGAAGCTGTGGAAGCTACTTCATTAAATAAATTTAAAACAGAAATAGACCGTTTCCTAGAAGTAAAGGGAATCAGGGGTTACGGGGAGCGGGCTGGAAATTGGACATGAGTTTGAGTTCGGATCGGTCAAGGCCCTGTGGGTGGCGGAGAGGGCCCAGGGGCCGAGTGGCCTGGTCCTGCTCCTGCTTCTTGTGTTCTTTAGAGTTGAGGTTGGATCAGATCAGCCATGATCTCATTGAATGGCGGAGCAGGCTCGAGGGGCCGATTGGTCTACTCCTGCTCCTATTTCTTATGTTCTTATGTTCTTAAACAACTGAAAAGAGTGTATTGTCACATCAAGGTTGATGATGACAAATGAATCTTACTGTGAAAGTAGCAGCTACTGTGCTGAAAGCATTTAAAAGGTGTGTGGCAGGTTGGCTGATTTCAACAAAAAGAATAGACATGAGATTCCACATGCAAAAAGCAAACAGAAGGGTTCGGAAATCTATACATCCTGGCTAAAGCAAAAATTAAACTTTCTGAGGAAGTGGTGTGGGATATACTGTCCCAAATAGGTTGTGGCAGATTGCATATACACAAAACCTGAAAGCTAGACTCTATGTCGAACCTCATAGTCCATACATTTAATTTAAAAATAAAAGGTCCTGGTTTTTCTTGTCAGATTGGACAAACACTTACTGTTGTACTCCACACCAGATTAAAAAAAAAAATGCCAAACACCAGTTGAAAGAAGGAAGTGATTTAGAATTTGTGATAGTTGCCTTTGAGCAAGACACACTTTTAGGGTTATGGTCTTGCTTAAAAAATAGATCCGTATTACTTCTTTGCTTGAGATTGTTGTGCAGAGAAGTGAGGTGTTAAATTGTCATGTTTTCTTTATTTTTTTATGTTTTTATTTTCCTGTGTTGTGTTTTCCAGATTACTTCATTTGATAAGTCATTTGATAATACATTAGTTTTAGCACTATGTATTTGTTTTGGGTCTTGTTACATTAATACAGGAGTTTAGCAGACCTGCTTTTAATGCAGCTTTTGATCCTTTGTTGATCTCGAAAAAGCCTTTGATTCTGTCAAGTCCTTGTGATTGCTACTGACTGACATGACTGTGCAAGCAAAGGAGCTGCGAATGTTTCAATTGTTTTACAATGATACCACTAATTCTATTTGTGTTAGTGTTCATCAAGTATGGATTATGATCTGAGATCTCTTCGTCATAGATGTGGATAGAATTATGACAGTTACAATTGCTGGGTCACTGGCTGGAATTTATATCAGCAACACCTTCATTACCAATTTTTACTCTGTTGATGTAGTTCTTTTTGCTGAGAATTTGCAGCAGAAATCAAAGGCCGTCAGCCATTAATCCAAAAAAACTGCTGCGAGAAGGCCAGTAAGCCTTGTTTGCTTGCACTCAATGGCTGAAGTGTCCCTATGTTTCTGTAAGAATGTAAACTGTCTAAGAGGAGCGCAATGCACTTCTATCGCAAGCAACTTGTATGCAAGTTGTCAAATGACATTATCAACTATGTCAGTTTGTCTACCATACTACAACAACAAGGACTTGCATTTATATAGTGCCTTTAATGTAGTAAAATGTCCCTCGGTGTTTCACGGGCGTTATGAAACAAAATTTGACACTGAGCCACATAAGGAGATACTAAGACACATGTCAGAGGTAGGTTTTAAGGAGCATCTTAAAGGAGAAGAGAGAAGCGGTTAGGTTTTGAGAGGGAATTCCAGAGCATATGGGCCTAGGCAGCTGAAGGTACGGCCGCCAATGGTGGAGCGATTAAAACCGAGGATGTGCAAGAGGCCAGAATTCTGAGGATTGTAGGGCTGAAGGTGGTTACAGAGATAGGGAGTGGCAAGGCCATGGAAGGATTTGAAAACAAGGCTGAGAATTTTAAAATCGAGGCATTGCCGGACTGGGAGCCAATGTAGGTCAACGAGCACAGGAGTGATGGGTGAATGGGACTTGGTGCGAGTTAGGATACAGGCAGCAGAGTTTTGGATGAGCTCAAGTTTATGGAGGGTGGAAGATGGGAGTCTGGCCAGGAGAGCATTGGAATAGGTAAGTCTAGAGGTAAAAAAGGCATGGATGAGTGTTTCAGCAGCAGATGAGCTAAGTCAGGCGATGTTACGGAGGTGCAAGTTGGCGGTCTTGGTGATGGAGTGGATATGTGGTCAGAAGCTCATCTCGGCGTCAACTACAACACCAAGGTTGCAAATGGTCTGGCCTAGGCTAGGGAATAGAGTTTATGGCGGAGATCAAAGACAATGGCTTTGGTCTTCCCAATATTTAGTTGGAGAAAATTTCTGCTCATCCAGTACTGGATGTCAGACAAGCAGTGTGACAAATCAGACAGTGGAGGGGTTGAGAGAGGTGGTGGTGAGGTAGAGCTGGGTGTCAGCGTACATGTGGAACCTGACGTGTTTTTGGATGATGTCATCGAGGGGCAGCAAGTAGATGAGAAATAGGTGGGGGCCAAGGATAGATCCACGGGGGACTCCAGAGGTAATGGTGGGGGAGTGGGAAGAGAAGCCATTGCAAGTGGTTCTCTGGCTATGACTGGACAGATAAGAATGGAACCAGGTGAGGTCAGTCCCACCCGGCTGGACGACACAGGAGAGGTGCTGAAGGAGAATTGTGTGGTCAACTGTCACAGTCACATAGGATGTCAGTACTGTTGCAGGGGGGGAAACCTGATTAAAGTGATTCAAACATGGAGCTGCGGGAAAGATGGGCACGGATTTGGGAGGCGGCAACACGTTCAAGGACCTTGGAGAGGAAAGGGAGGTTGGAGATGGGACAGTAGTTTGCAAGGACAGAGCGGGGTCAAGGGTGTGTTTTTGAGGGGCAAGGTGATGACAGCAGATTTGAAGGGGAGGCGGGGCAGTATCTTAGAAGAGGGAACTATTAACAATATCAGCTAACATGGGGGTCAGGAAGGGAAGTTGGGCCATCAGCAGTTTGATGGGGATAGGGTCGAGAGTGCAGGAGGTGGGCCTTATGGACAAGATGATCTCGGAGAGAACATGAGGGGAGATAGGACAGAAGCTAGAGAAAGATGCGAATTCTTGGCTAGGGCAGGGTGAACCTTAGGGGAAGTTTGGCCCCGTGGACTAGGGGAAGGGAGGGAAGCGGCAGAGGCAGCTGAACGGATGGTCTCAATCTTAGTGACAAAGAAGTCCATGAGCTCCTCGCACTTGTTGGAGGTGAGCGTGGAGGATGGAGGTGAGAGGGGTTTAAGATGGCTTGTAGCGGAGAAGAAAAGCCGTGGGTTATCTTTGCATTGTAGGATGATCCTGGAATAGTGAGTAGTTTTGGCAGAGGAGAGCAGGACCCGATAGTGCTTTATGTGGTCCAGCCAGATCCATACTAACAGTGTACACTACCATAATCCTACACAGCAAGAGAGCCCCAGGTGGGCAGAGGAAACGCTTCAAGGACACCCTCAAAGCCTCCTTGAAAAAGTGCAACATCCCCACCGACACCTGGGAAATCCCTGGCCCAAGACCACACAAAGTGGAAGAGAAGCATCCGGGAAGGCGCCGAACACCTCAAGTCTCTTCGCCGGGAGCAAGCGGAAGCCAAGCGCAAACAGCGGAAGGAGCGCACATCAACCCAAGCACCCCACCCACCCGCCCCTTCAACCACCATCTGCCCCACCTGTGACAGAGACTGTCGGTCCCGCATTGGACTCATCAGTCACCTGAGAACTCATTTTTAGTGTGGAAGCAAGTCATCCTCGGTTCCGAGGGACTGCCTAAGAAGAGAAGAATGATACTACCATAGAAGTGAACAAAAAAATCAGTCTTGATGCATCCATAAAACTAAGCCTTCAACAGCACCTTTGATAAAATCGGTGTTAGTGAGCCAACTAGGCGTAATCAGGTACTTGATTTAGTTTTTAATAGTTATCCTGATCCAGTATCCTACTTCCAAATCGGGGAACACCTGGGCAGCAGTGACCACAATGTTATTGGATTCAACTTGATCAGCCAAACCAAATTTTCTGAGAATTTAATGTTCGTCCCAGATTTTAGGAGGGCTACATTTGCAAAGACAGCAGAGAACTTGAATTGGGTTGATTGGACAACCCTACTAGAGAGGATATTACCAATACAGAAGAGAAATTGAATACCAACCATCCTAATGCAAAAGGAAGCCAGGTATGTCGCTAGTCAAAAGAAGGGCTCATGGTAAAACAAAGCCAAAACAGCTAGCTGATCATGTTCAAGATCAAATCAGACTTGAGCAAAAATACTTTTATATTTTACAAGAAATTAGCTCTCCGAAGAACAGGAATCGGTACTGAGCTCAGCCAAAGGCAATGAAAGATGCTATCAGAGCTAAAAGGTCATTGGAGAAGGAGGTGGTGGGTAACTGCAGTAGCTACAGTAAAACCTTTTTTTAAAGCTATGTTAGGAGTCGGCGGGCCATTAGGTTGTTGAAGAATTCCTCGGGGCAGATTCAGGTCGACTTCCAGACAGTGACGGGGGTTTTAAATGGCTATTTTGCTTCTGCATTCACTCCAGTAGACAGTTGCATGCAGTGTACAGTTGACCCTAAAGTTGTAAGTGTCAAAGTGGATGCAGATGTCGTCCTGGCTAGAATGAAGGGTCTCAAAGCAAATTGGGCTGCTGGTCCTGACAGCATTCACCCAGAGTGCTCAAAGAAATGGGAGCTTTGTTCAGCAAGCTCCTTGCTCATATATTTAACAGTTTGCTAAGGTCTGAAATTGTTCTGATCGACAGGAGGGAGGCCCATATGGGGCCAATATTCAAAAAGGGCAGCAAGTCAGAACCGTGAAATTATAGGCCCATTAGCTTGACCTCGGTTGTGGGTAAGTTACTAGAAGGTATCATTAGAAATACTGTGTATGACCACCTGGACAGAAAAGTGGTTATTAGAGACACTCGGGGGAATTTTAACATGGAGGAGCGCATGGGTTTAGATGCGGGTGGGGGGGTTAAAGCCAGCAATAATGCGAACACATCGGGATGCCGGCTTCAATCCGCTGACTTCCTCGTTTAACTCGGGCATGTTAGGCTGGTTGCGCGCAACGCCCTCAGGAGAGGTGGGTTGCCTATAAGCATATGCTAATCACTCAATTGGACCGATATTTCAACACTAAGTTTAACATCGTTGAAAACAAGGCGAGAACACAACGGCAATTGAGGGAGCTAATTAAAACTCATGGAAATACTGCAATGAATACTCAGTACTCATAGCTGCTTTCTTACCTACTAATGGGGAAGGATTTAATACTTTTGCAGAGAGTTTACTTTCTATACTTTGGAGGTTTTCTGAATCACATCAGGATGGGTGGCGCCTTGGCTGCCTCAGATTGGACCTCGGACGAGGAACAATATGACCAGCAGCAGCAGCCTGCTGTTAGAGACCTACAGCTGGACAGTAGAGAGGGGAGCAGCAGAGAGATCCAACTCACAGGAGGCACTACCCATGACACAGGGTGTACAGGCAGAGGCTGAGTTTCCTTGATGTATCAGAATAGCAGTGCTTCGGGAGGCTCGGGTTGTCCATCAGGTGGTGACAGACATCTGCAGCCTCCTGGAAGATGACCTGCTGGCCACATGTTACCAGTGGCTGTCAAAGTGATCACCACCCTCAACTTTTTTGCCTCTGGATCCTTCCAGGGCTGTTTCCAGGATCTCCCAGTCGCCAGCGCACAAATGCATAAGATAGGTGACTGATGGGTTGTTTGTCAAGGCCGGCAATTATGTGAACGTCGCCTGCGATGACGCCAGTCAGAATGAGTGGGTGCTTGGGTTTGTGTTTCTGGATGGCTTCCCACAGGTGCAGGGCGTCATCAACTGCACACATGGGACAATCTGCCCCCCCCCCCAGATCAAGCAGGAGTATTCGTGAACCGCAAGGGCTTCCACTCCATCAATCTGCAGCTGGTGAGCAATCACAAAGATATTTCTGCAGGTGTGCGCAAGATTCCCAGGGAGTTGCCAGGCTTTCGTCCTGCGGCAGTCCAAGCTCCCCGACCTCTCTCGGACCTGAAAGCAGACTTAAGGCGTGGCTGCTAGAAGATAAGGGATACCCACTTCAAACTTGGCTGATGACACCTGTCAGAAACCCAACCAATGAAGCCCAACAGCGCTACAATAAATGCCATATGACCACCAGATGTGATATCGAACAAGCCCATCAGCTTGCTGAAGCTGCACTTCAGGTGCCTAGACATCTCTGGAGGCGCCCTTCATTACTCACCAGCCAGGGTTTCCAGAATGGTCATGGTGTGCTGCACTCTGCACAATATCACGCAGCAGCGAGGTTTGGACCTGCAGGAAGCACAAAGCACAGATTGTCTGCGGACAATTCCAAGGCGAAGGAAGGTGAGGGCAGTGTAGCACCAGCTGCTCGCATTGATGCCAGAGATTCCCTTATTAATGCAAGTTTCACTTAGGTAGCACCAGTGGACCAATGTCAGAATCACATGTAACGGCCACCTTCCCGCCCCCACCCCTGCAATGCCACTGACACACAGCAGTCCTGCAAACAACCAACCACCCATTGCACATTCCCCCCATTGGTCCCCGTCAATTCATGTCTTCCCATTCTTCATCAAGTATGTCAAAAGGCAAGTTGCCACCCAGCAGCAAAAGGTGGGGAAGACAGGAAAGTGGTGCAAAGTAATACAATTTATGTAATTCTACTAAAGAATGGAAACTTCACAGCATAACATTTTCTCATACACTCATGTGCGTGCCCTTGTGCAGCTACAAAGAATGTTGCAACTTATCATTATGAAGATGATCACATTTCACTCGCAGCTAAAATCAAGTCAACATGACTGAGTGTTGTATGACGTCTTTGCATTATATTTGATTCTGTCACCAGGTAGCTACGGGGTGCCCATCTCTAATGGCCAGGGATGTCGAGATGCCACTGATTTCCAGCGCTTTTTCCTCTGCAGTTGTCAACTGTGTGATCTGTGGAGGCCCACCTCAGGTTCTCCCCCTTGTTTCGCGATCTTTTCTCCTGCAACGGGGGAAAGAGCAGAACTATGAGTGACTGCAATGGCTTGTGTTCACCCGATGGATGGTGTGCATTTGGTGAGGGTGACTATCGGGGAGAAGCAGGAAATTACATGAGGATGAGGGTGAGTGGTGGATGGATAAATGGGGATGGGAGGAAGTGCATAGAAAGAGAAGGATGGGTGTGCGTGCAAGATAAGTGGGTGTGAGGAGTGATGCGATGGAGTAGGCTTGACGAGGCAGAGTGGGGGGGGGGGGCGGGGATAATGCACACAGCAGGATGTAGGTGTACTCTCCTTTCCTGACCTGGTTAGGTTATTAAAGCGCTTTTTGCACTGAATCTAAGAGCATGGTGCAGTGCTCCTGCTGCTGACCTCCTGGACCATCTCCAGCCACGGCACCTTTGTGGCAGCAGCAGGTTTCTTCCTCCCATTGATGGGAAACAGCATCTCTCTACAGCTCCTCACTGCCCCCAGCAGTACATCAAGGGAAGCGGGGCAGAGCCTTTAACCATCTGAATCCATTCTCACAGTTCGTCTTCTCTTGCTTCCAACTCCTCCAAATTCCATCTTTGGATTGGTCCTTTAAATACCCCAGTTGAGATTGCATCATGTCACCACGCCAGGTGCCATGTAATCGACGCCAAATGGAAGTAAAATGATAATTAGGTGGCTGCGTTAAAATGCCACAGACAGACGCGCTGAACTTACTTCTGGGTTTCCCACCCGATATTGGAAACCCTTTTCCCCTCTCTTTCTCTCCCCCCCCCCCCCCCCAACCCAGCTCCCAACGCGCCTCCAAGTTAATATCGGAGCTCAACATGACTTTTGGAAAAATGGTTATGTCTTACCAACCTGGTTGAATTTTTTGTGGGTGCGAAGATAACCAGGTCGACATTGGGCGAATGGATTGCAAGTTCACGGATGATAAACGGTTTGTGCAAGTGTTAAGACCTCCAGCGGTCACTTTAAAGGCTATTGGTGTGGCCGCTGTTCGCCTGAGAAAACTCACTACAGCGTGCAGAGTGCATGCTGCGGTCAGTCGCGATTTAATATCGGAAAGGGGCGAAAAATAGGCATTAGGCCAATTTGCATTTATGTAGCGTATTTCACGAATTCCGGACATCCCAAAGCACTTTACGGCCAATGAAATACATTTGAGGTGTAGTCACTGTTGTAATGTAGGAAACGCGGCAGCCAATTTGCAGGTGATAATGACCAGATAATCTGTTTTAGTGATGTTGATTGAAGGATAAATATTGGCCAGAACACCAGAGGTAACCGCCTTGCTCTTAGAAATAGTAGCCATGATGTGGAGATGCCAGTGTTGGACTGGGGTGGACAAATGTGAGAAGTCGCACAACACCAGGTTATAGTCCAACAGTTTTATTTGAAATCACAAGCTTTCGGAGCGCTGCTCCTTCGTCAGGTGAAGTGCAGAGATGTATATCGGCACAGCATATATAGTCAGAGAACACTGCCAGATGATTACAGTTTCCTGACCGACCTGTTTGAACACCATTCACACCTTTATGATAGCAAAATACCGCAGATGCTGGAAATCCGAAATAACAACAGAAAACGCTGGAAAAACTCAGCAGGCGAGGCAGCATCCGTGGAGAGAGAAACAGAGTTAACGTTTCAGGTCGAAGACCTTTCATCAGAACTGGAGACTGCAGGAAATCAAACAGATTTAAAGCAAGAATAAAGCTGGGAAAAGGGGGAGGGGATAAAAGAACAAAAGGAGAGATTAAGAGACATTAAGAGATATCAAGGCAAGAGGTGGTGTTAATGTGACAGTTTAAGGCTGAAAGAAGTGTGAAATGCAATGGCAGAATGAAGGACAGCTGCCAGCTTCTAGGAGGAAGAAAAAAGGGGGGTGGGGCAAATAAAAGGGTGGATGAGAAAATAAAATAAAATTCACACCTTTGATTGCCATGATTATCTCTCTGCCGAGGTGTGATAAAGGGCAGTTAGAAAGATTAACTGTAATCGTCTGGCAGTGTTCTCTGACTATATATGCTGTGCCGATATACATCTCTGCACTTCACCTGACGAAGGAGCAGCGCTCCGAAAGCTTGTGATTTCAAATAAAACTGTTGGACTATAACCTGGTGTTGTGCGACTTCTCACATTAGAAATAGTGCTATGGGATCTTTTACGCCCACCTGTGAGAGCAGACATGGCCTTGGTTTAATGTCTCATCCGAAGGACGGCACCTCCGACAATGCAGCACTCCTTCAGTACTGCACTGGAGTGTCAGCCTAGATTTTTGTGCTCAAGTATCTGGAGTGGGACTTGAACCCACAACCTTCTGACTCAGAGGCAAGATTGCTACCAACTGAGCCATGGTTGACACATTGGGCCTAACGCCTGTTTCAGGTGAGCGTCCTGGAGGACTCCAGGGCGCCCTAATCTATATGGTGTGCAGCACATTCCTGGCATGGAATGAGCACACACCACATTGGACCCTTCAGTACCCGTTTTTTGCCTAATAAAAGGCCGCTACACAATTCAATTTCTAGGCTAGTGACTGGGAAGGGAGATTAAGACATTAGCAAAGGTACAGAGTTTGTGGCAGGGGCTGAAGACAATGACTTTGGTGTTCCCATTATTTAATTGGAGGAAATTGAAGCTCATCCAAGACTGAATATCAGACAAGCAGTCTGACAGCACAGAGGCAGTGGAGGGCTTGAGAACAGTGGTCGAGAGCTAGAGCTGGGTGCTATAAGCGTATATGTGGAAGCTGACCATGTCTGGGGTTGATGTTGACGAGAGGCAACATGTAGATGAGAAAAAGGGGGTTGGTCCAGGATGGATCCTTGGGGACTTCATAGTTAACAATGCGAGTTTGGAAAAGAGTCCATTGCTGGAGATGCTCCGTCTATGTTCGGCATAAGTAAGAGTGGAACCAAGCGAAGGCAGTCCCATCTGGCCGGAGGAGAGGCATCGGAAGCAGGATGGTGACAACCATGTGAAAGGCTGGAGAGAGAACAAGGAGGGATGATGCACAACAGTCACAGTCACAAAGAATGTCATTTGTGACTTTGTTTAGGGCCGTTTTGATGCTGTGGCAAGTGCAGAAATCTGATTGGAAAGATTCAAATGTGGAATTGCGGGAAAGATGGGCATGAATTTGGGAAGCAGAAACACATTCAAGAACTTTGGAAAGGAAATGGAGGTTGGAGATGATGCGAAAGTTTGTAAGGAAAAAGGAGCTAAGAGCGGGTTTTATGAGCAAAAGAACAGGCATATATTGTCTGAGGAGGCGGAATCATTTGCAATGTCAGCTAGCATTAAGGCCAGGAAGGGAAGTTGGGTAGTTGGTTGTTTAGTGGAATGGAGTCAAGGAAGCAGGAGGTGGGTCTCATGGATGAGATGAGCTTGGAGAAGGTATGGGTTTGGAAGTGGATAGGGGGATGTAGGTGCTGAGAGATGCAATCAAGTGGTCAGAGAATGGCCTTGTCAGTTATCAAAATTATGGAAGTAGAAAGGCCATGGGAGATGGGAAGATCTAGGGGGTGGCCGTGAATATGGGTAGGAGAGTTTATGTGGAAGGAAAGATTTGAGGGGGACAGGAGCAAAGTTCCCGCTAAGGTGCGCATGCCCGCGGCTGTGTCGTGGTCAGAGAGGTCCCGCGCAGGCCACTCACCGGCTTTTACATTGTAGATACCGCGCATGCGCAAAAATTTGAATGGACCGCACATTGGGGGAGGCAGGCTGCGCAAGAGGCAGTGCAGCTTATGGGGGACATTTGGACAGAAGGGTACTGAATTCAGAGGAGAGAGGACAAGGGGAGCTGAGATGGAGATTGAACTGACTGAAGATCAGGTGTCGCTCAGTGCAGAGACTGAGGGAGGGAATTTCAGGGAGAAACCTGGGGGAGCAGTAAAAACCATCAATATGACAACTACTTTTTGATGACCTTTTTGGTAATATTTCAATATTGTGATTGAATTCTAGTAAGTTTATTGCTTTTAATATAAAATCAACTTTTAAATATAACAGTAAGTCCTCTGAGTCAAAGCTAATGGTGCAACTTCCTGCCAGAATTTCAGAGCCAATTATGGAGAGATCTCTGTTAAGCAACCAGCATAAAGAGAACAGTTTGTAACAGCAGATCTGAGCGCTCCAACTTTACACCCATCAGAAGTGCTTCTACAAAGCACAGTATATTTGTGAAGCTACAAAAAGTCAGGCCGATTGAATGTTATTAGGACAGCCTATATAAATGAATCTCTTGTGGCATTGCTCATGTTAAGACAGGTGATGAAGGTCAAGAATGTTATACCATGTAATGCGCAATGTTGTTCTCCTGCTAAAATGGAAATGTGTAACTTTATGGCCACAGAAATTAATTGTTAAGCAAAGTTTAATTGCTTGGCCAGAGAACTCTGCAGAGTGCGGTCATTCTGAGAGGAATCGTTCTTCAAATTGCAACTCAGAACCTAGGATGAAATGTCTAATTTCTTTCTTCTTTTAAGAGTGATTGTTATTTTTAAAGCCACAAGTTTAATTAAGCCAAAGCTATTTGTGTATATTTTAGTTTATTGATTTTTTTTTTGTATAGTTGCACAGTACACATGGGGGTGAATTTTCATTTCTATTGATTGTTTATGGAAAGTACAGGAATAGACATTTCAGTTAGGCATTGCTGAAAGTCAATTAATATGAAGATGTAATTGGTATTTTTACAGCCAGTTCCTGGATAAAAGAGTTTATGTTAATGGCCTAAGTGGCCAAGCTTTTCATTTTGAAGCTTCTGAACCCTAAAGGGTTCCAGGCTTGTTCCACAAGCATTGTCTTTGTTTGTATGCTGCAAAGTAACAGCTCATCTAGCATTGTAATTTTAAAAAAATATTCAGTTTGTTAATGTCTTTTGTTCCAAGATATTGTCAAAAGATCTTGGAAACCGGTCAGTCAGGTTATTTGGTACGAATGAAGGAACTTACCTTGCTAATGATGGTGATTTTGATTGGCATCATTGTCTCAGACCTATGAACAAGGTTCCCATAATAACCTTTAAAAAATGTCAATGAAATATGTAAATTGCAAACTATATCTAGTTAAGTACAACTCCCCATGTAATGAGCATGTATGATATTAGAGGTAGAGGGGAAAAATTATCTTGTAAATTAGACCATTCATTAACACATTACCACAATTGCACAATAATTACATCTGTGGCATTTTTTTAAAGTCAACAATTGTAGTTTTAAGAAAAATGTAGAAAACTCACCCAATACTGTGTTCTCCCTGCTGTTTATTGATGTATTAGATAGCCATTGTTTGGAATTTGCAAAAATTCATCTTTTACTTTAATGGTAAACCTTAAGTTTACAGTTGGAAATGTAAAATTTCAGTAAGTTATTTGGGCATTTTGAATGGTTTCATGATTTGTTGTGTGTAAAAGAGCACGAGAGCCAAGGTAGTGCAAACACTCGCTGAGTGGTAGTGCTTGGCACACACTGCCAACAAACCCCCGCTGAGCACGTTTTCATCCAGCCTCCTTCGTGAGCTAATTGTTGTCAGCCACAACCTTCCCCCCACCCCCCCCCCCCCCCCCCCCCCGCACCCAATCTAATTAAGCATTTTTCCTCTTCCCTCCCCTCTCACTGACCAAGGTAACGGGCTCAATTTCCCCCCCTCTCCCAGCTTAACAAGTTATTCCCCCACCTGGCAGAAGAAGATGGCAGGTAGTCAGTGAGTCAAATTAGCTGCTGAGTACATTAAACAAGTGATCTACTTAATGGTGGAGCAGTTAAAATTGGGGATGCACAAGATGCCAGAATTGGAGGAGCGCAGAGATCTCATAAGGTTGTAGGCTAGAAGAGGTTACAGAGATAGGGAGGGACGAGGCCATGGAGGGATTTGAAAATAAGGATGAGAATTTTAAAATCGAGGTGTTGCCAGACTGGGAGCCAATGTAGGTCAGCGAGCACAGCGGTGATGGGTGAACGGGATTTGGTGTGAGTTAGGATACGGGCACCAGAGTTTTAGATGAGTTTAAGTTTATGGAGGGTCAAGATAGGAAGCTGGCCAAGAGAGCACTGGAATAGTCAACTCCAGAGGTAACAAAGGCAGGGATGAGGTAGTCAGCAGCAGATGAGCTGAGGCAGGGCCGGAGACGGGCGATTTTACAGAGATGGAAGCAGGCAGTATATGGTAAGTATTCATCAGCCACAAAACTATGTGAAGATCAGTTGAGAAATAATCTTTGTGTGATTCTATTTTAATTATATGTTATGCTCTTTAAATTCACCTCTAATTTTACTTCACTGTCTTGCAATGCTGAACACCAGTTCTATATGGGCATGACTGACCTTCAGCATTTTAGGGCAGGTGCTTCTGGCATCAGCTGAAGTGAAATTGGGAAGGCGATAAAAATCCGACGTAACAGGTCCCGTCTGCTCATGTGTCACTCAAAAATCAGGTCATGCAGCTCTTAAGATCCAGACTCATATGTCATAACTGTTGTAAAATCAAATTAATTCATTACAAATTTGATAAATAGAAATAAGAGATGAGCAGGATGGTAACCCAACATGTTACAAACGCTGTAGAGTGACTGGGTGTGGGTTTGTAAGTGTGATTCCAAATACAATTTGCTAATCTGACCTGTTCCACCTCTGGCTGGTGCAGAGAAAAGATGGGCTTCACCCAGGTGACTACGGAGTGGCATGGTGGAAACCTGGAATGTAAGATTTACAAGGATTATACCAGAACAGAGAGGTTATACCTATCAGGAAAGATTGAACAGGCTCTGGGCTCTTTTCTCTAGAAAAGAGAAGTCTGAGGGATGACTTGATCGAGGTCTTTAAGTTTATGAAAGAGTTTGATAGGGTAGATGTAGAGGGGAGACCAAAACTAGGAGACAGAAATATAAAATAGTCATTAATAAATCCAATAGGGAATTCAGGAGAAACTTCTTTACCCAGAGAGTGGTTAGAATGTGGAACTCGCTACCACAAGGAATAGTTGAAGCGAATAACATACATGCATTTAAGGGGAAGTTATATAAACACATGAGGGAGAAAAGAATAGAAGGTTATGCAGATGGAGTTAGATGAAGAGAGGGTGGGAGGAGACTCGTGTAGAGCATAAACACTGGCATGAACCAGCTGAGCAGAATGGCCTGTTTCTGTGATGTACATTCTATGTAATATCTTGTTTATTATATTCTGACTGGACCATTCATTTAAATTTAATTATATATTTGTCATTTTCTAGTTTTTTAATACTGTAATCATAATACAAATCTGTTGTAGCAGGTTATAGAATAAGTTATCTGTTTCTAATTTTTTTTTGACCTTTATCATGGATTTTTTTGACCTGCATTTTTTCATAAACAAAAATCCAGTTGACTTATCATGTCAATTGGAATAGACAGGCCAGCTTAAAAGGCTAAAGATATAATAAATATTAAAGTGAGTCACTGGTTAATGCTGCTGTATTGGAGCAATCATTTGGTTACAAATAGAACAGTAAGATGGTTAGCTTGCATTTATGGTCCAATGGATTTAGAATCAACATTATTCTATGATAATTGCCAATCACCCCATGTTCACATATTTACAATGCAGTGCTCTGCAGCCTATACTGTACAAAGTTGGATTTCTGTACTAGCATAGTTTAATATTTACATAACCAGTTTTACACTTTATTTTCAGTTTCACATCCGTCTTTCGGATGAGACGTTAAACCGGGGCCCCATCTGCTCTCTCAGGTGGACGTAAAAGATTCCGTGGCGCTATTTCAAAGAAGAGCAGGGGAGTTACCCCTGGTGTCCTGGCTAATAGTTATCCCTCAATCAACATCACTAAAACAGATTCTCTGGTCATTACCACATTACTGTGTGTGGGAGCTTGCTGTGTGCATTTGGCTGCCGCGTTTCCTACATTACAACAGTAACTACACTTCAAAAAAAAAAGTACTTCATTGGCTGTAAAGCGCTTTGGGACGTCTGGTGGTCGTGAAAGGTGCTATATAAATGCAAGTCTTAAGTCTTTTCTTTTAGTGAATCTAGTTTAATAAATTAGCAGTGTATGGATGCTGGATTATACATGGTTTAGGATATACCAGTTTAGATCAGACACAATACTGCTGCCATAACCTACCTTTGCAGGTGTTTTTAATAATCAAGACAGCTGCCCTGCTTGAAGTAACTATGCAAATGGTGGAACTTTAATTAAATAGTAACTCTTTTTTAAAGTTAATTTTAAAGGAGAGATGAAGGAAAACCCCGGTTACCTACTCAAGAATTTTGCCGGTTAAGAGAGATTTCCGGATATTTGGGTGCCGGTTAATAAAGAGTTTACTGTACATGTTTCTGGTAGAGTCTGTGATTCAGCAAAAGTGGACTGGAAACAGCTACTTGAAGGTAAATCAGTCTCGGAGCAGTGGGAGGTAGTCAAAGAGGAGATAGTGAGGGTTGAGTGCAAATACGTTCCCACAAAGATAAAGGGTGGGACTCCCAAATCTAAAGCGTCATGGATGTCAAAGAGCATACAGGGTAGAATAAGAGGAAAAAAAGGGAAGCTTGTGTCAGATACCGAGAGCTCAATACTGCAGAAAGCCAAGAGGAGTATAGAAAGTGCAGGGGTGAAATTAAAAAGGAAATTAGGAAAGCAAAGAGATGGCATGAAAAAATATTGGCAAGTAAAATCAAGGAAAACCCAAAGATGTTTTATAAATACGTAAAGCGCAAGAGGATAACTAAGGAAAGAGTAAGGCCTATTAGAGACCAAAAAGGTAACCCGTGTGTAGAGGCGGAAGACGTGGGTGTGGTTCTTAATGAATATTTTGCGTCTGTCTTCACAAAAGAGAGGGACAAAGCAGACATTGTAGTTAAGGAGGAGGAGTGTGAAATATTAGTTGGGATCAACATAGTGAGAGAGGAAATATTAAGGGGTTTAGCATCTTTGAAAGTAGATAAATCGTCAGGCCTGGATTAAATGTATCCTAGGCTGTTAAGAGAAGCAGGGGAGGAAATACCTCGGGCTCTGACCATCATTTTCCAATCCTCTCTGGCTACTGGCATGGTACTGGAGAACTGCTAACGTTGTACCGTTGTTTAGAAAGGGAGAAAGGGTTAAACCGAGTAATTACAGACCAGTCGGCCTAACCTCGGTGATGGGCAAATTATTGGAAAAAAATTCTGAGGGACAGTTAATCGTCATGTAGAAAGGCACAGATTAATGAAGGACAGTCAGCATGGATTTGTTAAGTGAAGGTCGTGTCTGACTAACTTGATTGAATTTTTTGAACAGGTAACAAGGAGGGTTGATGAGAGTAGCACGTTTGATGTAGTTCACATGGATTTTAGCAAAGCTTTTGACAAGGTCCCACATGGCAAACTGGTCAGAAAAATAAAAGCCCCTGGGATCCAAGGGAAAGTGGCAAGTTGGATCCAAAATTGGCTTAGTGGCAGGAAGCAAAGGGTAATGGTTGATGGGTGTTTTTGTGACTGGAAGGCTGTTTCCAGTGGGGTTTCGCAGGACTCGGTACTAGGTCCCTTGCTTTTTGTGGTATATATCAATGATTTAGACTTCATTGTAGGGGTCATGATTAAAAAGTTTGCAGATGATACAAAAATTGGCTGTGTGGTTGATAGCGAGACTACAGGAAGATATCAATGGACTGGTCAGGTGGGCAGAAAAGTGGCAAATGGAATTCAATCCGCAGAAGTATGAGGTGGTAATGCATTTGGGGAGGGCGAACAAGGCAAGGGAATATACAGTTAATGGTAGGATACTGAGAACTGTAGAGGAACAGAGGGACTTTGGAGTGTATGTCTACAGATCCCTGAAGGTAGTAGGACAGTAGATAAGGTGGTGAAGAAGGCATACGGGATACTTTCCTTTATTAGCCGAGGCATAGAATATAAGAGCAGGGAGGTTGGGCTAGAACTGTATAAAACACTAGTTAGGCCACAGCTAGAGTATTGCGTACAGTTCTGGCTACCATAGTAAAGATGTGATCGCGCTAGAAAGGGTACGGAGGAGATTTACGAGGATGTTGCCAGGACTGGAGAATTTTAGCTATGAGGAAAGATTGGATAGGTTGGGGTTGTTTTCTTTGGAACAGAGGAGGGTGAGGGGAGATTTAATTGAGGTGTATAAAATTATGAGGGGCCTAGATAGAGTGGATAGGAAGGGCCTATTTCCCTTAGCAGAGAGCTCAATAACCGGGGGCATAGATTTAAAGTAATTGGTAGAAGGAGTAGAGGGAAGTTCAGGAGAAATCTCTTCACCCAGAGAGTAGTGGGGATCTGGAACTCACTGCCTGAAAGGGTGGTAGAGGCAAAAACCCTCCTCGCATTTAAAAAGTACTTGGATATGCACTTGAAGTGCCGTAACCTACAAGGCTATGGAGCAAGAGCTGGAAAGTGAAATTAAGCTGGATAGCTCTTTTTGAGCTGGCACAGACACAATGGGCCATATAGCCTCCTTCTGTGCCATAAACTTCTATGATTCTATCATTTCCTAACAATCCTCTGCTTAAAAACAAAAATCTCTTAACCTCTCCCTTCATTGTTTTGGTAATGATCTGAAATTTGCACCCTCACTAACCAGTGGAATTAGTTTTTCCCTATTTACCTATCAATATCCCTCATAGTTTTGAACACCTCTATCAAAATTCTCCTTGTGTCTCTTCATAACAAAAGCCTCTGCTCACTGGAATCATCTCGGTGAATCTCTTCTACATTCTCTCCATGGCCTTGACACCCATACGAAGGTAGAGCGCCCCAAAATGGACAATATTCTAACTGCAGCCTAACTAATAATTTGTATAGGTTTAGCATTACCTCGTTGCCTCTGTACTCTATGCCCTTCTTTATAAAACTTAGGATCCCACATTGTTTTTTCACAGCTTTACAAACTTGTCCTCCTACATTTAAAGATGTATGTATCTGAATCTCTAAGTCCCTCTGCTTCTCTATTCCTTTTAAGGCTTTACCATTTGGTGTATATGTCCTCTCTTTACACTTCTTTCTAAAATGTATGCCCTCACATTTCTCTCACTAAATTTCATCTGACACCTGTGTGCACAACCTATTAATCTATGTCCTCCTTAAGTCACTTACAATCCTCTTCATCGCTAACCACGCACTCTGTTTTTGTGCCTTCTGCAGATTTTGATATTGTGCGCCTATACCCAAGTACAGATCATTTATATGTTGAGAAGCACAATAGCACCAACACTCAAGGGAATGCTGTACCACTGAACACATCCCTCCAGTCAAAAAACATCCATTAACTACTACTCTGTTTTCTGTCCTTTAACTAACCACTCTCTTAAATAGTGAATATTTTTTAATTAACAAGCCTCTTCTGCAGCACCATACCAAATGCCTTTTCAAAATGCATATACACAACATTCGTTGCATTTCCTTTATCATCAAAGAACTATTAAATTTGTCAGACATTACCTTTTATAAATCTATGCCTTTACAGATCCTTTAGTAGTATAATTCTAACTGTACAGTTAAAGTCTGCAAAATTATGCCTATTAGTAGAATAGGCAGCTATTTTTTTTACTTCTGTAATCCTGTTTAGAGGCTCATGGTTTGCAAAGATTTTGAGCTGTACAGAGATGCCAGTTTGCAATTAAACACCAGCCGACAAAAGAGAAAACTGCTGCAGGACCACAACTTCGAATTGGCCTTCTTCACACACACTCTAATTAATTTGGGAAGGTAACAAAAACAGAAAGTGATGTAAATACTCAGCAGGTCAGGCAGCATCTGTGAAGAGAGCAGAGGAGTTAACATTGCAAGTGTGACCCTTTGACAAAACCCTGGAAGAGAAGGGCCCACACCCAAAATGTTAACTCCTCAGTTTTCTCTTCAGATGCTGCTTGACCTGTTAAGTTTTTCGAGTATTTTCTGTTTTTGTTTCAGGTTGCTAGCATCTGCAGTTTTTTGCTTTTTGTTTACCAAGAAATCGTACTGAGCTTTTAAGACTTTTTTTTAAATGAAGTTTTATGTAATGGTAATGTAATGCCTGTCACAGACCTATTTCTGTCATCACTATACTGATGCCCATCAACAGTTTTCATGAACTTTTATGGTAATTTATACTTGGAATTGTGTAAATGTGCAGCTCAGTTTGTTTTATATTTATTTATTTAATCTCCCAGAATAGTTGGATATAAATGTAAATGCATTTGGCACTTAAACCAGTTTAGACTAGATGGGTGTAACGAGGTATAACCAGGATCCATTTCCTGTTTTGAGCTTGTGCAAAAAATGCCAACAGATATTACAATTGGAATTGAGCGAGAGAAAAATACAAGGAATTTACTACATTAGAAATGTTGTCTTTCCTTTCTGTTATAATCTCCTAGACACTGCAACCTTGACTATATCGCTTGGCTTCTGAAATATGAATGCTTTAAATGCCAGTATTTACAGACTTTACATTTTCCAATGCTGCAAGGTATTTAAAAGGAAGGAACAAAAATATGAAAAGAATTAGAAAGAAGTAATAAATCTCAATCAGCAAACTGATTAATGAAGTGGTGGCAATTGGCGTACATCAACTGCATTTAAAATCAGTTGAAACGTGGTGTGAGCAGATGAATTATTTAAAATACTAAAGTTAAAGGACACCACACCCGCAAATAAAACTTAAATTCCTTATAAGCACAGTCATTTTGTGTAAATAACCTTTACTGCTTGGGAGTGGTAGAGGACTGTATCAGGGGTGTGAGGTATTAATGAGCAGAAGTGGCAGGTTGGGGTAGGAAGTTGGTGGCTTTGGCACTACATCATAGGGCTCTCCTAGCAGGTAACAGCTTTATGTTTGCAAAAGACCCCAGCCTAAAATGTGTCTTCCTAAATGGATGCAGTTTTAATTTTAAGAATGAAGGAAAGAATTAACTAAATTGTTGCACTGTTCCTTGGAAAATCCCTCGATGCTCGTTTAAAAAAAAAATCTTATTTGACCTTCACTGGCTAATGGCACACATTATGTATTGCAAACATATAAGGCTACTGAAACAGTTTTTTTTTGCAATTGAAATCCAAAGATAATGCCACTTTGAGTGAGACTGATATTTTTGAAAGTTTTGCCCTGTATCTAGGGCTGGAGCAATTGTAGAATATGCATTGAGATTTGGGTTACCAAAAGACAGACCACTGAGGAATGTTGGGTGTACAAACCTGAAGTGTGAACACTTTACTTACTTCACTAATTCTTATTGCATATCTTGTGTACAACACATTTTAGATAAATAGTGTAAAATACATTGGAAATATTGAAAAAATAAGCAAATATCCTGTTAAACCATACTTACCATTGCAGAAAATACAAACAGCAGTGATGCGATGTGATCGCCTGACCATTGAATCTTTTGGGTGTTGCTATGGTGATGGAGAACAGGAGATTAGTGCAGTTATACTGGTTTACATTCAGCACATTGGAGTTTGAAAGGCTGTCCTTTGTCTGTGTGTAGGTATGTTAGCTGATGTGTCACAATACTTCAAAAGTAGTGCCAGTTTAAAAATATATATAAATTACTGTTTTAGAATTTGCATATTATTGGCTTTTGATTTGAGGGGAGGGGGATCGATTTTTAAGTTAAATTTTTTGTAGTTTTGACTTTATTAAATTTTGACAGGGAAGCTAACAAAAAGGAATGAATTAGTAATATTTTTAAAAACATTAGAAGTTTAATTTGTTATCTGCCAATGTAGGAAATGATTGGCAAATTTCAAAAGCCATAAAAAAGCAAGCTGTAAGATTATTGCTATGTTAAACTTCCTCACTAAATTATATATTATAGTAGTTTACCACCCTGCAACTTAATTCATTGTGGTGTTGACCAGCCCTTTCTGCTCTTATCAACTATGCTTTATAATGTAGGTAATTACTGGAAGGCAGCTGACTGTTGATTTAGTGAAACCCAATTGTCCTCCCTCCCAGCTGTTGGTTAATAAGAGTAGTTAAACACATCTGTTTCAACAGCTGGCAATTAGATGAATCTCTTTTATAGCTTTTTTAAAAAAATAATCATCTGATCCTTGAAATGCTATGTAGGTGGAATTACACTGTTAAATTCTCATTGTGCACTTTCTGTGGCCACTTGAATTTGAAAACCAATTCTTTTGAATAATGTAGAGGGGGAACATTTTTGTACAATTACTTTTTAATCCTCATAATTTCATATAAATCAATAAAGTTATTTGTAGGACAGCAGTCTACAGTAATACAGTAACTGGTTCAGATGGCAACATAAGCAGCAAGACTGAAGCTTGAACTGTTGAGTGACATCTCAAATCAGATAAACTACTGCCTCGGAACACACTGCAAACTGTTATTCTGCTTATGTAGAATCAGTGATGCATTGTTTCTTTCCTTTTCCATGATGGAAAAGGTATCGTAGACAACAAAGGAGAATAGGCTCCCAATAAACAAATCATGTGATTTGACAGGAATGATATGGAGATATATGTTATTGCCTGATAGAAGGAATATCCTAGCTTACACATACATGATAGATGAAGAGGAAGAGGGAACAGCTCTCCTGTGCCATTACTCACAGTAAATTGGATGGTGCACTATGTTATATTGACAGTATAATACCACGTGATATATTTTCTTTGTGATGCTCAATGAATTATTATGCTGCTAAGGAGGAGCCTTTAAGGCCAGAAAGTCGAATTTCTATAAGTAAACACAGACTGAGGTCACTCAAAGCTTAATTATTGTTTGGTTAAAGAGATTGCCATGAAGCATTTTCTGACTCTTTTGCATCTGTAACTAAGTGTGATATCTGGAATGTGCATGTGTTTTAATGTACAGTCCCCACCGATTATAATGGGCATGTTGGTGTCAACGTGATTTGCCCGCTATACGCAGTGGACGGTGTAACAAAGGAGGCCACGAAAGTCATGGAGATTTCCCCGATTGCGCTACCTACGTAATCTCTCTCGTGTTCTCAGTGATTTCTCAGCCTTTTTTTCTCCATTGATTTGATGTATTCATTAAGCCAGGAAACTCGACCCTTCCTCGTCACTACTTTATTTATTCTTGATGCGGAGATGCCGGTGTTGGACTGGGGTGGACAAAAGTGAGAAGTCGCACAACACCAGGTTATAGTCCAACAGTTTTATTTGAAATCACAAGCTTTCGGAGCTGCTGCCCCTTCGTCAGGTGAAGTAAAGGGATACGAATCGACAAAGCATATATAGATAGAGAACAATGCATGTGTAGCGTACAATGTCAGACGACTACATTTAATCCTCCTGACTGCCTTTCGTCACACCTCGGCAGAGAAACAATCAGGTCAGCCAGGAAGGCACCACATCAAAGACATAGCAAGATACAACTGAGACAATGAGGTGGGGTTACAGGGGGTCTAATGTGTCAAATGCTGCAGTCTGTATGGAAAACCATAAACTTTAAAAATTTTACTTTTTTTTTACTGGAAATCACATCTGTGATAAAAGCCAACGACGACTCAAGTCTGGATGACTTTACATCATGTAGCGTGACATGAACCCTAGATCCCGGTTGAGACCGTCCTCATGAGTGCGGAACTTGGCTATCAGTTTCTGCTCGATGATTTTGCGTTGTCGTGTGTCTCGAAGGCCGCCTTGGAGAATGCTTACCCGCAGATCCGAGGCTGAATGTCGTTGACTGCTGAAGTGTTCCCCGACTGGGAGGGAACACTCCTGCCTGGTGATTGTTGCGCGGTGTCCGTTCATACGTTGTCTCAGTGTCTGCATGGTCTCGCTGATGTACCATGCTCTGGGGCATCCTTTCCTGCAACGTATCAGGTAGACAACGTTGGCCGAGTCACATGAGTATGTACCATGTACCTGGTGGGTAGTGTCCTCACGTGTGATGATGGTATCTGTGTTGATGATCTGGCATGTCTTGCAGAGGTTGCCGTGGCAGGGTTGTGTGGTGTCGTGGTCGCTGTTATCCTGAAAGCTGGGTAATTTGCTGCGAACGATGGTACTTCTGAGGTTAGGCGGCTGTTTGAAGGCGAGTAGTGGAGGCGTGGGGATGGCCTTAGCGAGGTGTTCGTCGTCATCGATGACATGTTGAAGGCTGCGAAGAACATGGCACATGCAGCATTTGACACATTAGACCCCCTGTAACCCCACCTCATTGTCTCAGTTGTATCTTGCTATGTCTTTGATGTGGTGCCTTCCTGGCTGACCTGATTGTTTCTCTGCCGAGGTGTGACGAAAGGCAGTCAGGAGGATTAAATGTAGTCGTCTGACATTGTACGCTACACATGCATTGTTCTCTATCTATATATGCTTTGTCGATTCGTATTCCTTTACTTCACCTGACGAAGGGGCAGCAGCTCCGAAAGCTTGTGATTTCAAATAAAACTGTTGGACTATAACCTGGTGTTGTGCGACTTCTCACTTTTATTTATTCTTGTTTGAAGTTCTTCCAACTGCTGCTTGACACGTTTTTTTTATTCCTTTATCTCTCTCATTTTGTTGCTTTATTGTTTAAAAAGCCGTACGCAACCTTAATGTTTGTTAAAAGATTTGTAGTTATTCGTGATTCCGGTACGGTTCCTGGGAGACAGATGGGTTAGCGGCCTATTGCTATTCTAATACTGACTGTATTAAAGGCTTGACAAGGAGACCCATCCATACTGTGGTACAGTGGTAGCTGTGTGCCTCAAAAACTCCAGACAGACCGAGTCCAGCAAAGTCTCAGGAAATCTTTACCAGGCACTGGGTGCGAAATTGATGAAGCTTGAATAACGATCCACATGAACTCCTTACATCTTTTCCAGTGAAATCAGACAACGAGCAAGAGAAAGAAAGTGTTACAAGGGGTTGATTTCACTAAAATCAATTGGTCATAGGATTACATGGGATATACGGCAGAGAAACAGACCATTCAACCCAACCAGTCCATGCTGGCGTTTATACTCCACAAGAGCCTCCTCCCGCCTTTGCTCATCTAAATCTATCAGCATAACCCTCTATTCCCTTCTCCCTCATATGCTTGTCCAGCCTCCCCTTAAATGCATCTATACTATTCGCTTCAACCACTCCCTGTGGTAACGAGTTCCACATTCTCACCACTCTTTGGGTAAAAAAGTTTCTTCTGAATTCCCTATTGGATTTCTTGGTGACTATCTTATATTGATGGCCTCTAGTTATGCTCTTCCCCACAATTGGAAACATTCTCTCTGTATCCACTCTATCAAAACCTTTGATAATTTTAATGACCTCTATTAGGTCACCCCTCGGCCTTTTTCAATAGAAAAGAGACACAGCCTGTTCATCCTTTCCTGATATGTATACCCTTGCATTTCTGGTATCATCCTTGTAAATCTTCTCTGCACCCTCTCCAGTGCCTCTATATCCTTTTTATAATATGGCGACCAGAACTGTACGCAGTACTCTAAGTGTGGTCTAACCAAGGTTCGATACAGGTTTAGCATAACTTTCCTACTTCTCAATTATATACCTCTAGAAATAAACCCTAGTGATTGGTTTGCTTTTTTTATGGCCTTGCTAACCTGTGTCATAACTTTTAGTGATTTGTGTATTTGTACTCTGACATCCCTTTATTCCTCTACCCTACCTAGACTTGCACCCTCCAAGTGATAAGTGACCTCCCTATTCCTATCAAAATGTAGTACCTCACATTTATCTGTGTTGAACTTCATTTGCCAATTATTTGCCCATTCTGCAAGTTTGTTGATGTCCTCCTGTAATTTGTTGCAGTCCTCCTCAGTATTGACTATCTCCCCCCACCCCCCAAAATTTGGTATTATCCACAAATTTAGAAATTGTGTTTTTGATTCCAAAGTCTAAGGGGGAAAAATTCAGTTGGTTGCGCCTCCTGTTAGCGCCTTAAGAGGGCGCTAATGAGGCGCAAAGCAACTAGCGCCCGGGCGCGACGATGTTTGCGCCACTCGCGAAATTAACTAGACATTTTGCGGCAGCGCTAAACACTACCGCCACGATCTCCTGCGCCGGCAGATCGTGACGTCAGGCGAGTGTGCAACGCCCCGGTAGCGCCCCAGTGCGGATATTGAGTGGCGCCCCCTACCTTACCGCCTGCCGCTAGCAACGACAGGTTGAGGGGAGCATTTTACAGTCAGGAAGGGACTGGGGGAGCGCTATTTAAAGGCGACTGCTTCCTGCCTTTTTTTGTTGGTGACATTTTTGAACCACGCATTCTGAGAGAGAAAGAGAGAGACTTCTAGAGAGATTCAATGCTGTGTGAAGGAGTTTTGGGTACTGAGCAGCACTTTGCAGGTTCATTTTGATTTGCCCTTCCTTGTATCGATTTAGAAGAGACTTTGGGGGCTGCACTCTGAGCTCTTTCCCTGGTTCTCTCCATTGTTCTTTCCAGCAGATTTGATGTACAGGTCTCTCCAGGCCGAGATTCAAGGCTGCAATGAGCAGGATGTAGATGGAAAGCAAGATCAACTCTCTCCTTTAAGAACTGGCCGGCGCCATTGTGTCTGTGTTCCATTGCTGACTGACATCACATGAGCTTCGCCAGCGCTCTGAGGTAGCGCCTCGCTCCTCGGCCTTTACGCCTTAAGACAGATGTGTAGCGCCTGATTTAGCGCTCCAATCACCTCCAGGGGCGATAAAAGTCAAGTTTGCAGTCGGAGGCGATAATTAGCGGCAGGCACTAATCTTTGCGCCCGGCCGATAATTGCGCTCCAAATGGGGCGATACTGAATTTCTCCCCCTAAATCTTTAATGTAAATTGTGAACAGCAGTGGTCCCAGCACTGATCCTTGTGGAACACCACTACCCACCTTCTGCCACTGTTAACAGCTACCCTTTACTCCCACTCTCTGCTTTCTGTCTTGAAGCCAGCTAGCAATCCATTCTGCTGCTTGTCCCCTGACTCTGCATTCTCTGACCTTATTGATTAGTCTATTATGGGGTGCCTTTTGAAAATCTAGATAAATTACATCTACTGCATTACCATTGTCTATTCTCTCTGTTACCTCTTCAAAAAATTCAATAAGGTTGGTCAAACAAGATTTTCCCTTTTGAAATCCATGCTGACTATTCATTATACTTTTCGTTTCTAGATGTTCTTCTATTCTCTCCTTTAATAGGGATTCCATTATTTTTCCTATCACCGATGTTAAGCTGACTGGTCTATAATTCCCTGGACATGTTCTATCCCCCTTCTTAAATATAGGTATTACGTTAGCTGTCCGCCAGTCCTCTGACACTACACCTTTTTCTAACGAATTATTAAATATGTGTAGTAATACCTCTGCTATCTCATCCCTCGATTCTTTTAAAATGCGTGGATGCAATCCATCTGGGCCAGAGGTTTTATCCTCTTTGAGTTTGATTAGTTTATTTAATATATCCCCTTTTTTATTTTAAATGCACTTATCTCATTACTCACCTCATCATCCAATGTCATGTCCACCTGTTCTATCTCCCTGGTAAATACCAAAGCAAAATAATGATTTAATATTTCTGCCCTCTCCCTATCGTTATCTGTGGTATTGTCCTGTCTATCCCTTAATGGCCCTATTCCCATCCCAACCTTCCTTTTTTTTTTGATGTGCCTGTAAAATATTTTACTATTTGGTTTTATGTTCCTTGATAATTTAATTTCATAGTTCCTCTTTGCCTTCCTAATTGTTTTTTTGATTTCTCTCCTAATCCCTTCATATATTCTCTTATCATGCACTCCTCTGCTGTCTATGTGCTTAATGTATGCCTCTTTCCTTGCCCTCAATTGTTCTCTTATGTCTTTATTCATCCATGGAGTCTCATTAATGTTTAGTTTGTTCTTTCCTTTTACCGGAATTTTTCCTGCACTCTGTTGAACACCGTTTTAAATGTTTCCCATCATCGTTATACATCGTTGTTTGCAAATATTTTTGCCCATTTTATCTTCCCAAGTTCTATTCTCAGCCCCTCAAAGTCAGTTTTTCTCCAGTCTATTAACCTGATTTTTGTCATACTTATGTCCTTTCTATTATCCTCTTAAAGCATATTATATTATGGTCACTATTGCCTATATGTTCCCCTACTTTTACTTCTCTTATCTGCTCTGGCTCATTCCCCATAACTAGATCCAATAGCGAATCCTCCCTTGTTGGGCTTTTTACATATTGGGTTAGAAAGGAGTCCTGCAGACATTGTAGGAACTCCATTCCCTTATCCCCTTTACCTACCTCTTCTGTCCAATTAATATCGGGGTAGTTGAAATCCCCCATGATTATTATTTTTTTTTACTCATTTCTCTAATTTATCTGTATATTTCTTCCTTCACCTCCCTTCCACTATTAGGTGGTCTATAGACTTACGCCTATTAGTGTAATTGATCCTTTATTATCTTTTATCTCTATCCATATGGATTCTATTTTTGTCTTGCTGATATCTACGTCCCCTTTTTCTACTGCCATTATGTTATCCCTAATAAGTACAGCTATTCCACCTCCCCTTTTTCCCTCTCTATCTTTTCCAAATATGTTCTACCCTGCAATGTTTAATTCCCAGTCCTGATTTTTCTGTAACCGTGTCTCAGTAATCCCTACTATGTCTGGTTCCTCCCAACGCATGATTGCCTCCAGCTCCCCTGTTTTATTACGGACATTGTGTGCATTGCTGTATAGACAGTTTAACTCATTTTTAATAGGATTTCCTTTCACTTTATGTTTAACCATCTTTTTAGACTCCTGTTCTATAACTCTGTTTGCTCCCTTGCCGTCAATGTCCTCCCTTACTTTATTCTTTCCTACGCTAACTTTTCCTGTTTTGTTTATATTCAGGCTGCTTACGTTTTTTGTAGATCCCTCCCCCCTTCTTACGAGTTTAAAGCCTTTGCCACCTCCCTATTTCAGCTAGGACATGGGTCCCATCCCAGTTCAGGCGGAGCCCGTCCCATTGGTACAGCTCCTTCCTGACCCAGAACTGGTGCCAGTGTCCCATGAAAAGGAACCCCTCTTTCCCACACCAGCCCTTTAGCCATGTGTTAATTCTCCTGATCTGTCTGCTTCTATGCCAATTTGCACGTGACTCGGGCAGTAATCCAGAGTTTATTACCCTCGAGGTACTGCTTTTTAGTTTAAAGCCTAACTCCTGAAACTTTTTCAGCAGGACCTCCTCCCTGTTCCTACCTATGTTGTTTGTTCCAACATGGACCACGACAACTGGATTTACCCCCTCCCTTTCCAAGTTCCTCTCCAGCCGCCGTGAGATATCCCTTACCCTGGCACCGGGAAGGCAACACACCCTTCGGGATTCTTGTTCTTGGCTGCAGAGGACGCTATCTATCCCCCTAATTATAGAGTCCCCTATCACTACCACATTTCTATTCTGCTCTTTCCCCCCCCCCCCTTGGACAGCCTCCTGAGCCGCGGTGCCTTGGTCTGCATTGTGGCTGTCCTCCCTGCAGTCTTTTTCCTTGTCCTCACAGGTAGCGAGTACTTCGTACCTGTTGGACAGGACCAGTGTCTGCGGGACGACCTCCTCAACCTCTCCTAAATCCCCGTTACCCGTCTCCCTAACAGTCACACCCTCTCATTCCTGAACCTGTGCTTCCCTCTGGGGTATGACTGTATTCTGCATAAAACTATCCAGAAATTCCTCCCCCTCCCTTATGTGTCGGAGAGTCTCTAACTTGCACTCCAGCTCAATGACTCTGAGCTGGAGAGATTATGGAGACATCTCCTGCAGATGTGTTTGCTCAGGACAGTCTCGCCGTCCACAAACTGCAGTCCAGACACACAACCTGCCCTGCCATATCTTAGACTAGCCTTATTTTATTTATTTAATTAGTTAAAGTCTTTATTCAACGATTATTTATAGTTATATTAAATAGTTTAACTAGTTATGTTATAAATTTAATGCAGTACGTTATAGTTTCCCACTCTTAGTTTAAACCACTGTCCTAGGTTAGAGAGAAAAAAACCGTAAATACTCACCAACCAATCACCTACCTGCTGTCCTGTGACGCCACTCTTCGTTTTTTTTTAAATCGTCGACGCTTCGGCCGCCGCTGGTGTCTCCAATCAGATCGGCGCTGTTTCCCCGCTGCTAGTATCTCCAATCATTTAAAGTTCAATAGTTAATGACAGGGTAATCACACTTTAACAAGGTATGAACAGCTGCTAAACTGCCAGAAATAGGTGGCCCACTTTATCAGGTTTAAGTGGCGCCTTTGTAATTGACGCCTATAGCGCCATTTGCCCAATATAGGCAGCTGTCTAGGATAAACGGGGACGGTGTAAGTGGTGGGGAGATATATATATATATATAATGGCCCGAAATTTGCGGTTGTAATGATGGCGAAACTGTCAGCGCTTGCCGTCATTACTGTGTAAAACTGACAGCAACTTCTGACGTCTGCACACGGACTGTGAGAATTCTTCATTCTGATTGGCTGATCAGCCTGCCTGCTCCTTGCCCTGTTGCTGAATGCCACAAATCCCCTATAAATGGCGTCAAATTCAAAGTGACATTGGAATTGAGGAAATCTACGCTCTAGAGCCCATTAAATCTTTGTGGGCCGCTTTTTTCGAGGTTAACGGCAAGCGCCGTCCCTTCACCGCTGATTGCAAAATCCGGGCCATTGTGTGTATCTGTGTTCTTGTGAGTTATGCTTCTCAATATTACTGGACATTTCTGATTTTCAAAGCAATGTTTTATGATTATAGGTTTGTGTATTTCTATTTAAATATTTGATACAGAAAAGCCCTCTTGCTATGCTTGTATTCTACTTTAAGTACTATAGCTGAATACTCGCAAAGTAGGATAGGCTATGTTTGTTTAAAAAGTAGCCCAAAACCAATTAGTGCTTCCTTTACTGTAAACTAATGCACAAGGATAGCAGTTTATAGTGTTGTATAATATGCAGTGCAGCAAACATTTGTGCAAAGCCCTTTGAATTTAGGCAAGCAACAAAACAATAAATAGCCACTATGAATACATACTGTAGTGAAACTAGATAAATGTTATCATTTGCAGGCCCAACTACTAACAACACAGAAAGAAAGGGACGGTGTATTTCAGCGATGTAAGAAACAAGATGAAGAAATTCAGAGCCTCCAGCTTTATTACAGGTAAGCTGAACCTCTTTATCATCTTTAATTGATTGGGGGCAACATTTAACATTTTCCTTTAATTTTAAATGCTTGCTTTAGGGGCCAATGCAACGAAGCTTGTCAGAGGTATATAAAGAGTTTGTTGCAATCAGTCAGTATTTTTGAGTCAAATGTTATTTCTAAACTACTGCTTGAACAATCAGATTACCATTTGATTTTTAGATTCATATCCATATTTATTTTAAAAATACATATTTTAACAGGCAAATTCAACTGCTGTCCAGAGTAAAATGTTTATATGAATTAGTTACATAAACCTGGCTCTTATAAGCATCCAATAGTTGGAGGGAATATCTGTTCTTATGGTACTGAAAACTTGGCAGCTGAAGGCACGGCCGCCAATGGTGAGGCAATTGAAATCGGGGATGTGCCAGAGTCCAGATTTGGAGGATCGCAGAGATCTCCGAAGGTTGTTGGGCTGGAGGAGGTTACAGATAAGGAGCGGCGTGGCCATAGAGGGATTTGAACACAAAGATGAGAATATTAAAATTAGGATATGGTCTGCAGAGTTTTGGATGAGCTGAATTTTATGGAGGGCGGAAGGTGGGACAAGTGAGCATTAGAATAGACTAGAGGTAACAAAGGCATTGCTGATGCAGTCCTGAAGTAAGGGAAAACTCAAACAGAAAGAAGGGGTAGGAATGGAGAAGAAAGAGCATAAGGAAGCAATTGTTAAACAAAGTGTTATCATGTAATAATTCTAATATTAATCTAGCATAAGGGCAGGTATACAATTTTTTTTTAAAGTATTTTAAGAAAAATAGGAAAATATTTCATGTTCTGCTGCCTCTTAGTATTACAATAGCAAAATGTAGGTCAGAGTTTTTATGTTCTTCACCTCATCCTCCAAAAGTTGGCATGACCTAGGAATTACAATATGAATTATGTTTTTGAAGATTCGTGTAGCTATTAAAAGAAAGAAAGACTTGCATTTATATAGCGCCTTTCACGACCACCGGACATCTCAAAGTGCTTTACAGCCAATGAAGTACTTTTGAAGTGGAGTCACTGTTGTAATGTGGGAAACGCAGCAGCCAATTTGCGCACAGCAAGCGTACACAAACAGTGATGTGATAATGACCATGACCAGATAATCTGTGTTTGTTATGTTGGTTGAGGGATAAATATTGGCCAGGACACCGGGGATAACTCCCCTGCTCTTCTTCGAAATAGTGCCATGGGATCTTTTACGTCCACCTGAGAGAGCAGACGGGGCCTCGGTTTAACGTCTCATCCAAAAGACGGCACCTCCGACAGTGCATCACTCCCTCAGCGCATCACTCCCTCAGCACTGCACTGGAGTATCAGCCTAGCTTTATGTGCTCAAGTCCCTGGAGTGGGACTTGAACCCACAACCTTCTGACTCGGAGGCGAGTGTGCTACCCACTGAGCCACAGATGCACTGGTACAGGGTGAGGAAATAGGTACGACTGTAGTTAATATTTTTTTATCCGCTTCATAAAAAAAGGACAAGAATATTTACATTCTGATGTTCAAAAAAAACCTGAAATGCAAACCTGGAAATTGTACAACAACTTACATTTATGAGTTGCCTTTCATATAATGAAACAACCCAAGCTGCTTTACAGGGGGCATGGTGATCACCAAGCAGGAAGTTATGGAAAATCAGGATAGATGATCCTAGGCGCAGTCCAAGAAGTAAATTTTGAAGAGGAGTTTCAAATACAGAGGGAGATAGCAAGATTAGGCCAACATCTGCAGTGGGTAAAATGTTTGAGAGCATTATTCTGGTTGCTATCCGTGTTCTTCCAAAGAGGCCATAAGGAGCAGTCAGCATGCAATTAGAAACAATAAGTTATGTCTCACTAATCTAACAGAACTTTTTGAGGAGTTAGCTAACATCGTGGGTGAGGGCTATCCAGTGAATATAATTTCCTTTGATTTTCAGCCGGTAATTGCTATAAGACATTTTAGGAAAGTTAAAGCTTAGGAATAAATGGCAGACTAGTTGGAGTAAAGACTGGCTTGCTATTGAGAGTAGAAGGTGACAGCAATGGAAAAAGCTCTTGTCAATTTCCACAGAGGTAAGTAGTTCATCTAGTTATATTATTAAACTTATTGATCATACCAAGTGAATACTGCTAAGTAACAAATATTAGGGAAATAAATAGCATTCAAAAAAGTTTGTACCACTTAAGCAAATAGTCCAAGTAAGGGCAGTTGGATTTAAATGTGGATAAATTTAAGCTGATGCATATTGGAAGACGAAACTGAAAATTTAGCACAAGTGCAGAATGAAAAGAAATTATGCACTTATTGATCATTGTAAGGCAATGTGAAGCTGTTATTAATCAAATACGAGAATTCATCTGAAGAACATTTGACTGTAGTTTGAAACAAGTTATTCTAACAGTGTATAAATCACCAGTGCATTTTAAATAATGAGTGCAATTTTTAGCATCCTGCCTTCAAAATGGTATTGGTGCAATGGAGACAATACATAAGATAATTCCGAGGTTAGGAATTAACAAGCTTATGAGGAAGACTCACAGAGCTAAACTTGTTTTCTTTGGGGGAAACAAGATTTAGGAATACTTGATCGAAGTCTTTAAAATGCTGAAGGACATAGATGACGTAGAAATAAGCATGCTATCTGACTTCTATCTGTATCTTATTAAAAATCTTATGTCTGTGCACACTTCCTTTCTGCACTACTTGTCTTCCTGTTGTCCTATTTTTGCCACACTTTTAATATCAACTTTTCCCTATTATAAATTCCTATCTCAACATTTATGCTGGATTTTGCCTTATGTAAATTTGTCGTGCTGTAATTGCACACTATGTCCATTGGATGGTTTTTTCCCAGTCTATGAAAATATTCACACTACCTTTCTGAAAAATCTCAGAACTTGAATCCTCCATCTAATTTTTGTTCCAGTTAGGTTGCATCTTTCCTCAGCTTTTGTCAGTTCTATGCTTTTAATTATTCTCCTTCTACCGAGCCTTTCAACCTCCTACCACTTCTGTCCCGTTTAAAAAAAAAAAAATCATCTTTCTGTGTGCTTCTAGTGACTCTGGCCCTTGCGTTTATCTGTTGTTTACCTAGGTATTGGGCAGGTGAAGACACACCACTTCATAGAGGATGTGAGGTCAACTTATGAGAGGGGTTGGTAATGCTAAAACCAAGAACAATGTCTAGCATAAAATCCAAAAACTTAATACTACCATCCCACCAACCTTTGAAATATTGAGCACATTTGCACTATTGGTGTAATTTGTTTACAAAATTGAGTAATGACCCCTTGGAATTAAAGTATATCTAAAATAAATTGGTTAACGCCTTAGCTGAAATAGCAGAAAGTGGAATTTGATACTAACACATTATTCATTCACAGGATAACATCAGTGACAATTTCCAACCTCACATTCAACTTTACACACGCACGCGCACGCACACCCCTTCTGAGATGTCAGCTCATGTAGAGATACAATTCCACATGTGCCAACAGCTTAACCGATAGCTTAACGAAGTGACTGTTCTACATGTGTGAACCTAAACAGTGTCAGCAGGCTATTTACCATGGGGGGCATCATAACTGAGCCAGATCCTACCCTCATCCAAGATTAAAGGTGTCAAATTTGATTATTTTTTTTCCCCTACTGGCATTGCCAAAGGATGCTGAGATGAACTGTCGATCCCATGCTGCCCCAGCTGAGAGTATAGACCAGGGATTGAACCGAGATCTTCCTCGTCCCTGATGCACTACAACTTTCACCATTAATTAATCCACTTAAACATTCTGACTCTCTTTGATTCAGTTTGCTCTCACAGTGTGTGGATAGCCAAGAAGGAATTTCAGCAAACATCTATATTTTTCGAATCAACCTCAGGGGACACCAGCCCTTGAAATGGGTCGTATTTACTCCAGTACAGATTTGGGATTTGAATAGGTCACGTCATTTGTCGTGGCAAAACAAAATCTGATTTATTTTTGCCAGTATAAATGAGGTATTACTTGCCAGGCTGTTTAGAGAAAGAAATTCATAGAATCATAGAATGGTTACAGCATGGAAGAAGGCCAATCGGCCCGTCGAGCCCGTGCCATCTCTCTGCAAGAGCACTTAAGCTAGTCCGACTCCCCCGCCCTCTCCCTGTAGCCCTGCAAAAAAATTTCCTTCAGGTACTTATTCAACTCCCTTTTGAAAGCTGTGATTGAGTCTGCCTCCACCACCCTTTCAGGCAGTGCATTCCAGATCCTAACCACTCGCTGAGTAATAAGGTTTTTCCTCATGTCGCCTTTGGTTCTTCTGCCAATCACCTTAAATCTGTGTCCTCTGGTTCTCGACCCTTCTGCCAATGGGAACAGTTTCTCTCTATCTACTCTGTCCAGACCCGTCATGATTTTAAGGATAACTTTGAACAAAAATAAAGTTTGCATGGTATAGTGTGGATTTATATGCATTTTCTCTGTGATAAGTAGTGCAGACGTCCTTTAGCAACATTTGTGTTTTTGAGATTATTAATGTTTGTGTACAATAATAGGCAATGAACATATAGGATAATATGGGTATTCAATTCATGCAGGAAAATGTACAGATCCAGTATTTAGACTACTGCCACATGTGTCACTTACTTAGTAGTATGGGCAAATGTGAGAAGTCGCACAACACCAGGTTATAGTCCAACAGTTTTATTTGAAATCACAAGCTTTCAGAGCGCTGCTCCTTCGTCAGGTGACCTGACGAAGGAGCAGCGCTCCGAAAGCTTGTGATTTCAAATAAAACTGTTGGACTATAACCTGGTGTTGTGCGACTTCTCACATTTGTCCACCCCAGTCCAACACCGGCATCTCCACATCATTAGTAGTATGGGCTTCAGGAAGACTCAGTAAGAGCTTGAAAAACATGATGGAAAATTAATGGTATCTCACCAGTGTCGCTCATTTCTGAAAGATTTCAAATGCTTCAAAGTTGTAAGAACATTACAAGTTTATAATTGGCCTCCACCTCCTTCCTTCACCTTCTAACTGTTAATTTTCACACTTTTGTGTAAATGGAAAGGCTTTTTCTTGGTGGTCTATTTGTGTTTAAACTGTAGAATGACGGCAGTTAATATTTTAGCATAAATCTAGGAGCCCTGTTTGGTACTTTGAACATAATAAATGGGCAGTTTTTGTATAAATTTGTGTAAATGAAAATACTCTGTTTTCATGCTAAATGTTGTAAAATCTATTGTTTCTTGCTGATTTTGTGGATTAAAAAAAAATCAAATTCTGCTCCTGTGAAAATGAATCCAGGCGATTCATGAGCCATAGTTCACTGTTAGACAACTAAATGAAAACTAAAATCAGTACAAATGTCAGTATTCCTAACACATCTAATTATTTTGTGAATGTAATATTTTACAATAATCTATAATTATAATATTGTTCCTTCTGCCTGTTAACAAGTTAGTAATTCATTATATATTTATTTTAAATTTACTAAAGCCTTTGCGTAAATGCGTATTCCAATTTCCCAAAAGCCAAATATTCATGTAGCAGTAGTGACACAGAGATTCTTTCAGATGACCTTAACTCTTTGTTTCATCCATCATTCAGAATGGTCTGAGTTCAAATCCTGATTCACGTGTCAAACATAAAAATATAGGGGTAAATGTCAGAGTATGCACTGGCAGCAGGGCATGTTGCCCCCTGGCAGCGCATATTGTTGTCACCGCCAATTAGAAGTGCCAGCAGGTAAGCCAGCCACCTTTTTTGTAGTAAGTTTCAGGTAAGATGCATTTCAGAGTGGATGAATGCTGGGATTTTTCCATAACGCTCATATTTGCTAATTAGGATTCAATGTGATTCATCAAATCGTAGGCCAGGAAGTAGCATGCAGTGTCACCATCACTTAAAAGTGCTACCAGATAAGTCAGCCACCAACCATTTCATAGTAAAAACCCCAGCAATCCATATTGGATTGTCTTTCCTACCGCACCCTCTTTCTATCAAAAAAATAACAGCAACTTATAACCAAGACTTGTGGCAGCCAGAAAAAGCGAAGTATTTATTTAATTAATTATTCATCGAGCCTCTAATTTATATTTTCTACTATATAATAACTTCAAGGGGTCGGACAGGTAGAGACTTTCAAAGTAATGAGTTGCAAAAAGGAATGTAAAAATAACTTGCAAGGGATATGAAAGCTAACGGTAAAGGTTTTTATAAATATATTAAGAGAAAGAGAGTGGTAAAGGGGAATGTAGGCCCATTAAAGACAAATACAAGTAACACTATAATGAACAATAAGGAATTGGCAGACTTGTTTAATTAATATTTTGTATCTATTTTCACAATGAAGGAAGAGGACAAAATAGCATATCCACCAAGTTCCTCCCCTTGACTTATTTTTAAGTAGAGGGGTATCACACCTCAGGAATGAGATATTGGCCCGTATTTTCTGACCCCCACGGGTGTGTACGCACCCATAGGGGCCTCACAAGTACCGGTTTCAGGCATGCGAAGCGAATGTGCTGAAAACCGGCACTTCCGATCTGTCAAGAATCCTCTTGACAGATCATCCGCCTGCCCGGGAGAAGGGCCTCTGCGGGTGGAGAGTTCCACTTTCTGCACAACCTCCGCCCACTGAAAACCTTTAAAAATCTTACGCCTGGTAAAAGCAGGCGTAAGGCCAGCTTTTACCAGCAAAAGAATTTAAAAAAGTAAAAAAATACAAATTTTTTCACTCATTTAAAATTTAAAAATACTTTTTAAAAAAAGGTAAGTTTATTTTTAGCCCTGTAAAAAAAACTAATTTTTTTTACAAAAAATTAAATTTTTGTTTAAAATATTTAATTTAATGTAAGTTTAACTAATTTTAAATGCGTGATGTTTTTTTAAAAAAAATGTATTTAATGTTTTAGTGTGTTTTTTGAGTGATCCCCATTCATACTTTTGATAGGTCTATGCGGAGAGACCTGTCAAAAGTGTGCAGGGGGATTTCCTTCTTTGATTGGTTCCCCATGGCCCATGTGATCCCAGGGACGCTTGCGAACTGCCTGCGTCCCTGGGATACCTGGGCCTCTGCACATGCACCGGGAAAGGCCCAGGATCAGAAGTGTCAGGACATCAGGTAAGTTCGTAGATTTTTCCAGATCGGAGGCATCCGCACGCAGGAAGCCTCCGATCGGAAAATCCGGCCCATTGGCTTTGAAGGAGTACAGCACAGATTCACCAGACTTGTTAGATAGAATTTACAGCACAGAAACAGGCCATTTGGCCCAACTGGTCTGTGCTGGTGTTTATGATCTACCAGTGATTAAAGTTTAAATTATGAGGACAGTTTGCTTAGTTTGTTTTCTCTTGAGTTTAGATGGTTGCAGGGTGATCTAATCGAGGTGATTAAAATGATGAAGGGATTTAATAGAGTAGATACAAAAAACTATTTTCCTCTGGTTGGGGAATCCAGAACAAGAGGACACAATCTTAAAGTTAGAGCAAAGCCATTTACAAGTGAAATCAGGAGCACTTTTTCACACAAGGGGTGGTGAAAATCTGGAACTCTTCCCCAAAAGGCTATGGATGCTGAGTCAACTGAAATTTTCAAAAATGAAATCAATATTTTTGTTAAGCAAGAGTATCAAAGTATATGAGTCAAAGGTGCATAAATGGAGTTGAGGTACAGATCAGGGGGAAGTGGGGGCGGGGGTTGGTGAAAGAATTTGGAATGAAGTTTGAGTTCTCCGTCGAGACAGTAGAACAAGTGTTTATTGATTTGGTTCCTGGAAAATAAGTAATTAGTGTTTTCCTTAGCCAGCCCATCTAAATTAATAGATAGCTCAGCTGCATGAATAACAATCTGTCAACAATCATTTTCAAATTCTCAATTTAAACAAAAAAGTCAAGTGATATAACCAGGTCATTTCGTTCTCTCTCTCGGTCTCTACTGACCGGTTTGCCGAGCTTCAGTACACATTACGCCTCCCCGCCCTTCCCCCTCCCCCCCAGCTTTAGGCTGCTGAGGGAATTTTAATCCGTTGTAAGCTAAATTTGTCTTTATAGCATCATGTTATTATAAATTATACCAAACTCCTTCCATAGCAAAATAGCCAATAATTTTGAGACATCACAGTAGCTCACTACTTGTGTGAGAAATTTTAAAACACCATAATTGAAGGTGGCTACTAGTTATTCATTACTGCTTATACATTTGTATGTTCTGAAATTGTATCAAAATGTGCATTCCCATTATTTTGTCAGCAGTTTGTTAATCCTTGGCATTTTTTTTCAATAAAGTGCAATTTCAGCCATGTTAGTTTTATTTTCTTACTTGCCTGCTGCTGATTTCTTAAAATTGTTGTGAATCCTATTTAAAAAAAATAATCTTGATAAGCAGTTCCATGGAAAAAGAAAATTACAGAAGACTGCATAGCCTAACCAGCAAAGCCACAAGTTTTATTATAACAATGCAGATTTTAATACAATTGTATGCAAATGCTGTAGTACAAAAAATTAACTCATTCACTATTGTCTCTTTGTCAGTTGCCATCTATGTTCCTGCTATCTAGCATATTATGAGGAAGTTGTGTCTTTCTTCATAAAATTACTTAACATGACTTTGCTCCTCAATAGAGGATTATTTTACTTCCTTTCAAACAAACTTAGGATGTAATGAGGGATTTCCTTACCAAAAGCAGTTTTAATTCACTGTAAATAAGGGTGGTTAAGCGAGACCTCATTGAGACACAGAAAATATTAAATTGCATAGATTAAATATTACTTAAAACCAAACCAGAAAGATGGAATCAGTGACCTAACTTTGCACGTAAAATGCAGGTTATTTCTTTACCTGCATTTAAATTTGTATTTTTATTTTGTAGCTACTTTTTCCTTTTTCATTGTATTACAGCAACATGTTGCCTCCTCCAGGCAGGAAAACAGTTTGGTCTGAGTCATGGGTGTTTCCATGCTCACCAGTTGATTGTAATTCTACTTCTGTAGGGTGAGACTGGCCCTTCCAATTGTCCTTCCTCAGGAGATAGAATATAGTGCTGTATGTAACATTTCAGTTAAGAACTAGTAACCTTACTGAACAAAGGCAAGTGAGCTTCAGTTCCAGTTAAAAAGAGACCTAATTTTAACCCTGCGTGGTTTGGAGTAATTGGATCATCACAAGCACATTTAAATTAAAAATGTCCACAGCATTTCTCCTTTCCTCCCCAGAACATTTCCATGATTGCAGATGTACAGTAATTAAGCATTCTTGTTTCATAGAATCATAGAATAGTACAGCATTTGGGTTTAGCCTAGTGTTGCATATTTGGATAACAATAAAAAAAAATGTGGAAACCTGTTGAGTCATTAAACAGGTAGGAAGAATACTTTTGAGACCCCAAAGGAGCACTTTCTCAATGCAGTAAACTATATCCAGCCTGTCAAAATTTAAAACTCAAACGGATAATTAGTTGAATACAGGTGATGCAGCACAAAAGTGAATTGGTGATCAAATGATGGAATAAGTGGGACAGATATAATTTATGTGAGGTTAAGAATTTATTTCTAATGTTTGCCTTAAGAACAGATGTGCCTCTGCAAATTTATTTCAATATTTGAAATATGTACAGGCAAAATTATTCATATTGATCTGAACTAGTTAAAAAACTTTTAACGTAAGAGACTGTAAAAAGAAGGTACAGCTGAAATACTTATTTCAATATTTAAGATGTTTATGCTCATTGCTGGCATGACTTATAAAGCTACAGGTATGACCGTTTAAAGATGGTAAATGAACGGAATGAAGTCAAACAGCAATATTCAGTACAGCACTGCTTAAGAGGAAATGACAGTAAGTTGAATGGAAACTTCACACTTTTAACTCAACATTTTTTTAAATTAAATTATATATGCTGTTTCTTCAACTAGCTAAAAGCCTGCGAGCCTTACATGTACACTAATGGTTAAGGGACTGGATTGGAGTGGTCTGCACAGAGTGGTCTCAAACAGAGTGCTTCTAAACAGAGTGTTAAAGTTGGGAATTTGGAGAGAGTGGAAATTCAGAGCAGAGGGGGAGGGAGCTGCTGCTTTTTGCCTCCAATACTTGTGCTTTGTGTTACAAGTAAATATTTAATTTCATCTACCTCGAACTTAAAGTAGATCTAGTAATTAGTTAAAAACTAAACTATAAGCTAAGTTAATTAAATACATAAAATTTAATTAACTAAATAAATAAAACAAGGTTATATAGGGATGGCAGTGCAGGTGGTGTGCCGCAACTGCAGCATGTAGGAGTTTGTGGAGAGCATCGCAATCCCGGGCGACCACGTCTGCAGTAAGTGTCTGCATCTCAAGGAACTTCAGCTCAGAGTTGTTGAGCTAGAGACTGAGGTGCAGACATTGCAGGGCATCAGGGAGGGGGAGAGTTACCTGGACACTTACCCTTTAGGTTAGGTAGTGGTACAGGTCTGGTTAGTGGTCAGGGACAGGAGTGTGTGACTGCAACTCAGGCAGGTAAGGGGACCCCAGATGTAGTGCTGGAGGAGCCTTGGCCTTTGCCTTTACCCAACAGGTATGAGGTTCATTCTGCAGGGTGGATGAGCAAACCGACCATGGCACCGTGGTACAGCAGGCCATTCAAGGGGCGGGGGGGCGGTGAAAAGGAATGTTGAAGAGGACAGTATAGTCAGGGGGATAGATACTGTTCCCTGCAGCCACGACCGGGAGTTCCGAAGGCTGTGCTGCCTGCCGCGGTGCGAGGGTTAAGGATATCTCCTTGCAGCTGGAAAAGAATTTGGAGTGGGAGGGGGAGGATCCAGTTGTCGTGGCCCACGTAGGAACCAATGACATAGGTAGAACTAGGAATGAGGTTCTGCTGAGAGAGTTTGAGGAGCTAGGATCCAAATTAATACACAGAACCTTAAAGGTAATAATCTCTGGATTGTTACCTGAACCACATGGAAATTGGCATAGGGACAAGCAGATCAGAGAGTGTGGATTAATTAAGGAAAGCCAGCACAGATTTGTTAAAAGCAAATCGTGTTTAACCAACTTGATCAAGTTTTTTGATGAGGTAACAGAAAGGGTTCATTAGGGCAATGCGGTTGACATGGTGTACATGGATTTACAAAAGGCATTTGACAAAGTGCCACATAATAAGCTTGCCCGCAAAGTTGAAGCCCATGGAATAAAAGGGACAGTGGCAGCATGGATATGAGATTGGCTAAATGACAGGAAACAGAGAGTAGTGGTGAATGGTTGTTTTTCGGACTGGAGGAATGTATACAGTGGTGTTCCCCAGGGGTCGGTTCTAGGACCACTGCTTTTCTTGATATATATTAATGACTTGGATGTGGGTGTACAGGGCACAATTTCAAAATTTGCGGATGACACAAAACTTGAAAGTATAGTGAACAGTGAGGAGGATAGTGATGGACTTCAAGAGGACATAGACAGGCTGGTGGAATGGGCGGACATGTGGCAGATGAAATTCAATGCAGAAAAGTGCGAAGTGATACATTTTGGTAGAAAGAATGAGGAGAGGCAATATAAACTAAAGGGTACAATCCTAAAGGTGGTGCATGAGCAGAGAGACCTGGGGGTATATGTGCACAAATCGTTGAAGGTGGCAGGGCAGGTTGAGAAAGTGGTTAAAAAAGCTTACGGGATCCTGGGCTTCATGAATAGAGGCATAGAGTACAAAAGCGTGGAAATTATGATGAACCTGTATAAAACACTGGTTCGGCCTCAACTGGAGTATAGTGTCCAATTCTGGGTACCGCACTTTAGGAAGGATGTGAAGGCCTTACAGAGGGTGCAGAAAAGATTTACGGGAATGATTCCAGGGATGAGGGACTTCAGTTACGTGGATAAACTGGAGAAGCTGGGGTTGTTCTCCTTAGAGCAGAGAAGGTTGAGAGGAGTTTTGATAGAGGTATTCAAAATCATGGGGGGTCTGGACAGAGTAGATAAGAGAGAAACTGTTCCCATTGGCAGAAGGGTCGAGAACCAGAGGACACAGATTTAAGGTGATTGGCAGAAAAAACAAAGGCGACATGAGGAAAAAAAATTTTACTCGGCGAGTGGTTAGGATCTGGAATGCACTGCCCGAGAGGGTGGTGGAGGCAGACTCGATCACTGCTTTCAAAAGGGAGTTGGATAAGTACCTGAAAGAAAATAATTTGTAGAGCTACAGGGAAAGGGCGGGGGAGTGGGACTAGCTTAAGTGCTCTTGCAGAGAGCCGGCATGGCTATGATTCTATAAAATGCGTGGCTCAACGAGTGGTGTGGAAGTAAGGGGTTTCGATTCATGGGGCACTGGCACCAGTACTGGGGAAAGAGGGAGCTGATCCGTTGGGATGGTCTCCAGTTAAACCAGGCTGGGACCAGTTTCCTGGCGAATCGAATAACTAGAGCTGTGGATAGGGTTTTAAACTAAAAAGGTGGGGCGAGGGGATATTTAGAAATCGAAAGAAAAAAGTCAAGCAATGGAACAGTGTAGCGATTTGGGTAAAGATAAACAGACTGTGACAAAGGGACCGAGAGTTTAATGCTCATAGTGTATCAGCGAATGAGGTGAAAGCAGGGAATAATGGTAAAAAGTTAAAATTAAAGGCTCTTTATCTCAATGCACGAAGTATTCCGAACAAGATAGACAAATTAGTGGCACAAAGAGATAAATGCGTTTGATCTAATAGCCATTACAGAAACATAGTTGCAAGGTGACCAAGGCTGGGAACTAAATATTCCAGGGTACTTGACGTTTAGAAAAGACAGGCAGAATGGAAAAGGAGGGGTGTAGCCCTGATAATAAAAGATGACCGAAGGACAGCAGTGAGAAAGGATCTTGGCTCAGAAGATCAGGAAGTAGAATCAGTATGGGTGGAGATAAGAAATAACGAGGGGCAGAAAACACTGGTGGGAGTAGTTTATAGGCCCCAAACAGTAGCTATATTGCTGTACAGAGTTTTTTTTTTATTCGTTCCTGCGATGTGGGCATCGCTGGTTAGGTCAGCATTTATTGCCCATCCCTAATTGCTCTTGAGAAGGTGGTGGTGAGCCGCCGCCTTAAACCGCTGCTGTCCGTGTGGTGAAAATGCTCCCACAGTGCTGTTGGAGAGGGAGTTCATGATTTTGGCCCAGCGACTATGAAGGAACAGTGATATATTTCCAAGCCAGGATGGTGTGTAACTAGGAGGGGAGCTTGCAGGTGGTGGTGTTCCCATGCACCTGCTGCCCTTGTCCTCCTAGGTGGTAGAGGTCGCGGGTTTGGGAGGTGCTGCCGAAGAAGCCTTGGCAAGTTGCTGCAGTGCATCTTGTAGATGTTACATACTGCAGCCACGGTACGCCGGTGGTGGAGAGAGTGAATGTTTAAAGTGGTGGATGGGGTGCCAATCAAGCGGGGGCTGCTTTGCCCTGGATGGTGTCGAGTTTCTTGAGTGTTGTTGGAGCTGCACTCATCCAGGCAAGTGAGGACTATTGTATCACACTGCTGACTTGTGGCTTGTAGATGGTGGAAAGGCTTTGGGGAGTGAGGAGGTGAGACACTCGCTGCAGAATACCCAGCCTCTGACCTCTTGTAGCCACAGTATTTATGTGGCTGGTCCAGTTAAGTTTCTGGTCAATGGTGACCCCCCCAGGATGTTGATGGTGGGGGATTTGGTGATGGTAATGCCATTGAATGTCAAGTGGCGGTGGTTAGACTCTCTCTTGTTGGAGATAGTCATTGCCTGGTACTTGTGTGGCGCGTATGTTACTTGCCACTTATCAGCCCAAGCTTGAATGTTGTCCAGGTCTTGCTGCATATGGGCATGGACAGCTTCATTATCTGGAGAGTTGTGAATGGAACTGAACACTGTGCAATCATCAGCGAACATCTCCACTTCTGACCTTATGATGGAGGGAAGGTCATTGATGAAGCAGCTGAAGATGGTTGGGCCTAGGACACTGCCCTGAGAAACTCCTGCAGCGATGTTCTGGGACTGAGATGATTGACTTCCAACTACCACAACCATCTTCCTTTGTGCTAGGTATGACTCCAGCCAGTGGAGAGTTATTCCCCTGATTCCCATTGACTTCAATTTTACTAGGGCTCCTTGATGCCACACTCGGTCAAATGCTGCCTTGATGTCTAGGGCAGTCACTCTCACCTCACCTCTGGACTTCAGCTGTTTTGTCCATGTTTGGACTAAGACTGCACTGAGGTCTAAGAACATAAGAACATAAGAAATAGGAGCAGGAGTAGGCCAATCGGCCCCTCGAGCCTGCTCCGCCATTCAATAAGATCATGGCTGATCTGATCCTAACCGCCAATCTACTATCTATCACAGAACCATCTCCTGCATCTAACAGAATTGCACACACGAAATAGGAGCAGAATCAGGCTACACAGTCCCTGGGCCCGCTCCACTACCCACAGGGCCATGACCGATCCGAACCTAGACTCATGTCCAAATTCCTGCCCGCTCCCCGTAACCCTTAATGCCCTTTACTTCTAGGAAACTTCTATTTCTGTTTTAAATTTAATTAATGTTGTAGCTTCTACAGCTTTTTGTGGCAGCATATTCCATGGACCTACCACCCTCTGAGTGAAGTAGTTCCTCCTCATCTCAGTTTTGAAAGAGCAGCCCCTTATTCTAAGACTATGTCCCCTAGTTCTCGTCTCACCCGTCATCGGGAACATCCTCCCCGCATCCACCCGATCCAACCCCTTCACAATCTTATATGTTTCAATAAGATCGCCTCTCATTCTTCCGAACTCCAATGAGTAGAGTCCCAATCTACCCAACCTCTCCTCATATGACCACCCCCTCATCCCCGGGATTAACCGAATGAACCTTTTTTGCACTGCCTCGAGAGCAAGGATGTCTTTCCTTAAGTAAGGACACCAAAACTGTATGCAGTATTCCAGGTGCGGTCTCACCAATACCTTGTACAACTGAAGCAATACCTCCCTATTTTTATATTCTATCCCCCTAGCAATGAAAGCCAACATTCCATTTGCCTTCTTAATCACTTGCTGCACCTGCATACTAACCTTTTGAGTTTCGTGCACCAGGACCCCCAGATCCCTTTGCACTTCAGTACTCTCCAGTTTCTTGCCATTAAGATAATAAATTGCTCTAGGATTTTTCCTGCCAAAGTGCATCACCTCACACTTTCCAGTGTTGTATTCCATCTGCCAAATCTCTGCCCACTTACTTAGCCTGTCTATGTCCCCTTGCAGGTTTTTTATGTCCTCCTCACTCACTACTTTCCCTCCCATCTTTGTATCATCTGCAAATTTTGATATGTTACACTTGGTCCCTTCCTCCAAATCGTTAATATAGATTGTGAAGAGTTGGGGACCCAGCACTGACCCCTGTGGAACACCACTAGTTACTGATTGCCAGTCTGAGAATGAACCATTTATCCCAACTCTTTGCTTTCTGTTAGATAGCCAATCCTCTATCCATGCCAGAATATTACCCCCAATCCCGTGATTTTTTACCTTAAGCAATAATCTTTTGTGTGGCACCTTGTCAAATGCCTTTTGGAAGTCTAAATACACTACGTCCACTGGTTCCCCTTTATCCACTCTATATGTTACTTCCTCAAAGAACTCCAGCAAATTTGTCAAACATGACTTCCCCTTCGTAAAACCATGCTGACTTTGTCCTATTAAATTATGATTATCCAAATGTCCTGTTACTGTTTCCTTAATAATGGACTCCAAAATTTTACCTACCACAGATGTTAGTCTGGAGCTGAGTGGTCCTGGCAGAACCCAAACTGAGCATCAGTGAGCAGGTTATTGGTGTGTAAGTGACGCTTGATAGCACTGTCGATGACACCTTCCATCACTTTGCTGATAATTGAGAGTAGACTGATGGGACAGTGATCGGATTTGTCCTGCTTTATGGGAACAGGACATACCTGAGCAGTTTTCCACATTGTCGGGTAGATGCCAGTGTTGTAGCTGTACTGGAACAGCTTGGCTAGAGGCACGGCTAATTCTGGAGCGCAAGTCTTCAGCACGACAGCCAGGATGTTGTCGGGGCCTGTAGCCTTTGCTGTATCCAGTGCGCTCAGCCGTTTCTTTATCACGCGGAGTGAATCAAATTGGCTGAAGACTGGAAATTACACACTTATAGCATAAGGTGATGTTGGGGTAAAACACATTTATGTAGCGAAATCGGAGCTTTGCCTTCAATTTAACCTGTGCTGTATCTAAACTGGGAGCTCTAAATACTGATTTTTGGGTAGAAAACTGTTCAGTTATCCAATACTGGCATTCATGCACCAGAGCACAAATTCTCCCGAACCCCTAGTTTAAAAAAATTGTGATGCATTCGAATTAAAGTATTTACTTTTTTATATTTATATTATCTTTCATAGGTACTACATTAGGTCTACATTTATAGACCATGAAATTATAAATTTGTATGTGCATCATTATCACAATAAGAAGAAACCGCTTGAGAATACTTTCCATATTACACTTGTTAATATTAAGTACTCTGTGGTGAATGATGTCATGAAAATCTGTACGTGTAATCTTCTTACACTGACTCAATGGTACACCTCCAAATCCAAGAAATTTGAACGTTTTGAAACCATGACTCCAAATTGTCAGCATGGAGTAGTTAGTTTTATGTTGTCGACTCGTAATCTCAGATTAAATCTCTAATATACGAGATCTCATTGCCCATATTGCTGTCTCTGACTGTTAACAACAATCCAAAAGCAACTTTATTTCTCTCTTCTCAATTGGATTTGGACATAGTCATAGGGGGAAAAATTCGGTTGGTTTGCGCCTCCCATTAGCGCCTTAAGAGGGCGCTAATGGGGCGCAAAGCAACTAGCGCCCAGGCGCGACGATGTCTGCGCCGCTCGCGAAATTGACCAGACATTTTGCAGCGGCGCTAAACTATACCGCCCCGATCTCCTGCGGCCGCAGATCTTGACGTCAGTCGAGCGTGCAACGCCCTTGTGGCGCCCCGGACCGGATATTGAGTGGCGCCCCCCTCCTTTCCGCCTGGCGCAAGCAACGACAGGTAGACTGGAATGTTTCCCAGTCGGTGTGGGGCTGGGGGAGCGCTATTTAAAGGCGGCCTCTTCCTGGCTTTTTCTGTGGTAGACATTTTTGCACCACTCATTCTGACACAGAGAGAGAGATTCTGAGAGAGAGGAGAGACTTCTGCATAGAGTCAACGCTGTGTGAAGTAGTTTTGGCTACTGAGCATCACTTTGCAGGTACTTTTGGATTTGACCTTCATTACTTTGATTACCAAGAGACTCTGGGGGCTGCACTGATTCGGGGTGTTGTCCTGCACCTGCAGAATCGCAGGCAACAGAGACACAGAGAGTGGCAATCATGGCCAGACGGAGGAGGGCCAACAGGCCTCTGTACAGGAGACCTTACCCTCCCAGGGTATTTCGCCAACAATTCTCCTACATTAATTTGTCTGAGGAGCAGTGTTTGCGCAGGCTGCGCTTCAGCAAGGAGGTGGTCACTGAGCTCTGCCACCTGCTGCAGCCAGATCTGCAGCCTCTACTGAGGACCAGGACGTCTCTGTCGGTGGCAGTGAAGGTCACAGTGGCTCTGAACTTTTATGCCACCGGCTCCTTTCAAGCAGCTACTGGGGACATCGCCAATATCTCCCAGTTCGTGGTCCATTGCTGCATCCGTCAGGTCACAAATGCCCTCTATAAAAGGAGACGCCAGTGCATCTCTTTCCCGATGACTCGGGCCAAACAGCATGAACGCGCATTGGGCTTTGCGAGGATAGCGGACTTCCCCATGGTGCAGGGCGCCATTGACTGCATGCATGTGGCATTGCGTGCACCGCCTGAGAATGCAGAGGATTTCCACAACCGCAAGGGGTTCCACTCCTTAAACGTCCAGTTGGTCTGTGACCACAGACAGCTGATACTCGCTGTCAATGCCCGTTATCCTGGCAGCAGCCACGATGCATTCATCCTGCGCCAGACTGCTGTGCCAGAACTTTTCCAGGCACCGCATCAGCCAAGTGGTTGGCTCCTCGGGGACAAGGGTTGTCCACTGTGCACCTGGCTGATGACACCACTCCGTAACCCCAACACCCCTGCTGAGCTGCGGTACAGCGAGAGCCATCTCGCCACCAGGAACATCGTTGAGCAGACGATCGGCGTGCTCAAGCAATGGTTCCGCTGTCTGGACCACTCAGGAGGAGCCCTGCCGTACTCGCCTGAGCGAGTCTCCCTCTTCATAGTTGTGTGCGGCATTCTTCATAACCTGGCAATCCTCAAGACCAAGCCAATGCCACCAGGCCTTGGAGCACCACCGGAGGAGGAGGAAGAGGAGGAGGATGATTGTATTCATGAAACATATAAGATTGTGAAGGGGTTGGATCGGGTGGATGCGGGGAGGATGTTCCCGATGACGGGTGAGACGAGAACTAGGGGACATAGTCTTAGAATAAGGGGCTGCTCTTTCAAAACTGAGATGAGGAGGAACTACTTCACTCAGAGGGTGGTAGGTCCATGGAATATGCTGCCACAAAAAGCTGTAGAAGCTACAACATTAATTAAATTTAAAACAGAAATAGACAGTTTCCTAGAAGTAAAGGGCATTAAGGGTTACGGGGAGCGGGCAGGAATTTGGACATGAGTCTAGGTTCGGATCGGTCATGGCCCTGTGGGTAGTGGAGCGGGCCCAGGGACTGTGTAGCCTGATTCTGCTCCTATTTCGTGTGTGCAATTCTGTTAGATGCAGGAGATGTTTCTGTGATAGATAGTAGATTGGCGGTTAGGATCAGATCAGCCATGATCTTATTGAATGGCGGAGCAGGCTCGATGGGCCGATTGGCCTACTCCTGCTCCTATTTCTTATGTTCTTATGATCAGCAGCACCAAGGCGGGAGGGAGGCACACAATGTTGAAACTGCAAGGGCCGTCCGTCAACGGCTGATAACAAGCCGCTTCTAGGCCCCTGCTGAGGAAATGGCTTCTGCAATGGAGAACAACATGAATGAAACCAACCCACAACCCCTAAGCCGGCCAAGACAGCAATGGTTCCAAAGACCAAACATGTACATTTTGAATACAAAAACTTATTTATTTTACAAACTCTGTGTGTCATTTCTTCATGACAAACTAATAGAAACAAACGCAAAAAATCATTCATTAACATAACTGGTTCTCTCAACCTGGAGATAATGTCCAAAACATTAAACAAAAGTTTGAACGCGAACCTCGGCCTTTAATAAAAAATTGACCAACATTTCGTGTCACCTCTTACTTTTTGCCCTTCGAGGGTGATCTCCTTCCCTTGCGCACTTCCCCCCTTCCCACCCTACTGCTCCTCCGTAATGGGGCCCCAGTGGCTGCAGCAAGGCTGGTGGAAGGCTGCTGATTGTCAGAACCTGAGACTGCAAATGCCCTTGAAGGACGGCCTCGACCAGCTCTTGGCCTGGAAGGCCCGGCTGCAGACTGCACCAACTCTGCATGGGCGGCAGCAGTCTGGGCTACAGGTGGTGGCAAGTGCAATGGGGAAGTGACAGTGGTGGCAGCAGGAATGCTGTCCTCTTGAGAGAGGACAGCAACTCCCTGCTTGACCGACACACTGGCACTACCACGGGGCAGCACTTCAACATCCGGAGCAATCTGCTGGAGCACAGATTGCTGGCCTGCTGCGGCGCGGTGAGAGCCCTGGGGAAATGTGTCCGAACCAGCGACAATGGCAGCAGTCAGTGCTTGCGTGGCCTCAATCTGAGTCTGCATGAGAGCAGACTGAGATGGGATCACAGCAGCCAGTGACTAAAGCTTAGTGCTGCAATTCAGTGTGGCATCCGCCTGTGCTACAGCGAAGTGCTCCACACTCCTTGCCAGTGCATCAATGCATTCGGGTACCCTTCCCACTGCACCCATGAGCTGAGTGTGCATGTTCACCGCCTGGGTGTTCATTTCAGCGATGAGCCGCTCCTCCTCTGCATCCAGTGCAGCAGGACTCACTGGCCTACTCTCCCTCTAGGGATAAGGCCCCCCCGAGCTGGGTCCTGGAGCTTCACCCTCATCAGACCCTTCCCCCCTGCTCCTCTCCAGGGAAGACGTGTTCCCAGTGTGGGCATGGGCTTCCTCGGGAGAGGGTGGCACTGATGCTCCGGCTTCCTCTTCCTCCTCGCCTGCAGCTTCACTCCCACTGGCAGCTTGAGGGCCCGTCTCCTCAGCTGGTGAATCACCATCTGAAAGCAGGGAGGTACAAGAGTGGCTTTAGCGTGAGGACAGGGGGGCAGTAAGGGAGGAAGGAGTGCAGCGATTTAGTAAGTGGAATGAGAGAGGAGAAAAAGGTGATGACCTTACCGTTGCTGTCCAGAAGGGGGTCGGCCTCTCCAGGGGCGACGGGACTGATCACCTGGCTTGCCACAATCTTGTGGACGCGCGCCTCAAGATCGCTGAGGGGTTGCAGCTGAGGCCGCCCTCCACCCGTCCGTTGCTGCTGTCTCCTGTTATGAGATAGCTTGACCTGCAAGAAAAAGGACAGCGTCTGAGTAAATATACAGCCATGGTCTTGCCTGATGTGCCTGCCATAATTGAATAGCCTATAATGTAAGCCGCCATGGTCTTGCCTGATGTGCCTCCCATAGTTGAATAGCCCTTACTGTATGCAAAGTGTGGAATGTGCGTGGGTGTTGGATGAGTGTTGGGCATTGGGGTTTTAAGACCCTCTGGCCATAGAGTGAGGTTGAGATGGAGGGATGGAGAGGTATTGAAAAAAAGCCACTCACCCTGACGACCCGAGTGAGGTCGTTGAACTTTTTGCGACATTGAGTATGGGTCCTGGTCACCATGCTCCTGGAGGAGACGTGCTGAGCCACCTCCCTCCACACTCTTCTGTAGTCGCGCGGCAAAGGCCTCCTGCCACTCTCAGGGAAGAGTATAGATCTTCTGCACTCCACCGTGCCAACCAGAGCCTCCAAGGCCCGCTCGCTGAAGCGCTGAGCTCGTTCTCTCACCCTCTCCATAGTCCTTGGCTGGAAAATGTAGTCACAGGTCTCTCCAGGCCGAGATTCAAAGCTCCAATGAGCAGGATATGGCTGGAGAGCAAGATCGACCCTCCCCTTTAAGAACTGCCAGTGTGTCTGTGTTCCATCGCTAACTGAAATCACCTGCGCTGCGCCCGCGCTCTGAATTAGCGCCTCGCTCCTCGGCCTTTGCGCCTTAAGACCGGTGTGCAGTGCCTGATTTAGTGCTCCAATCACATCCAGGGGCGATAAAAGCCAAGTTTGCAGTCGGAGGCGATAATTAGCGGCAGGCGCTAAACTTTGCGCCCGGCTGATAATCGCGCCCCAAACGGGGCGATACTGAATTTCTCCCCCATAGTCATAACGGCACAGAAGGAGGCCATTCGACCCATCGAGTGCGTGCCGGCTCTCTGTAGAGCAATCCAGTCAGTCCCATTCCCCCGCTCTATCCCCGTAGCCATGCAAGTTTATTTCCCTCAAGTGCCTATCTAGTCTCCCCTTGAAAATATTGAGTGTCTCCGCTTCCAACACTTCCGTCGGCAGCGAATTCCAGGTCATCACCACTCGCTGTGTAAAAAAGTTTTTCTTCACATCCCCCCTGTATCTCTTGCCCAAAACCTTAAATCTATGTCCCCTAGTCCTTGTACCATCAACTAGTGGGAACAGCCTTTCTCCGTCTAGCCTATCCAAACCCGTCATATTCTTGTACACCTCTATCAAATCACCCCTCAACCCGCTTTGCTCTAATGAAAACAAATCCAGCTTCTCCAACCTGTCCTTGTAGCTAAGATTCCCCATCCCCAGAACCATTCTGGAATATCTCCTCTGCACCCTCTCAAGGGCCTTCACATCCTTCCTAAAGTGTGGTGACCAGAACTGGACGCGATACTCCAGTTGTGGCCTGACCAGCGCTTTATAAAGGTTCAGCATAACTTCTCTACTTTTGTATTCAATACCTCTATTTATGTAGCCCAAGATTCCATATGCTTTGTTAACCACTCTCTCAATATGTCCTGCCACCTTCAGGGACCGATGCACATTAACTCCCAGGTCCCTCTGTCCCTGCACACTCTTTAAAACTGTGCCATTAAGTGTATATTGCCTCTTCCTGTTCCTTCTGCCAAAATGCATCACCTCACACTTCTCTGTATTAAATTCCATCTGCCACTTGTCTGCCCATTCTGCTAGCCTTTCTATGTCCTATTGCAGTCGATTGATATCATCACCACTGTTTGCCACACCCCCAAGTTTGGTGTTATCGGCAAATTTAGAAATTCTATTCTGTATTCCAATATCCAGGTCATTTTATATCAAAAAAAGCAGTGACCCCAGCACTGACCCTTGGGGAACACCACTGTCTACCATCCTCCAGTCTGAAAAACAGCCATTTACCACAACTCGCTGTTTTCTGTTCTTAAGCCAATTCCTTATCCAAGCTGCCACTGACCCACCTATTCCATGAGCCTCAATTTTGTTAACCAGCCTTTCATGTGGTACTTTGTCAAACGCCTTCCGAGAATCCATGTAGACAACATCCATTGCATTCCCTTCATCAATCCTCCCTGTTACTTCATCAAAAAATTCAATTAGATTAGTGAAACACTGTCTTCCTTTTACAAACCCGTGTTGGCGCTCCTTAATTAGCTTAAACCTCTCCAAATGCCTGTTAATTTTTTCCTTGATTATTGTTTCTAAAACTTTACCCACCACTGATGTTAAACTGACCGGCCTACAGTTACTAGGATTGTCCTTACACCCTTTCTTGAACAATGGTGTCACATTTGCCACTTTCCAATCCTCAGGCCCCACCCCACCTCTTACAACCCGCTTACTGTTTACATGCCTGTAGAAGATCTTTGGGTTCCCTTTTATGTTAGCCGCCATTCTACTCTCATATTATCTCTTTGCCAATCTTATTTTCATCTTCACATCCCCTCTCAACTTATTGTATTTGGTCTGATTCTCCCTTGAAGAATTCACCTGACATGCATCATACACCCTCTTTTTTTGTTTCATCATCTTCTCCATCTCCCTCGTCATCCAAGGAGCCCTTGCTTTGGTTCCCTTACCCTTCCCTCTTGTTGGAATGTACCTAGCCTGTACTTGGAACATCTCCTCCTTAAAGATCACCCATTGTTCCGTTACAGTTTTTCCTCTCAGTCTTTGGTTCCATTTTACCCTGGCTAGATCCTTTCGCATCCCATTGAAGTTAGCCCTATTCCAGTTTAGAAGTTCATTCTAGATTGTTACTTGCTCCTCTCCATTGCTAATCTAAATCTTATGATACGATGATCACTCGTACCCAAGTGTTCTCCCACAGACACTTGGTCGACCTGGCCCACCTCATTCCCCAGCACCAGATCCAGCAATGCCTCCTTCCTAGTTGGGCCAAGAACATATTGGTCAAGGAAATTCTCCTGAACACATTTCAGAAATTCCTCCCCCTCCTTTCCCTTTACCCTAGCATTATACCAATCAACATTTGGGTAATTAAAGTCCCCCAGTATCACCACTCTATAGCTCTTGCATATCTCTGCAATTTCCCTGCAGATTTGCTCCTCTACCTCCCTCTCACTATTTGGAGGCCTGTAGAATACCCCCAATAGCGTGATCATACCCTTTTTGCTCCTCAACTCTAACCAAATGGATTCTGTCCTTGTCCCCTCAAGAACATCCTCCCTTTCCAACACTACAATGTCTTCCTTAATCAGCACTGCCACCCCACCTCCCTTTTTTCCTTCCCTATCTTTTCTGAACACCTTGTACCCTTGAATATTAAGTGCCCAGTCCTCACTGTTTTTAAGCCACATTTCCGTTGTTGCCACAACATCATATTGCCACACAGCTAATTGTGTTTGTAGCTCACCAACCTTATTCACCACACTTTGTGCGTTTATGTACATGCATTCTAAACCCATTTTTGAATTTTTCATCGTCTTTCTTAGTCTGCTCCTATCTAATATGGTACTACTACCGCCTCTTGTACTATCTTCTCTCATACTATCCAACACACTCACTCTTTTATGCACCTTATTCCTCTTTTCTACTCCTATATGCTGGTGCCCATCCCCCTGCCAAGTTAGTTTAAACCCTCCCCTCTTTAGACGGGATTAAAAAAAGTTAATTTACATTATAGCACCCATTCTAGAAATATTTAACTAGACTGTGGACACTTTATAAAAAAAAAAATGCAACAAAAATAATTTTGTTAAAACCTGGGAATAAACTGGTCAAAGTGATGGAATTTAATATGACTCAAAGTTGTTTGTTTTGGACATATCTTGGTATTTAGTGACCTACAGGTTACATGACTGGGTCTAATAACAGTGTTATTGTGTGGAAGATCCTATCTTTGTTCTCTCCTGTTTGCTCTGGTGCATATGCTATATTGCATCTCACTACATGTTTAAAGCACCTCCATAGCAAGCACAAAAGATATGAAGCCAGTAGAACATGCAAGGCTTTGGAACTGTTTCTCAAAATATATCACTGCTCTTTATGCTATTTTTCATATTGAACCTATAATGAAAAATGTTTTTAAACAACATTCCTATTCTACATGGATGGCAGTGTTCCAAGCTTTTTTGTGGATATATAATGGATATGCTCTTTGAGGAAAAAAGCATGTTTGAACAGCCTTTAATTCAGCAATGTTAATTTGGGTCAGAAGTTCACTTGTAGGTAGGGCAGGCCATGTAAGATCTTGGACATATTTTGTCGAAACATTTGATTAATTTGGTCACATGTTTTTAACAAGAACTTGCATGACAGGTTTAGCCAGTCATTAATTTGTTCCTTTCAAAGAGTAAAGGTGAATATGAAAAAAAAGTTATGAACTGACTAGAATATCAATTTTATTTCAACGGGCCTACCATTTGTTTTTCCCATCAATAACTGTTATACATTTAATGACATGATTACCTATTTATTATTTGTGCCAGATACAGTTACAGAAGCTTCCTCCTTCCTGATTGTCCATCTACATTTCTTAATCATTTTCAGATTTACAATCCAATTTTGTTTTCCCTTGTACAAAATTTAATAAGATTTGGCATGCAAGAAGTAAATCTTCTTGAAGCAAATTGTTTCCAAATTTTTTTATCTTGGTGGTTGATTTTGTTTTCTTTAGATGTTTATAAAAGAAATAAATAGAACATCATCTCATTTTGAAAGATTTTATACCATTGTTGTAATAAATATATTAAATAATAAAAGAAAAGAAAGACTTGCATTTATATAACACTTTTTTTCATGACCTCAGGATATCCCAAAGTGCTTTACAGCCAATGAAGTGTAGTTACTGTTGTACTGTAGGAATATTGCAATCAGGGTGATGCATCAAGAATGGCCATTTGGGCAATTAGCATTCATGGAACAGATCCCATCAAGAGTCAGAGGTTGAAACTCTGCGACTCTCCTGGAACACTTCCACCATAACCCTGGTGGGAGGACACCAGAACGACGGCTGCTGTGGAAAATGGAATAATATTACACTATTGATGACACCTATCACTTTCTTTATGATTGGAAGGAGGCTGATAGGACAGTAATTGGCCAGATTGGGTTTATTGTACTTCTTGTGGCTAGGACATACCTGGGAAATCTTCCACTTTATTGGGTAAAAGCCAGTGTCATAGCTGTACTGGAATAGGTTTGGCTATGGGTCAGCTAGCTCTGGTGTACAGGTCTTCAGTGAGTCTTCAGCACTACAGCCAGCATATTGTCAGGGCTCATAGCCATTGTTGTTTCTATGTGCACTCAGCCCCTTTGTAATGTCACCTGGAGTTAACCAAATTTGCTAGACACTAATATCGTTGATGGTAGGTCCTCGAGAGGAGATCCACTTGGCACTTTTTGCTGAATACACTTGCAAATATTTTGTGAATCTGAAGAGTGTGAAGAGTTTTACTCGCGATTTCAGCAACTATTTTTTGGCATTCTGCATACAAAGACTTGGACTTGCTTCGTTCTACTTTTGACTGTGAGATCACTAAGAGATTCCCCCACCTCTACCCGCAGTGAGGAATTCAGTGAGGTGTGACATTCTGTGTGGCCATTTGTTTGTATGCCATTATCATGGAGGAGCAGGAGAGGATAGAGGGAAAGAGAGTGAGGCAGAATTCAAGGAGGATACACCTCACTAGATATTAACACCTCCTCCCCCCCCCCCCCCCCCCCTGAAGATTATACAAGAAACTCAGGTCTTTCGAGGAGATGTGTATTAGAATACTGTGCTTCAACAAATAGTAAATAGGGGAGCTCTGCCACCTATTTAATAACGACCTGAAGCCACAGTCATCTGGCTGCAATGCTCTGTCTATAGCTATGAAGGTGACAATCACATTCAACCTTTTTTCAGTGTGTCATTTCAGTGAGCTATGGGGATCTCTAATACAAGTCAGGCTACAATACGAGAATGCGTTCGTCAGGTGACTGCCCACATTTCAGGAAAGATAAGGAATTCATCACCTTTGGCATCACAACAAGGCATCAGTGAAATATAGCCATCCAGTTTTATGGGGTTGCTGGACTCTCCAGGGTCAAGGGTGCAATCGATGGCACCCACGTTGCTGTGCAATTTCCTATATAAAACTCCCTCATCTACTTCAACACGAAAAGCTTCCAGTCCCTCATTGTATGTGACAACATGCAAAGGATCCTACACATCAACGCGCGATATGATAGAAGTTGTCACAATGCATTTATGCATCAAAATTGAGCCCCCCATGACGTCGTCACAGAAAAATCATGTTAGCAGATGGCTTTGTGAATGACAAAGACTGCTCCCTGCTAAGTCTGGGTAATGACTCTTGCGTGCCCTGAGCAGCAGCAGAGGAGCGATACAACAAGGCACATGCTTCTACTAGACCATCGGGGTCTTAAAGGGACGCTTTTTCAGCCTGGAGATGCAGTGCAATATACTGCAGCTTATGTGTCATGCATTGTTGTACCCTTCAAAAAGGTCTGAACTTGGACATTGCTGGGAGTGACTCTAGCTGCTTTGGAGGCATAACTAAGTAGAGGACAGCATGACCTGCACTTCAGGGTTAGTGGTTGAGGCAGAAACTATGTAAATACTTGAGATTAGATTGGATAGGTGGAAGAAGGAATTAGGGATATGGGAACAGGGTGGTCAAATGTGATTAGAACTATTTATTCACATGGAGGGTAAACACTGACATGGACTGGTTGGGCCAAATAGCCTATTTCCATGTTGTAACTTATAAGTATTTCTATGACCCTTTAGAGACGGCTACAAACATCTCATCACTGGAGTCTTCTCTTCTGGTCACAGTCAACTTTCGACCCTGTGCATAACATCCTTCTCCTCCTCTAACTTCAAATAAAGGAACATTCCTCTAACTTCAAATAAAGGAACATTCCTTTAATCTAGCACCCATCCTAAAAGATAATGGCCCAGATTTTCCGGGGCCTGTGACCGCATACACTGGCCGTAAGTGCCCTGCAAGTTCCAGGTTTCCGCATGTGCGAAAACTTGGAAGTTCCGATCTGAAAAGTTCCAGCTTGACAGATTGTACGAATCCCCGGGAAATGGACATTCACTGGCGGCGAGTTGGGCTATTTGCCCAGTGAATGCCCACGAAACTTTTACACCTGGTAAAAGCAGGCATAGGGCCTTCTTTTACCAGTATAAGGGTTTAAAGAAATATTAAAATAATTTTTTTTAAATCATTTAAACTTAAAAAAGCTTTAAAATTAGTTTATTTTGGACCCTTTAAAATGTTTACATTTTTTCAAAAAATTAAATTTTTGTTTTAAATGTTTAATTACATTGTATTTTAATTAATTTTGACCATATAACGATTTATTTTTATTTAAATTGTGTGAAATTTGTGTATTTTAGGTGATTCCTATTAAACTTATGGGGATTCCAGATGTAAATAGAATCTCCATAAGCATAATGGGGATCCCCCTTTCTCGTTGGTTGGGCCGGCCCACGTGATCTCCGGGACGCTTGCGAACCGCATGCGATGCTGGCTGGGATACGTGGGCCTTTACGCAGGCGTACGCCTTCAGGCCCAGGAGCGCGAGTCTTCATAGGTACAGCACCATCAGGTAGGTTCGTACTTTTATTGCGGTTCGGAAGCATTCGCCCGCTGGAAGCCTCCGACTGCAAATTCAGGCCCAATAACACATTAGTCCTCTTTGCCCCTACTTGATCACCATCTGCTTGAATAGGTCAACAGCAAGTAAGTGCACCCTTTCCTGTATGACTCTAACCTCCATGAATAACAAAACATGAAATAAGTGCACATTCTATTTTAGTACAATAAAGTCCAAAGTGAGCACAAGCCAACCTGCCATTTCCTAACTGTGCTTCCCCTGGGTGGCTACACAAGCTTCTCTTTCACCACTGCTGGCTGCATCTTTTGCAGTTTTTTTTCCTGAGCAGCTTGGTGTCATCTCTTATGCATGGTTCTCTGAGGGGGAAATCCAGAGGTCTGGCATGTGTTGCTGCCCTGAGAGACGCTAGTATCAGGCATATCAACTCCAGCTGCTGCCATTCCACTGGGCCCTGGGTCTGTGTCCCCACTGATCAGCGGGATGGGTGTTCCAAGTGTAGCTATTAGATTCTGAAAGCCGTGAAAGACAGCATACATTGCAGCTTCCATGATCTGGAAGCCGGTATGCAAGGTATTTCATGCTCTATTGTCACCAGAGCTATAGTCTGATATGGGACACAATGTGATATCTTTGGTATGGGTATGGGCCTAGAAATTCATGTGGTAAGTTGCACCACGTACGCTTATGCAAATAGTAAATGAGTTACACTCACTGGTCTGGAAAGCTATTTACACGAGAATGTTTTGGGTTAGTTTATCTGCATATCTATTCTAGTAATTTACTGGGGTGCATGGAAATTCAAGTGCAGCCTTCACAAAGTTAGCTCTGGCTGAAGATTGCAGCAGCAGGCTGAGGGTGGGCAGCAGGTGAGTAACGAACAGTGCTTGGCTCAGTCAGCTAATTTACCGTGCATTTCATGACTGTTTTTGTGCCACTTTACAAGAATTTCTAACACAGTACAACCTGGCAGAAGCAGGCAGCCAAGGGACAAGTGCATGGCACAGAGACAGAAGAAGGTACCATAATTTCACAGGGTATGACCTGCAAACAGTCTTCAATGTGTAAATTCCCCTCACCTATAATCTTGTTCTTAACTAATGTGTAGATTTAATACTAGCTTGTGTACATTAATACACCACACTACAGTGTACTGAAATATAAATGAAATTATTTTAATTTATCTTCTCTTGGCAACTAGATTAATTTAAAGTGGAACTGCTCCAGGTATATAAGCAGACTGCTGTATTCTTTACACTTACACAATACCATATATAGAATGTATGCCTATTATTTGTTTAGAGAGAAAGAAAGATAAGTTTTTTTTTAAAGTACTTTTACACACAACTTGATAAAGGGTAAAAACGCCTTTGTTGTGAGTAAATATTTGCCATGTCATTGGTTTTAAGAGAGGGGTCAGTTCAGTGTGGAGTCTTGGTCTCCATGCAGTGCCATTGATTAGCTATCAGATGAAAAATGTTAATCAGTAACTTTGCGTGTTACTGATCAGTTGAAATGCATTTAGCTTTATTCAAAGATGGTCTAAAGTGAAGTAATTCATAATCCTTTGCCTTTCCTGCAAAGATTGCACAAGTTTGTATGGAAAGGAAAATCTGTTGATCCATGGTTAACCAATTCTCTTTAGATCTTGTTGTCATCACTACTGGATTGTCATTCGACACATGTTTGCATTTAATCACAGCTTATGTCACACAATAGCTATCAATATCAAATAAAACTGATTTCCTCTCAGTCAAATGACAGGCTATTTCAGCTAATTAAAAAGCCACAGGACAAAGTAACTATGTGCAGGTTAGCACCATTGCTTAAAAACCAAAATAGGAAATAACCTATAATGCATTCACAGGTTAGAGCCTTTCAGGATGATGTAGCATATACAATGTGCTGCTAAATATATAAGAAAAGATTGCTGAATTTATGATTAAGAGTATGATTAATATGATTAGTAAAATAAATCAGGACTATTTATTCTATGGAAACTACTTGAAATATATTTTAGGTTGCATTTATACTGTAGCTACTGGTCCGAGACTGGTAGCGACAGAATAAGTTAAAGCTAGGCAGTACCTTGTTTATACTGATTGGCTCCAATTTGAATTCTCTCGTCCAGGAGAGAGATCTGTGCACGTGTACTTATGTGTCGCAGAGCTCCGTCCCTAATCGTTAAAGTTTAAATGTTTTAAGAATGCTGATGGGAACAGCCATACTCTCAATACATTTAAGTATGTTTTAAAAAGTGCTCTGGAAGTCCAAAGGACGCTGAGCACTTTTTAAACACACTTTGACTTCACACCAGAGTTATACTCTAGCATGTCAAACCCAGTCAGTGTGAAATTGCCTCTGTAGAGAGTCTCAAACTGCTCCCTTCTGGAGTCCGATTGGAACCAACTCAGTCATTTTGTCCTATGGTTTTTTTTAATGATACTGTCACTTTTACACTTTTACAGTGTCATTACAGTTACAGCATAAGCATACCCTAAATTGCACAAGGACTCATTTTGGTAGATGTGGTAAATAGCACTTGAATAACTTTTCTATTTGTACAACTAGTGAGTACAGATTGATATTTTCCTTTCGAAATGAAACCATTGTTGCTCGAATGGTCCAATGATTAAATGTTTGCACGGTGCAGTACTGAGCTATTCAGAACAGGAAGGCCTTATGTTTCTTTTTCCCCTCCCTTTTCTCTTTTCCTCTCCACAGGCAGTGCATCATGCTGAGCAGAGTTCTGCAGGTGCTAGCAGATTTCTGAAACACCATCATATAAGTGCCTAGACAATGATTCTCAGCAGCCAATTCAAATATGGGGAGAGGAATCACAGCCAAGCCCTGGCTCCTGGTCTGCACTGTTAATTGATCTCCGCCCCCATGGCACTGTGGGAGCACTACAGTTGGCCTTCTGGGATAGGTAGGAGAAAACTTAGCCAGGATTTCTGCTCTTGATCCCTGTGCTATGACCTGTGCTGGAAAGTGTGTATTTTGTGTGGACACCAACTGAAGACACAATGTGGCTTGCCTGTGATTCCTCTCCCCATGTTTGCATTAGCTGCTGAGACTCATTGTCTAGCCTCATGTATATCAGAAACCTGCCTGCGCCTGCAGAACTCTACCCAGCATGATGCATTGCTTCTGGAGAGGAAAAGAGAAAACAGGAGGGAAAAAGTAACCCATTTGCTTACTTGTGTTATTGATAACATTTTTGTTGATGTTTTAAAAATAACCTTTAACATAAAGAGTTCTACAGTAAGTGATAATTTTTTGCTATTAAAGTTTCACACACAAAATATACTGGCCCAGATATTCCTGTCAAAATAATGATGAGGCTAACCATTATTTATGTGCAAATAGTACAGCAACTTCAGGCAAGGGGCAAATGCGTGGTTAAACACAAAGGCCCATATTTTCCGATCGCAGGCCTCCCGCGGGCGGAGGCCTGCGATCTGGAAAAATCTACGCCCTTACCTGAGGGCTCCCGGGATGCGCACAGTTCCGCTCCTGGGCCTCACCAAACTCCAAGTGTGCAGGGCCCACGTATCCCAGAGGCACATGTAGTTCACATCGTCCCTGGGATCACGTGGGCCATGGGGAGCCAATCACAGAAGGGAATCTCCCTTCATACATTTGACAGGAAGACCTGTCAAATATATGAATGGAGATCAATGAAAAAACATAGTAAAACTTTAAATAATTTTTTTTTTAAATCACATTTTTAAAATGACTTGAAATTACAATAAATTAAGTATTTTAAACAAAAATTTAATTTTTTGAAAAAAAATAGTTAAAATGAAAAATCAGTTACTTTTTTCTACTCTTATCCTGGTAAAAGCAGGCCTTACGCCTGCTTTTACCAGGCGTAAGAATTGTAAGGGTTTTCTGCAGGCGGAGGGTCTCCAAAAAGCAGAACTATCCGCCCGCAGAGGCCCTTCTCCCGGGCAGCCAGAGGATCTGTCAAGAGGATTCCTGACAGATCGGAAATGTCGGTTTTCAGTGCATGCGCTGTGCATGCCTGAAACCGGCATTTCCGATGTCCCTACGGGTGGGTGCACAGTGCGTACACACCCGTAGGGATCGGAATATCCGGCCCAAATATCCAAAAGTTGCTGTCCGAGTTGCACCGTTCCGCTGTTAGCGTCACAACAACGTCATCTCGCTGTCTAGCTCACCATTGAAAATGCATTGAATGGCGTAAAGATTGCTGTATTTGCGCGGTCGGTACCAATTAAGCTCACCACAAAGTATAGTCTTGTTCATTCTAGTCTAAGTACCCTTTTAACCGTGTTAATTACTGACAAACAACCTCTCTGGTACTGAAAATGAACTATTACAAGTGTGGAGTCTCAATCCTTCAGATATTAATTATTATTGGAGATTTAAAAATGTTATTTTAAATTTTAATTTTACTTCTTTGTCTTTTTTTCCTTTCTCTCTTAATCCAATCTTTATTTCCCTCGCTTTATTTCTCTTTCTGTACCTGATTTGGCATTGAATTCACCCACTCAAATTTACACTTCCTTCTCAATCCTTGTGCTGTTAATTTCACAATCCTTCAGTCTGATTGGTTAAGGATATACACAGTTGCTTGCCCTGTTCACTCGCGTCCCAGGGGCCATTTCTCTTGCTGCAACATTATCGGCTCGCACTTTCAGCAACTTGCCACGTAAAAAATTTAAGTACCTAATCGTGCAAGGGCAAGTCTACAGATGCCGTTAGATGCCCTGGTACAGCAAAATTTGGCCCACTAATGTAACAATAGACAGATTCAAACTAGCAAAAGGTGGAATGGTTGCCTGAGTAGATTAGTAGAGGAATAAACCTTGGAATCATTTAAGAAACTGGTGAATGCTGTGATGGGTCAATTGCAGGTTTTTCTAGATTGGTGATCTTGCAACTAGTCAATGATGCAATAGTTTCAGAAATGTCAGTGGCTAAGGAACTGTTGGAAAAAAAATGTAAAAGATTTACGAGTTTATTTCAATTTGTTTTCTTGGTTAGTCCCATTATGCAGTTTTGTGCAGATTTGCTATTTGTAACCATGAGTTTTTACCCTTTCTTTTGAAATTAAATTCTACACTCTGCATTTTGTCAGACAGCTGCATTTTCTTAAATGCATTTACAGCAATCCAAACCCAGTCTTTCATTTTTGCATTGAAGCCATTGAGTCAAAAAGGAGTACATACTTTTATTCATCTTGTGCCAATTTATAATGGTGTGCAAGTATGAGCCTGATTCTAATAATAATTAAGAAACAATGATGTGAGTGGCTTTTTATGTCATTCCCAATACCACTAAGGGTTTGTATAATGTAAGCAAGCTTTATAGCATAATTTACCAAGCTTAGTAACAAATTTGAAGTTGCTGTATACAGACTGGATTATTTTCCAGGCATATGTATGCCAACCTTGAAAACTAACAAAAACTAACTAACAAAAACTAGCCAACAGCATCAAAAAAGCTGGAATTGATTTTGGAAAACTGTGGAAGTGGCTTTCATAAGATGGCATAAATGTGAGTTATTGAACACAGAGAAGGGTCAGTAGATGATGGCATCTTTGTGGAGGGAAGGAGGAAGATGTACAGAGGACTGTTAATGTATTATCCAAATACGATAGATGAGAGAAGGTCTCCTGTAAGAGAGTAGTATGAACGTGGTAGATTTTCCCTCCATTTGGTTTTCGGGTGGCCTATAATGCCAACAGGAGGCCAGGTCCATTTTAGAGGGCTGGGTCTTATTATCATAGGGCTACGGGCAGAAAATGAGCACCTGCCACAATATTGAGCGGATCAGCTGGCCTCTGTCCTATAAAAATGCAGGTTGGGACGGGGAACATTTTCAGTAGGGGGTCCCAGTGCGGTAGCGGCCCAAGTTATTTTTTTGCAGTCCAGTCCTCCTGAACCCACAAAAATAAATAAGTACTTTGGGCTCCTCTTTGGCTGGACCATCAGCTGATACTGGGCAGAGCCTGCACGATACACGCTGCACACAGTTGAGTTAGGGTCCTACTGACTTCATAGGACTTCGATTTAAATACCGAAATGGCTGATCTGCCTATTCTGGCAAAATGATGATGGCCAAAGCGGGAATGGGGTAGTATGTTCTTCCCCACGATTTTCACGGTGCTACCACCCCATTTCTACCAGCTCTGAGACCTCAAAATCTCCTCCAATATCTTGTAGCCAGTAAGGATTGGCCTCCATATCTTCTGCAAGCTCCTGCTGCTCATAGGGGCCTTGCTCCTCTAGGGCCTCCATATGATGAGGTTCTTAGAACTGCATTTACACTGCAAGTTTAGTTTGGTGTGAATCAGTTTCAGCTTCACACTGATGCTTGGCGTGTATATTGTAAATTGTGTGTTGAGGTTCGAACTCTCCTCCAATCTCACTCTGCCTCGCTCAGGTTTCAGGTTAGGCCTATACTCCAGTTCACTTCACACCAACATTACAATTGTAGTGTAAGTGCACCTTTAGTAAGACTAAGTTGTGTGAAATCCAACACACAACCACAATCCTTGAAACCTTGCAGAACTATATTTCAGGACACCCCCAGATCAATTCAAGCACCAGAAGCATGCATTCAACATCCTCGTGATGTGCTCAATTATTGTTCTAGCACATGAATGAACCTCATTATACCTGAGCTCAGTTCATAACTGAGAAATTGTCGTGAGTGCAGAAGATGGCCTTAATCTCCCAGAAAGCACCCTGAACTTTGCCTTTCTGGCAGAAAGCATGCTAGCTTAGTGGATTGCCTAATAATTGTGGCAACACCCAGAGAATTAAGCATTCACTTGTATGATGCGGAATATATGCAGGATAGAGCTCCCTTCCCCACCCCAAACAAATGACACAAAGGTAAATGGAAAAGTAATTAGCAACAGCAAATAAATCTAATCAAAAGCACCAATAACAATTCCGAAAAAAGATCTCTAAATCTTGCAACTATAATTGCTGGCTTTTTAAATTCACTTCTGCCTTTTCTACAGTGCTTAGCAACTGTGAACGCCTGCATTATATGGGCAAAACATGAACTAGCAAAAACAAAGGAGAAATGATTGAAAATGAGGCAATGATGTATTTACCATCTTCTTTGTGTGCCCACCCAAAAGTGGGCTGTCCAAAGATTGGATGGGTGCTAAAGTGAACAGAGTTCTAGCAGAACAGAACTCCAACCTTTTATCTGATTAGTAAAACGGGCAGTCACAATTGGAAAGTCTAGGCTTCACTGTCCAGGCACTACTTGAAGAATGCTTACTTTGGGCAAGTTACTTGAGGGCCGCCATTCCCAATTGAACTGTACCCAGAATGGATCACTGTCTTCAGGAGAAGATGGCTGAAAATTAAGTTAAATTATTAATCTTGGCCTAGATTTAGCTATTGGACAGTAACTCAAGTTTCCTTATTTTAGAAAGTATTGGCCCAAAATTTGCTGTCAAAATAGCGGTGAGGCTAATAGCACTCGCTGTTATTTATGCGCAAATGCCACAGCAACTTCAGGCGAGGGGCAGATGCGCGATTAAAGGCGGAAATCGAAAAGTTGCTGTCGGAGACGGCATCTCGCTGTTCAGTTTCCCCCATTCAAATGCATTGAACAGCATGAGTTTCCTGTACTTGCACGGTAGATATGAAGTAAAATTACCACAGAAAGTTAAGTCAAGTCATTTCAAGTCTAAGCACCTTTTTAACGATGTGATAAGTGTTCATTACTGCCAGTCAACCTCTCCGGCACTGAACATTAACTAATGCGAGTGTGGAGTCTCATTCCTTCAGGTTTTAATTATTGTTGGAGATTTTTTTTAATTTTTTATTTTTCTATGTACCTGATTTGACATTGAATTCACCATTCTAACTTACACTTCCTTCTCCGATCTTGCATTCATTTCACAATGCTTCAATCTGATTGGTTAAGGAGATACATAGTTGCTTGCACAGTTCACTTTGATCCCAGATACCTTGTAAAGGGTGCCGCGCCATTTCCTTCTCGCACTTCCAGCAACTTATAGTGCAAAATATCGTCGACATTAAACTGGCCAAAGCAAGTTTAACTAACAGCGGGTGCCATTCATTGACCTGCCACAGGACATTTTGCGCCAATATTTTATATCACCAGTTCCTATGTCCATTTTAATACTGGTGTAACACATTTGGGCACAGAAAGTGTCACAAGTTGAGCTATTTTTTTTTCAATCTTCTGACGGATGAATGGCCAAATCTCATGCTTCAGTTCAGACACACTGTTCTATCATGATGCAGTCCAACTGATTTAAAATGTGGTGTCAGATTGGTGTGCCCATGGAGAGGGAATGAGTGCAGGTATTATTCCAAATGGACAATGTTATCCACTCACATCCACAGAAACCTTTTAGTTCTGTAGCTCCATCTGCTCTTTTTTTTTTCCCCTGCCTACTGCCAGATTTTGATATTATGCCAGTCATTCTGGATAGGGATGGACTTGCCAAGACATGTCAGCCTGTGATCAGTCATGCCTATACAGTAATGTAAGTATGTTTGCTAGAAGGTAGATTCAACAGGATTAGGTAAAAAATGTGTTCCCACAGCTACATCAAAACAAGAACATTTACAGATTGGAATTTAAAGGATGATTCGGCAGCCCTGGCAAAAATGATGACTGGTTCGTTACACTCCTATGATCCATTGGCAACTTGAAAGAGGAACTAAATTTGCTGGATTCAGCAAATTCAGTTTATTAGAATAATTTGAATGCATTCCCTTTGCGTTTTCCATGACCGCGGGGAGCATAATGAATGGAAGGGAGCAGAGAATCATGAGAGCAGAAGCTATCGATAGGCTGCTACTTCATTTGAACATAGCTGTTTTCTTTGGCTGCATTGAAGAGTTGGGTCAGCAAGTGAATATGGGCAGATCTGCCCCTTTCAGTGATGACCATTTAGATGTTCTGCTGGCAGAGGTGCTGCAAAGGAAGGTAGCCTTATTTGGGGCTGAGCGGAATCCTGCGTGTTACAATGTGCAGCAAGCTTGGCAGAACGTGGTTGATATAGTCAATACTGTTTCCCACACCCATAGCATGTGGGAGCAGATAAGTCTGCTCACAGTTTGATGATACTCATGACCTTGACAGTCACTGACAATGCCAGCACTGAAATGCAGGATGGTTGCATGTGTCCTTGTAGCAGATGGCACAGCTATGCATCTGGCTCCCAGCTGACTTAGAGATTGTGGAGTCAATTCTTTATGGGTGTTGCCAGGTAGATGCATCTAAGCCTGCAGATGTGATTAATGGCATCATGGTGCGTGTGGCCAATAAGACTCTGGCTTTTGATCCCCCTGGTATTCCTTCTTTCATCCAGTACCACTAAAAGCATGAAACATTGGGCCGGATATTCCAATCCCTACGGGTGGGTACGCGCTGTGTACCCACCCGTAGGGACATTGGAAATACCGGTTTCAGGCATGTGCTAGAAACCGGCATTTCCGATCTGTCAAGAAAGCTCTTGACAGATCCTCCGGCTGCCCGGGAGAAGGGCCTCTGCGGGCGGTTAGTTCTGCTTTTTGGAGACCCTCCGCCCACAGAAAACGCTTACAATTCTTGTGCCTGGTAAAAGCTGGCGTAAGGCCTGCTTTTACCAGGATAAGAGTTGAAAAAAAGTTTTTTTTTAAATTTCCACTGATTTATCATTTTAAAATACTTTAAAGAAAGATAAGTTTAGCTAATTTATGTAATTTCAAGTCATTTTAAAAATGTGATTTTTTAAAAATATTTATTTGAAGTTTTACTATGTTTTGGGGGTGATCTCCATTCATATATTTGACAGGTCTTCCTGTCAAATGTATGAAGGGAGATTCCCTTCTCTGATTGGCTCCCCATGGCCCACGTGATCCCAGGGAAGCTGCGAACTACCTGCACCTCTGGAATACGTGGGCCCTGCGCACCGGCAGTTTGGAGAGGCCCAGCAGCGGAACTGTGCGCCTCCCGGGAGCCCTCGGGTAAGGGCGCAGATTTTTCCAGATCGCAGCCCTCCGCCCGTGCGAGGTCTGCGATTGGAATATCTGGGCTATTGTGACTGGAGTACTTTCAAAACAATACCCAGCATTAAAGTTAGTGAAGGCCTCACAGATTTAATGTCAGTGAGACTGAGGATCCTACCATTTGGAAAAAATATAAAGCCCTCTCGTTGTTGCCAGTTGTCCATGGGGAAAGTATTGTTGCTTTGGTACACAATGCATTAATCACCTCCTTGATACATTGATGTACTGCAGATTGACTCATGTTCCCTTGGAAGCCTGGAATGAGCCTGAAGCATAAAAGTTAGGAACTGAAGTGACCTTGGCAGCCATTGGCAATGTGTGCTTGTGGTGGAGTTTGGCTGTAGACAGATTGCGGCATGTACACTACTCTGTCACAGCGTTCCTGGTGAATCTTAGCCTATACAAATTCCCTAGCACAAATCAAGTTAAGCGTGCCTCTGTCTTTATATGTACCAGCAGGTGGTCCCAGGCCTCCTTTGGTTCAATTTCAACTGCCTGGCACCACTCCATTGCTCCTCTACTTCATGCAGAAAACATAAATATAATGGGATTCACATAGAGAAACCCAATATACAGATTTTCAGGATCTAAGCAAAATATGGCAGTGCCAGAACCAGTGGCACAAAGCCTTCGCACCGATTAAGTAGACAAAAAAGTTTTTAAATAGTTGACAGAAAAACTCTCAGCGTATTCTTCAAAAACAAACTCACAACATATTCTTCTTCAAAAACAATCAAAATATTCTGCTCGAGTTAGACCATCTGCCCAGAGTAACTCAATTTGAATCTGACAGAAAGTTCTCTGGGAGCCGCTCATCCTTGCCACTTCTGGCATTTTCTGTCGGAAGTGACATTGGGGATAAAATACATCCACCCAGTTTGGGTAGGCATATTATAATGAGATGGAAATGGTAGACATACTTCATTGTGACATTGCACCTTAGCAGTGTATTCCTAGTGTCCAACATTACTATGGACAACGCAGAGGGTTTTAAAAATTGAGGTTGGAAAGCCTATGCAGTCGGACAGGGAGATTGATTACATAATCTAAGATGCTTTAAATAAATGTTTTAAAAATCAGCACTTGCGCTAGCCCCGAGGCCACCAGTCATTCTGCACCACAGCAAATGCTTACGGTCTGCTGCAGCCATTCTCCAGCCACTCCCATTCCTCAGCGGAAACCAGGGAGACAGTCAAAATTATTTAATTAGCTAGGGTCAGGGCACATTCTTGTAGCAGCCAGAACTCCTGTCCCACCACACTTACATTGGCGTTCTGGCCAAGTGGAAAATTTAGGCTAGTATGTCTTCCTAACTGTCCCTTTAAATCATTACTTCCTTATCCAGCAGCTCCCTAGCAATCCTGGATGCTCGTTTTACAGGTTCAAATTTATGATTATTTTCACATCCTGCATGAATAATGAGAAATTGCCAGAACATCTAAATGACAATGGCCCAGAAATTAGGCTCCCTGGCTTCCCGCGGGTGCAAGGATCCCGCGCGCACCTACCTACCGCGCCTGCCGTTGACCTCTGGGCCCACGGGGACTTCAGCTCCTGGGCCTGCCCCAACTGCCGGCGCGCAGTGCTTGCGTGTCCCAGCGGCGTAGTTAGTGCGATGCATCCCCTGGGATCACATGGGCCATGGAGAGCCAATGGCAGCAGACCATCTTTCATTCATAGATTTGACAGAAAGACCTGTCAAATCTATGAATTGAAATCAGCCCCAAAACAACACCTAAACTTCAAATAAATTTTTAAAAAACCCATCACATTTTTTAAATAACTATAAGTTAAATAAATTAACTACTTTAAACAAAAATTTAAATTTTTGAAAAAATTAAAATACTTTTTAACAGTGCTAAAAATAAACTTACCTTTCTTTAAAGTATCTAAAAAAGATAAACCTGTTGAAAAAATGTTTTAATTGTAATTAATTAACCACTTACCTTGTTGAAAACGGGTCTTGCGCCTCCTTTTTAAAAGCGCAGCCTCTTCAATACTTACCTTCCCGGAGAAACCTGAAAAAAAACCTAAGTTTGCTGCGTGCGCGCAGCCTCTACCGCACACGCGGTTCACCTCTGAACCGCTCCTTTCACGAGACCGGAAGTTCTGGTTTCCCGCGCATGCGCAGTGCATGGTTCATCAGAAATGCAGTCAAATTACAAGTAGAGATCTGCCGTAAGTGATCTCCATCCATACTTGTGGCCAGTTGGTTTGACTATGGCTATGTATATTGTGCAGAAGTGGAGTATAACAGATTTGAGAAGCACAGTCCCTAGCTCAACATGCAGTGCAGTCCCATTAATCATTTCAAGGGAGTGGTGGAACACAACCTAAGTAATGAATAGACTAACTGAGACAGCATGTGGCATTACATTCAGTTTTTGATTGGTAGCCAAGTGAGATAAGCTTTAGTATCCAATGCAAGATGAATTTCTCAAAGAAACTATAATATTTTAATTTCTCTTCTTTTATTTTTCATTAGTTACACTTGATAACAAAATGGACAAATCTAGAGCATAGGAAGTGATGCAGTTCCTAGGCACAACTAACAACCAAAGTCAACTGCTACCATCTTGCTATGTCTCATGGCATGACAGGATATGTCTCATGTTTAGTTGTACAGTCAAAGCTAAAGGACACTTCACTTGTCCATAATTTATATACACAAGCGCACTGACTTATATTTGTTGTAAAAATTATTGGTATATATAAATAATTTAAGTACAATTAAATTTAACGAAGAAAAATTATCTTGTCACATTTGTTCATGTTCTTTCAGCTTACACAAGTCGTTATCGCAAGAGGCTATTCTCACAGACCAGTTCAACTTTGCTCTAGGCACTTATGACGATGCTTTACGTGCCAGCGAGGGCATTATGTCAGCCACACACCACCAAAATGAGGATCTTGCAAGCCAGTTACAATTGGCTGCAGCAGAGCGGGCAAGCATGGAGATTAAACTGCAGCAAGCCTTGGAAGCCAAAAATGAACTGATTGAAAAAGTTCAGAAGTAAGTGAGTGCTTTGACAAGCTTTAAAAAAATGAAAGTATGCTTTCCTTTGTTCTTCTTCTGCTCTGCTTTTGATTGTGTTCAACACAAGGTTAAAAAAAAATACATAAATTCTAGATTTTTTTTAATACACATGTTTTCTAAAGGACCTGTATTTACTAAAAGAAAAGTTAGCAACATGATGCTTCCAGTATATAGCTTGGCTGAGTTGGTAGCATGCTTGCCTCTGAATCAGAAGTTATGCATTCAAGCCCTATATCTGGATTTGAGAACATAATCTAGGCTGATACTACAATATGCCGCTGAGAGATTGCTGCATTGTCAGGTAGTCAGTGGCTGTAAAGTGCTTTGGGACATTCTGTGTCTGTCTCATGACCTAATTATTTTACTTAACTGGCTACTGTGTTCAGTTGTACACAGTCAAAGCAAAAGAACCTTTCACCTATCCATAATTTATATACACAATGCCTTTTAAGCAATGACTTATATTTATTTTTACGATTATTATTGGTACACATAAATAATTCAAGTACAATTAAATTTAACAAAGCTGAGGAAGTGAAAGGCACTATAAAGATCCAAGTTTTTTTAATATGTTATCCCCTGGATGTGATGTTAAACTGAGGTCCTGTCTGCATGTCCCAGTAGTTTAAGTGGATGTTAGGATGGCACCATGTGAAGGGGAAGGAGTTCTCCGAGGTTACTCGCCAACATTTATCTAAACCAATACCCCCAAACCCAAATTAATTAGGCATCCATCTCATTGCTGTTTGTGGATCTTGATGTGTTAAATTGGCTGCCACATCTATCTACATAACTGCAGACTTCAAATTAATTCATCATATATTTCTCAGAAATGTATATATTTTACATAATAAAGTATGGTTTCTTGTAATTCACTGTTTTGACTGGCCCGTATTTTCCGATCGCAGGCCTCCCATTTTAGGCGGAGGGCTGCGATCTGGAAAAATCTACGCCCTTACCTGAGGGCTCCCGGGACGCACACGCTTCTGCTCCTGGGCCTCTCCAAACTCCAAATGCGCAGGGCCCACGTATCCCAGGGACGCATGTAGTTCGCAGCGTCCCTGGGATCATGTGGGCCATGGGGAGCCAATCGCAGAAGGGAATCTCCCTTCATACACTTGACAGGAAGACCTGTCAAATATATGAATGGAGATCACCCCAAAAACAATGTAAAACTTTAAATAATTTTTTTTTAAATCACATTTTTAAAATGACTTGAAATTACAATAAATTAAGTATTTTAAACAAAAATTTAATTTTTTCAAAAAAAATTAAAGTTTTTTACGGGGCTAAAAATAAACTTTTTTTAAAAAGTATTTTTAAATGATAGATCAGTGAAAATTTTTTTATTTTTTTTTACTTTTTTTCAAATCTTATCCTGGTAAAAGCAGACCTTACGCCTGCTTTTACCAGGCATAAGAATTGTAAGTGATTTCTGCGGGCGGAGGGTCTCCAAAAAGCGGAACTATCCGCCCGCAGAGGCCCTTCTCCAGGGCAGCCAGAGGATCTGTCAAGATCATTCTTGACAGATTGGAAATGCCGGTTCTCAGTGCATGCCTGAAACCGGCATTTCCGATGTCCCTACGGGTGGGTACACAGCGCGTACCCACCCTTAGGGATCGGAATTTCTGGGCCTATATTTCTTGGAAATACTTGTTTTATTTTTATTTTGTTTTGTTTAGATAAAACAAATCAGGAAATGTTCATTGTCACTTTCTTACTGTTCAGGGAACATAAGAATTAGGAGCAGAAGTAGGTCATACGGCCCCTTGAGCCTGCTCCGCCATTCAATAAGATCATGGCTGATCTTCGACCTCAACTCCACTTTCCTGCCCGATCCCCATATCCCTTGATACCCCGAGAGTCAAAAAATCTATCTATCTCAGCCTTGAATATACTCAACGACTCAGCATCCACAGCTCTTTGGGGCAGAGAATTCCAAAGATTCACAACCCTCTGAGTGAAGAAAGTCCTCCTCCATCTCAAAATTAAATGGCTGACCCCTTATCCTGAGACTATGCCCCCTAGTTCTAGACTCTCCAGCCAGAGGAAACAACCTCTCAGCATCAACCCTGTCAATCCCCTTTAGAATCTTGTATGTTTCAATGAGATCACCTCTCATTCTTCTAAACTCCTGAGAGTTTAGGCCCATTCTACACAATCTCTCATCATAGGACAGCCCTCTCATCCCAGGGATCAATCTAGTGAACCTTTGTTGCACCGCCTCCAAGGCAAGTATGTCCTTCCTCAGATAAGGAGACTAAAACTGTACTCCAGGTGTGGTCTCACCAAAGCCCTGTACAGTTGTAGTAAGACTTCTTTACACTGGTACTCCAACCCTCTTGCAATAAAGGCCAACATGCTATTTGCCTTCCTAATTGCTTGCTGTATCTGCATGCTAACTTTCTGGGCTGGATTTTACTCACCGAGATGAGTTGGGGGCGGGACTGCTGCCTTCCGGGTTCTAGTCCCGCCCCCAGCGACGTCCGACGCACAGACGCTATTTTCCCCTGATTGGCATTGTTAAGCCCGCCCTGCGGGCTTGCTGGCCAATTAAGGGAAAGCCGGTGTCAGATGACGTCAGTTTATTTTTAGCCCTGTAAAAAACTTAAATTTTTTTCAAAAAATTTAATTTTTGTTTAAAATATTTAATTTAATGTAATTTTAACTCATTTTAAAAATGTGATAGTTTAAAAAAAAATATTTAATATTTTAGTGTCTTTTTGGGGTGATCTCCATTCATATATTTGACAGGTCTATCTGTCGAAAGTATGAAGGGAGATTCCTTTCTCCTATTGGCTGGCCTGGCCCACATGATCCCAGGGACGCTTGTGAACTGCATGCGCCCCTGGGATACGTGGGCCCTGCGCATTTCGACTGTGGACAGGCCCAGGAGCGGAAGTGTCTGGACCTCGGGATTCCTCGGGTAAGTTCGTAGATTTTTTTCCAATAGGAGGCTTCTGCACGCAGGAAGCCTCCTATCGGAAATTACGGGCCATTAAAAGTGACTTTCCCAACATTTCCTTACCTCTGATACTCACCAGTGTCCCATTGCATCATTTACACCACTTCTGCAGCTGTCATCTGTACACCAACAGTACAACAGACCCACAGCACACCTCACTTACTCTGGCGGGGTTCCCTGACGTCGGGAAACCCGCAGCAGATGTCTAAAAATTGGAAAAAGCCTCTAAACTGCCTGTTAACTACCTGTTAACAGGCAGTTAAGTGGCTATAATCCTCTTCCCGCCGCTAGGAGTCGGGTCCCTGCGCAAATCGGGGACCCAACTCCCAGGAGGATTGGTTGGAGGCGGGTTGGGAGTGGGTTTGGGACCCATAGAAACATAGAAGATAGGAGCAGGAGCAGGCCATTCGGCCCCTCGAGCCTGCTCCGCCATTCGATGAGATCATGGCTGATCATCCAAACTCAGTACCCTGTACCTGCCTTCTCCCCATATCCCTTGATACCTTTAGCTTTAAGAAATATATCTAACTCATTCTTGAATATATTTAATGACTTGGCCTCAACTACCTTCTGTGGTAGAGAATTCCACAGGTTCACCACTCTCTGGGTGAAGAAATTCTTCCTCATTTCTGTCCTAAATGGCATACCCCTTATCCTTAGATTATGACCCCTGGTTCTGGACTTTCCGACCATCGGGAACATTCTTCCTGCATCTAGTTTGTCCAGACCTGTCAGAATTTTATATGTTTCGATGAGATCCCCTCTCATTCTTCTATACTCCAGCGAGTATAAGCCCAATCAACCCAATCTCTCCTCATATGTCATTCCTGCCATCCCAGGTATCAGCCTTGTGAATCTTCGCTGAACTCCTTCCATGGCAAGAACATCCTTCCTCAGATAAGGCGACCAAAACTGCACACAGTACTCAAGGTATGGTCTCACCAAGGCCCTGTACAACTGCAGCAGGACATCCCTGTTCCTATACTCAAACCCTTTCGCTATGAAGGCCAACATACCATTTGCCTTCTTCACCGCCTGCTGCACCTGCATGCTTACCTTCAGCGACTGGTGCACAAGGACACCCAGGTCTCGTTGCACTTCCCCTTCTCCCAATCTATTGCCATTCAGATAATAGTCTGCCTTTCTGTTTTTGACACCAAAGTGGATAACCTCGCATTTATCCACGTTATATTGCATCTGCCACGCTTCTGCCCACTCACCCAACCTGTCCAAATCATCCTGGAGTTTCTCAGTATCCTCCTCGGAGCACACACGCCCACCCAGCTTTGTGTCATCTGCAAACTTGGAGATATTACATTTAGTTCCCTTATCCAGATCATTAATGTATATTGTGAATAGCTGGGGTCCTAGCACCGATCCCTGCGGTACCCCACTAGTCACTGCCTGCCACTCGGAAAAAGACCCATTAATTCCTACTCTCTGCTTTCTGTCCACCAACCAGTTCTCTATCCAAGTTAATACCTTGCCCCCAATCCCATGTGCCTTAACTTTACACGCTAATCTCTTATGCGGGACCTTATTGAAACTCCATTCCTTTTGACTTTCCCAGCAGTCCCGCCTCCAAACCCACCTCCTCAGGGCTGGTAAAATCCAGCCCTCTCTCTTTCCTGTACGAGGACACCTAAATCTCTCTGAACACCAACAATTAATAGTTTCTCACCATTTAAAAAATATTCTGTTTTTCTATTCTTCCTACCAAAGTGAATAACCTCACATTTCCCCACATTATACTCCATCTGCCACCTTATTGCCCACTCACTTAACCTGTCTATATCCCTTTCCAGGTCTTTGTGTCCTCCTTACAGCTTACTTTCCCACCTAGCTTTGTATCATCAGCAAACTTAGATACATTTCATTCGGTCCCTTCATCTAAGTCATTAATATAGATTGTAAATAGCTGAGGCCCAAGCACTGATCCTTGCGGCACCCCACTAGTTACAGCCTGCCAACCAGAAAATGACCCGTTTATCCCTACTCTGTTTTCTGTCTGTTAACCAATCCTCTGTCCATGCTACTATATTACCCCCAACCCCATGAGCCTTCACCTTGTGTAGCAGCTTTTTATGTGGCACCTTATCGAATGCCTTGTGGAAATCCAAATATACTACATCCATTTGCGGGGGGGAAAAAGTCACTTCCATACTAATCTTACACGGCGGCCCAAAACTAATTTGTAATTTATGGCAACTTTGGGGCTTAAAAAGAGGTTACTGGCAATTTTGGAAGTTTTATTCTGGGATGAGACCCATTTCCACCCCATAGCGGAAGCACTATAATTTCCATCACAGTCTGGGACCTTCTCAAAGTACGTGCAGTGATGCTGGGTGGTAATTAAAGTAAATGCTAACGTGGAGCAACAGTGCTGGAGTGCCAAATCCCCAAGACTTGATCTCCCACTGCACCAAGGGTAATTAACGATGTGTTAAGAGGTGTATCTGTTGCCAGCATTAGCTGAGACAGGCAGAAGTGCTTTACTCTGGACTCGGAGCCGGGAGCCTGAAGAAACTTTGAGGAGTGATTGCTGGAGTTCCAGAAGAGCTTTTTAAGTGTCACTTCCTTTAACTTGCCCCTCGATGAAGGTTACATCTGAGGGCCTGTGAGGCCACTGAGCTGTGTTTATCCCCATCCACAGTAAGTGGTTTTGAGTACCAGATATGGGTTTCCCAATGGGCATTCCCTTATTTTCAATTTTAATAGAGGAGGAGGAGCAATACAGCATGGATGGAAGGAGAGTGAGGCAGCATATGAAGAGGAGGCGCCCTACAACGTATTACCCTCTGTAAGGAAATTACAGGCCTCGCAGATCCTGTGAAGATCTCAGTGAGGACTTCTGTGTGAGAAGAGTGCATTTCACCAACGACACAATGGGAGAGCTGTGCCAGCTTACTACGTGAAGACCTGTGGCCAAGGTTATCTACCCGGACAGCTTTGTGTATTGCTGTGAAAGTGGGGGATCTGTCACCTAGGATACCTTTTGGGCATGTATTGGTCAGGTAACTAACATTTTTAGAAGCTGTGGCATTCAACTGGTTTGCCACTATAAGGCCATCTAGTTTTATCACGTTACTAACTTTCCCAAGTGCAGGATGCACTAGATGGCATGCACATGACATTGCATGTTCCTACAATTGACCCTGTCATCTTTCTTAATAGAAAGGTGTACTATTTGCTAAATGTCCAGCTCTCCCTGAGCTCTGCAAGGAAGATAGTCAAGACAGAAGTAAGAATGGATGTCTTGTGGTGGCGAGGCTTACCCTTTGCTGCCAAGGATAATGACCCCTCGAAAAGTTGTACTAACTGTAGCTGAGGAGTGCCTGCAGCAAGGCGCATGCATCTACAAGAGTTGTCACAAAAAGCAGGACAAATCCAACCCAGCCAATTACCGCCCCATCAGTCTACTCTCAATCATCAGCAAAGTGATGGAAAGTGTCATCAACAGTGCTATCAAGCGGCACTTACTCACCAATAGCCTGCTCACTGATGCCCAGTTTGGGTTCCGCCAAGACCACTCGGCTCCAGACCTCATTACAGCCTTGGTCCAAACATGGACAAAGGAGCTCAATTCTAGAGGTGAGGTGAGAGTGACTGCCCTTGACATCAAGGCAGCATTTGACCGAGTGTGGCATCAAGGAGCCCCAGTAAAACTGAAGTCAATGGGAATTGGGAGGAAAACGCTCCACTGCCTGGAGTCATACCTAGCACAAAGGAAGATGGTTGTGGTGGTTGAAGGTCAATCATCACAGCCCCAGGACATCGCTGCAGGAGTTCCTCAGGGCAGTGTCCTAGGCCCAACCATCTTCAGCTGCTTCATCAATGACCTTCCCTCCAACATAAGGTCAGAAATGGGGATGTTCGCTGATGACTGCAGTGTTCAGCGCCATTCACAACTCCTCAGATAATGAAGCAGTCCATGCCCGCATGCAACAAGACCTGGACGACATTCAGGCTTGGGCTGATAAGTGGTAGGTAACATTCGTGCCACAGAAGTGCCAGGCAATGACTATTTCCAACAAGCGAGAGTCTAACCACCTCCCCTTGACATTCAACGGCATTACCATCGCCGAATCCCCCACCTTCAACATCCTAGGGTCACCATTGACCAGAAACTTAATTGGACCAGCCACATAAATACTGTGGCAACAAGAGCAGGTCAGAGGCTAGGTATTCTGCGGCGAGTGTCTCACCTCCTGACTCCCCAAAGCCTTTCCACCATCTACAAGGCACAAGTAAGTAGTGTGATGGAATACTCTCCACTTGCCTGGATGAGTGCAGCTCCAACAACACTCAAGAAGCTCGACACCATCCAGGACAAAGCAGTCCACTTGATTGGCACCCCATCCACCACCTTCAACATTCATTCCCTCCACCACCGGCGTACCGTGGCTGCAGTGTGTACCATCTACAAGATGCACTGGAGCAACTCGCCAATGCTTCTTCGGCAGCACCTCCCAAACCCGCGACCTCTACCACCTAGAAGGACAAGGGCAGCAGACGCATGGGAACACCGCCACCTCCAAGTTCCCCTCCAAGTCTCACACCATCCTGACTTAGAAGTATATCGCCGTTCCTTCATCGTCACTGGGTCAAAATCCTGGAACTCCCTACCTAACAGCACTGTGGGAGTATCTTCACCACACGGACTGCAGCGGTTCAAGAAGGCGGCTCACCACCACCTTCTTGAGGGCATTTAGGGATGGGCAATAAAATGCTGGCCTTGCCAGCGACGGCTACATCACATAAACTAATTTTAAAAAGTTAGCGAGATCCATAGGGGTGTTAAAGCATTTTCATTGCCTTGATGGATCAAGAGGGGCTCTGCAATGTGCTCCAGATCATTTGTCCCGCATAGTTGAAGCTTGTTGCGCCCTGCACAACTTCGACATCAAAAAAGATTTGGACATGGAGACTCCTGGGGAGGTGGCCTTTGCTGGTTTGGAAGCAGAATAACATGGAAAGAAGCAGCAGGAAGGCCATCCCTCAAAGGACTCCTCAGTGACAGTGGCAAGGGACTTCAGAACTCAACTTATCAACAAAGAATTCTCGTGTGTTTAAGTGTCTCAATGTCACCAGTGTCATTACTCCTGATTCCCCAGTTTCAAATAAGTGATAAGTTCGTCAATCCGATACCGACCTAGAACACCTCGTTACATCAGACCTCTTTAGCCCTGCATGACCATGCAATTCTAAATAATATGAATAAATAACTGAGCACGACATAAGTACACTCTTTCTGTACGACTATAATCTCCATCAGTAACTGAGCAAAAGTTAAATGCACATTCTTCTTTATTACAATGAACTCAAAAGTGAACATAAGCCATATTAACTCTTTCATCACATTGTCCTTCCCCTAGTGTCCAAACGTGCCTTTCGTTCTTCTAGTGCTTCTTAGGTGCAATCTGAGGGCCAGTATCACAAGAAGTGGTTGGCTATTGCTGTGGTACAAAAAGCTCATGGAACTGAAGTGGCTCTCTTCTTACGCTAGCTTGGTCCTGGGAGGGAGCCACAGCTGGTTGCATCACTGGAGCTTATGCCTGGACAGCCTGGTGATGTCTCCTACATGTCACTTGTGTGATGCTCTGAGAGGGCAAACCAGAAGCCTGGCATGCACTAAGAAACAGCAGCCACATACAGGTCCGCTCCAGCCACTGACATTGTACTGGACCCTGCCTGGAGGCTGGCTGGTCTAATGGCAGCTATCAGATCCTGAAAGCCCTGAGAGAAATCGGCCTGCATGCCAGCCTTCAGCATCTGAAAGCTGGTACGAAGGGTGCTGCCGAATCTACCCCTTCTGCCACCAGGGCAGCAGTCTGTGCTTCTGTGTTTTTTTAACACCCAAGTGCTAAAGAGGAAATCTCATAATTATCATCATACGTAAATCTCATGTGACCATGTGGAAGGAGGTGGTAGTGGCACTGAACGTCACCTCTTTCACCCCCAGAGTTGCAGACCAGTGCTGGAAAAAGTTCAATCACCTGGTGAGGGTGGACAAGGGAAGACACACTTGCCACTCTCCCATTTGTTCCTTGGGTACCATGGGCACTAACACCCTCTTCACCCTCTCAAATTAGTAAGTGCACAAATAACCCTTCAAACTGCAGTGCAGCTAAGGGTTCACTATCTCTGTAACTTACAACATGTGTTTCCTCTCCCCAACATGAATTGCTTGCATGCAGAATCCCTTTAAAGCAGGGTGATACCATAGGAACACTTCTTTTAAAGAAGAGAAAATGGGTGTATCAGAAATTGAGCGAAAATTAGCAATGTGGTGAAAAACTTCAAACACAGGAGTCAATATTTTAAGAATTCAACGAGGAAGCCATCAGGCTGCTAGTTTGAAAGGATTCTAGGTCTGAAGCAATTCCACCTTTGTCACTTTTGCATTCAGTGCACCCTGGTCCCCTTCCTCCAGATCCACTAAGGGAAACTAGATAGGTTATGGTGAATGACCTTAGGAGTAATCCTCGATTCTGCATAAGGTAACAATAAAACTGATTTCATTCACAATTAATTATGTGAGGGTGAGTGACAAGTCAACCACTCCAATTCACCTATGTAATGATGCAACCATTTTGTTGATTCGGAAAGAAAAAGAAAGACTTGCATTCATATAGCACCTTTCATGACCACTGGACAGCCCAAAGCACTTTGCAGCCAATGAAGTACTTTTTTTTAAGTATAGTCGCTGTTGTAATGTAGGAAACGTGGCAGCCAATTAGCGCTCAGCAAGCTCCCACAAACAGCAATGTGATAATGACCAGATAATCTGTTTTTGTTCTGGTGAGTGAGGGATAAATATTGACAGGACACCAGGGATAACTCACCTGCTCTTTTTCAAAATAGTGCCATGGGATCTTTTATGTCCACCTGAGAGGGCAGACAGGGCCTTGGTTTAACGTCTCATCAGAAAGATGGCACCTCCGACAGTGCAGCCCTCCCTCGGTACTGCACTGGATTGTCAGCCTAGATTTTTGTGCTCAAGTCTCTGGAGTGGAGCTTGAACCCACAACCTTCTGACTCAGAGGCGAGGGTGCTACTCACTGAGGCACTGGCTGACAAACTCTTCTTTATCTACTTATTCATTGTATTGATCTTCTGTGAATTGAATAAGACTCTTTAAATAAGGATCCAAAAGGGATCTTGTACCTCCTAGAGGGCAAGCAAGATGTCTGGAATCCAACAAGCCTTGTGAGCATATGTGAGCTAACAAAACCACTCCTTTAGCTGGTTCTGGAAACCAACAGCCTCCCTCTTCTTATTGGAGCACAATAGACAGGTATAACCTCTCAGTTGTGGTACCAATCAGGAAAGATTGAACAGGCTGGGGTTCTTTTCTCTAGAAGAGAGAAGAGAGATGACCTGATAGAGGTCTTTAAGATTATGAAAGGGTTTGATAGGGTAGACGTAGAGAAGCTGTTGCCACTTGCAGGCAAGACCAGAACGAGGGGCCATAAATATAAGATAATCACTAATAAATCCAGTAGGGAATTCAGGAGAAACTACTTCACCCAGAGAGTGGTTAGAATGTGGAACTCGCTACCACAGACGAATAGCAAAGATGCATTCAAGGGGAAGCTAGATAAGCACATGACGGAGAAAACGTACAGAAGGATATGATGAAGAAGGGTGGGAGGAGGGTCGTGTGGAGCATAAACACCGCATGGACCTGTTTGACCGAATGGCCTGTTTCTGTGCTGTAAGCACTTTGTAATACTTTGTAACATAGGAACAGTTCAGGCCATTCAGCCACTCAAGCTTGTTCCACCATTCAATCAGATCGTGGCTGATCTGCAACTCAACTCCATTTACCCGCCTCCTTTGATTTCTATCCCTTGGTACCCTTACCTAACAAAAAGTTATCAATCTCAGTCTTGAAAATTTCAGTTGACCCAGCATTTTGGCAGATGAGTTCCAGCTTTCCACTACCCTTTGTATGAAAAAATACTTCCTGATTTCACTCCTAAATGGTTTAGCTCTAATTTTAAGATTGTACCCACTTGTGCTGGATTTCCCCACCAGAGGAAATAATTTCTCTATCCACTGTATCAAATACCTTTATCATTTTAAACACCTCAAATAGATCGTCACGCGACCTTCTAAACTCAAGGGAATACAATCCAAATTTATGCAGTCTGTTCTCATAATTTAACCCTTTAATCCCTGGTATTATTCTGATGAATCTGCACTGTACACCCTCCAAGACCAATATATCTTTCCTAAGGTAAGGTGCCCAAAATTGAACGCAGTACTCCAGATGGGGTCTAATCAAGGCTCTATACAACTGAAGCATCCCGAAACCCCCTTCCTGTGACTTAGCTACTTTCCAGCAAGCCTTCCTTTGGTACTAGATAGCAGCTCGAACTTCAGCTCGCGACCACCAGCCAGCTGCCGCTTTCCATCCATTTAGGACAGGCAGCGGACTGGCGGCTTGCAGATGAGGTCCTGCAATAAAATACCCCAGGCAGGAAATCTGGGCCTGCGTGAGTTTCGCTTTGTTAGAAGCTAAATGCAATGTGTATGTGTTATATATCCATACCACTGCCTATTTGTGTTTCCAGTAGACTCTTCCATTGAGCAAACAGACTATCTTAATTGGCAGTAGCTTAGGTTAAAACATTCTAAGTACTAATGATCCTTATTTTAGTTTTGCAGTGGTTTTTAACCATGTTCTTCAGCATAACCTTGCATGATTTGTGCTCTTCAACATAAGCGATAGCTTGACTGAATTCTAATAGAATGTTATGATATATAGTAGCACGCAGGTAGATTTTTCCCTTTTGTGCTTGGATGTTAAATAATTGCCTGGTGGACTGCATAGAGGAAAATTAGACAAGCTCTGTTACAGGCATGTGATCCTCTTTGCCCAATTTTCCTCTATGCACTCTGCCCAGACGATATTTAACATCAAGTAAAAAAAAAAGAGGAACGTCTACCCCAGCAAGTATACATAAGTTATGTTATTCCAATGTACTAGCCTGACCACACTCAGGAATGCTGTGTTCAGCTTGTACTTGCATGTGAGAGACCTTTTCAAAAGGCAGAGGAGTGATGTAACAAAATAAAACATGTTTGTCTATGTTATATTATTTATCTTTTTTTCTTACCAGTCACAACACACACAAGATTCAGCTAACATTTATCCTTCAACCAGCACTACTGAAATAGATTAACTGGTCATTTATCTCACTGCTAATTGTGTGACCTTGTTGTACACACCTTGTTGTTTATAAAGTGCTTTGGGACTTTCTGAGGAAGTGAAAGGCGCTAGATAAATGCAAGGTGGTTCCCACATCTGCTGAGGAACAGAACAATACATCTCTTCTCATTAGGCATACTGACCTCCAAAGATGCCTCGCTTTCTCAGAGACTGGGTTCTCTGGGATTCCCAGCATAGGAAGTCCCTTCTCTGACCCCGGTCCCTCCAACACCACTGGTCCTGTAAGGTATGGATGGTGTCTCTGCATCTTACATCTGAGCTCTCACTCTGCCTTGCAAGACCTGTTTTCTGGCCCTTGTGCCAGACTTCCTCTGGAGTTATGGCAGGAGTAGGCTGGAAGGGCAGAGGAATTTTGGTCCCTGCATTTACAGCAATTGCAAGCTTTACTATTCACTTTGAAATGCCGAAAACATCAAACACACTTCTTCTGCACTAACCCTCAACATAAACTTGACCCTTGAAACACAGCCACTCACTTCTTATGTGGCCAAAGCTATCACAAAGACTCTGAAAAGCTTTATACTCCTGGAGGCTTCAGACTGACTACTGAGTAAGGAAAGTCAGCCTCATATATCATTCAAAATCCTCAAAATATATTGAAACAAACAACATTTATAACTCAATTTCTCTCAATTATATTAAGTTGGCAATTACATTTGATGTTTGAACTGAATAGAATGGCATGATTCATTGATCAATTGCAAATACTTGGAGTGAGCAAGACAGGTTCCCATCCAAGGTCTTCCAGAACTATGCATATCTCTCTTGCCCTGAGACCTGAAAATTAGCCACACTTGCAGAAACAGCTAACAGTATTCCCTTAATACTACACTGAACTGTTGGCCTAAATTATATTCTCAAGTCCTGGAATGGGACTTGAACCCACAACATTCTGGCGGATCGGGCTCCCATCAGACCTTAAAGAGGACTGGTGCTTTTTTGGAGGATAATTCAGGTGCAAATTTTTAGCCATGAATTTGAAGCGATGGCCACTAACCCATTTTACTCCATTTACTGCCCCAAAATGGGCAGTAATTCAGAGGAAATTCCAGTCTGTACTGTCTGGCCTATGAGATTTGTTAGTTCCAAGTCCCCTTAACTTACCAACTACCTCTGCCATGACTTCAAAATCCTGTGGAATATTGTTTGTACTATAAAAATTGAATAGCAAATTAGTATTATCCCCTCCAGCAAAAATTCTGGGAAGTATTATTTTCATGTTTCAAGTATTTTATCTTCTTTAACTTCTGACACTTTTATTTTGTTTGAATTCTAACTTCTCTTAAGGTCAAAATAGTCTGCTTACACTCATGGTCAGTCTGCCAACTGTACTGTCCAAGTTTTTAAAGAAACATTTTTTTTAAGTTATAAATTTGACAACTGCAGCAGTATAACTGCTATCAACACAAGATGAAAAGAAATGTTTCACAGCAATTTTGTGCCAATAACAGCCAATGCTGGCAGTTTTCTACTGCTGTTTTGGCACCAGCATGCTTTAAATACCAGCATAACACCAGCTCCAAGGTGTAACACAAACGCTGCACAAGGTTATTTGACAACTAAAATTTTGAAGCAATGTCCCTTTGAAATTATTTTTTTAAAAACCTACATCACATTTTAAAATCACGTGTATAATTTGCAACACATTCTTACTGTCTAACAATAAATTGTTCCAATGGTCTGCATAGGTTGTGTGATTTAATACCAATCCTAATAAAGTTAGTATACTTTGATCTGTTCACCAAAAAATAATAAATGAAGTACTGATTGGATGGTAAAGTAACCGTTTTTTTCATTCACAAAGTGCTACAAATAATACTTGTCAAAGTTTGTAGTAAATTAAGGAACTGTTCAGTAAACTTTTCAAATTGTGAAATTTTGTGAAGGTTGACAAATATATATGTTTTTTTCTCTAAGTTGTTCCACTGTTTGCTGTAGTTCAACAATCTGCTCTGGAAAACAATTAATAGAATGTGTAACAAGTATTTACAGTGAATCAGGGAACTGACAAAAGGGTTTGGTATTAGTCTTCAGTATTGATTATCCACAGTCCATTAGGTGATACACGAGTGCTATTGGCATAAGTGGCATGAAGTCTGAAAATTCCTATTCATAATCACGTCTGCAGCTTAGAGCTAGGAAAACCGGTGCTGTAATCTTTCAGGGGTATCTAGGGAGTTTTTCAGCAATAGTGTGCCTTTGCTTCAATGTCATACATATGTATTTCTTTATTTTTTATTTGTGTATATGTACGTGCACATATGTCTATGTAATATATATATTTGAAGTCTATCGACAGTCAGGGCATAAACTACAATAAAATAAGCTTAGAATTTGGAGCATTACTGCAGTGTTGTTGATGATTAAGCATACCCTCTGCAGTTCTCCCAGCGATGCTAGTTGAATCTGTAAAGGGTCACATAAGGGTTCTTAGCAAGAGCAAACAGACTTTCTACAAACTCAGCTGCTTGATCTGTTTGCTGGTTGAATTAGTAGGTGGTGTGGATAGGCATGGGTGCTGGGAAGACAGAGAGGTTTCTACAGCTTTTAGATAAAGCAATAGTATTGTGCTCAAAGACTTTACAAAATTGTTCAGTTTTGCTGCAGAGGATTGACTTCAGTTATGGTGATAAGTATCCTGGCAACAGGATCATTACAAGATGGCCACAGCCAGAGCAAAGGACAAAGGCCCAGATTTTGCGGTGGGTAATGACGGCGAACTGTCAGTGTTTGCCATCATTACCCCTCTGAAACTGACTGCAACATCAGGATTTAGTGCATGCACATCTAAGTGCGGAAATCCTCTCGTTGCGGTCAGTCATTCACTGCGTTGACACGGGCTGCGCTGCGGACACGCCCCCCCCCCAACCACCATAAGCCGGCAATCAGTGGAACTAACAAAAACTTAAACTTTTCTGAGCTAATATCGCTGTTAATTACCCCATTAACTGTTAAGTCTTGTTGGAATAGGTGTAACTGGGGTTTTAACAGCGTATTGTCTGCTAAACAACCGTTCTGGTCCTAAAAAACTAATTTTTATATTTGTGGAGTGTAAAATTTCTCCATTATGATAAAAATTACAGTTTGTTCATGATACTTCTACCTTATCCCCATGTGAAAGTCCCAATCTTTATTTTGCTCTCTCTAACATTTTTAAAAAGTGCAGATAAAAGCTGCTTTTCATTTCCTGGTTTGCTGCCTGAGAATTCTTCATTGTGATTGGCTGCTTAGACAACTTGTTGATGTCACTGCAGTACTTCGCTGGAGATTCCCATTACACAGCACTACAATCAATTGAACGTCGAGAAAGGCAAATTTCTCGCCACAGAGATCGCAAGATCTTTGTGGCCAGCTTTCTTTGAGGTCAGCAGCGAGCGCCTTAACTTCACTGCTGACTGCAAATTACAGGCCAAAATGTTAATGTGTGTGTGTTCAGGAAAATTGAGTGGCTTTTTTTTTTGTTTTCTTAAAACCAGAACTTAACCCAAGACCATTGTTAGAGTTAAAAGCAGTTAATATAAAAAGTTTATATTTTGTTTCATTTTTACACTTTGATCATTGACAAGGCGATCTCTAATCACTTCCTCATCTCCCTCACCAACCACATCTCCCTGCACACCTCTAACCCCACTATCCTCATCATCTGTCCCTGGAGAAAACTCCACTCCCACTAACTCCCAACCACCTCTGTTGACCTGATCAACAGCTTTCTTGGTTCTCCCATTGTCTCTACCAGGTCGCTCATGGTCTCCCACTCTTGCCATTCCCTGGTACAGTTCCCACCTTCACGCCCTCAAGCCTGAGCTCTGCAGACTTGAATGCATTTGGCACATGACTGGCCAGACTCCCCCCGGATGTGCTGGATCAAGTTGAGCTATGCCATATCTCCATTTCCACAGCCAAATCCTACTGCATCTCCAGCATCATCCTGGAGGGTAACAGTATTTCCTGATTCTTCTCAACAAACTACCTCCTCTGACCCCATTTTCCTGCCCTTTTTATCTTCACCTCCAAAGCCAAGTGTGAGAAGCTCAAGCAACTTTTTAATTTCAAGATTAAGCCTATTTACGTGGCCCTGACCACCCATCCTGCTGTTCCCTTACCACAGCTCTAATGCTTTAATACCCTGTCCACTCCTGTCCCTGACCAACTCTTGTGCCCTTCTCTCATTCCAGCCCTGATGCCATATCACATTGTAGTATCTCCTCCATGCTATGTGACACCAGCCAAAAACTCCATGCCTAGCCCCCAATTAATATCACATTTTCTTAGCTGTTCACTCAGGATAAACCTGTTCTGTTTGCCTCTCAGCTGATCATTAAATCCAATATCCTACCCATCACCAAGATTGTTTACTCCTACCTCCGCAATATCACACACCTCTGCCCTTACCTCACCCTAGCAACATTGAAACTCTTATCTGTCTTCTTGTTAGCTCCACACTTATCTTCTCCAACAACTTCCTCACCAACCTCCTGAGATTCACCCTACAGAAACTCCAATACAATCAAAACTCTGCTACTCGCATCCTGTCCCAGAATAATTATTGCTCATCATCACCCCTGTCCTTGCTGACCTCCGTTGGCTCCATTTGCCACAGAGAATTGAATTGAGTATCATGGTCCTTGTTTATAACATGGCCTCATCCCACCATTTGAGTATCAGCTTGGCTCAGTAGGATCACTCTCGCCTCGAAGTCAGAAGGTCATAGGTTCAAGCACCACTCCAGGGCTTAAGCACACAGTCTAGACACTTCAGTGCAGTACTGAAAGAGTGCTGCATTGTCAAAAGGTGCCATCTTTCAGATGAAACAATGAACTGAGGCACCGTCTGCCTGTTCTGGTGGACACAAGATCTCGAGATACTATTCGAGGATGAGCAGGGGAGTTCTCTGTGTCCCTCATCCAACATCATCGAAAACAGATTAACTGGTCATTACCTCACCACTGTATGCAAATTGGCTGCCACGACCCCAACCCACCTATTCTTGGCTGTTAAAATTCAGCCCATTGTGTTTGAGGTCAATGAACTCTTAGTGTAAGACACAATTTAGCATAAAGGGTATCTAGTTGTATAAAATAACTTCCACCCTGGAGAAAAAAAAGTGCTTCACCTCTCTGAGAAATGTGTTAAACCAATTCACACAAATTACTTTTTGAAGTGTAGCAACTGTTGTTATATCAGTAAATGCGGCAGCCAATTTGAACACATCAAGATCCCACAAACAGCAATGAAAGGAATGGCCAGTTAATCTGATTTTTTTTTATTGTGTTGGTTAAAGAAGGCATGTGTTCAGGATATGGGAGAACTCTCTGCTCTTCTCGATAAATGTTACAGTATCTTTAACATCCACCTGAACAAGCAGAAGTGGCCTCAGTTTAACATCTCATCTGATGAGCAGCATCTCTTAATACTGCACTGGAGTGTCAAGCCAGATTATAAAATATATTCCTAAAGTGGGGTTTGAACCCACAACCAACCCTTCCAAATCAGACGGGTAGCATAATACATACATATATATAATTAAATGAACAACTTATCCTATTGAGACTCAATGGTGTTTGGTTATTAATCCAACAACTATTGCAAAAACTCTCACGAAAAAGGCTGGAAAGTATTAATTTTACCACTGCGATGTAGAAATATTTGCCTATTTAATCCAAAAGATAAACTATTTCATGCTAAAATCTTAGATATAAGAATATAAATAGGTGCTATACTCCTTCCAAGTAAGATTTTTGTAGTTTGTTTAAAATTAAAATGACAAAAAAGAAATATAAGCAATTTATTTCAAAAGACCATTCTTTCACAGTAGTGTTAGTTTTCTTCAGATATCTTTTAACAAAATAGGAACTAATATAATTAACGTGAGACCGGTTTAGTTATTTCAACTTAATTTTATTAATTAGTTTCATATTATTTCAGAATAATGGAATACTTGGTGTGTATTCCTTGTGAAGGATGTAAACACTCATTAGTAACTACTGGCAGGCCTTAATCTGTCACAATGAAACTAAGCAATGCAGTTTGAGAATACGAATGAATATGAAATAATTACACCTCAATGTGAACTGACCCCTCAGCCTTGAAATCCATGAGAGATTATGTGGGTTGTAAGAGGAAGTTCTGACACTCTTTCTAACACAGCTGTGAGAAAAATGTGGTTGGAACCAAGTACTCCTTATGTGATGTAGCTGGCAAAAGAAACCATAAGGAGCACGGAATTTAACACATTGGTGTAGAAAGTTGCTTCATTGATGGAAGCTGAGGAGAATGTAAAATTGCTGGAAGAGACAAACTTGGCAATGAGAACAGAGCTCTTTTCATGAATTCTAATGTGAACTTTAAAGCCACAGCTGGTCTCCCCAAAAGCTGAATCTTGAGGAATTGTAATTTTTTTGGGGGTGGGATCCATTTGAAAAAAAATAGTACTTTCTCTTGTGTGTTGACCAAAATCAAAAAGAATTAACATATAAACTATTTGCAAACTGTAGTTTCAATCAATTTTATGTTGTGAAAATCCTGGAAAATTAGGTGTCCAATTTTTTTCCATGTTACATATCTCATTAAATATTAGCTTTTCCTATTCATGAAGTAGTCATATTGCATCATTAATCTTACATCGGTCAACTTTGTGACTGACTTGTTGCAAGTATTCAACGACAAGATGTTATGTTACTGGTACTAGAGATGGCCTTTCGGTGCAGCCTGTATGCACAAGTGTTACTGATAAATCAATATAGATGTGTAGTAATGTACAAACTTTCATCTTCCATCTAAGAGTTTTAGGCAAACTGTAAATGAACACACAGGTCAAAGTATCTCTATAAGATGTTGTACAGTGTAGACTATGATGGCTTTAGGCACGCAGCTGGCATTGCAATATCTGCTGCAATTTGGTAATAGCATTAAGTACATAAGAACATAAGAAATAGGAGCAGGAGTAGACCATTTGGCCCTTCGAGCCTGCTCCGCCATTCCTCAACTCCACCTTCCCACACTATCCCTTAGTATCCAAAAATCTATCAATCTCTGTCTTGAATATACTCAACGACTGAGCATCCACAGTGCTCTGGGGTAGAGAATTCCAAAGATTCACAACCCTTTGAGTGAAGAAATTTCTCATCTCAGTCCTAAATGGCTGATCTCTTATTCTGAGACTGTAACCCCTAGATCTAGATGCCCCAGCCAGGGGAAACATCCTCCCAGCATCTACCTTGTCAAGCCCCTTAAGAATGTTATACATTTCAATGAGTTCACCTCTTATTCTTCTAAACTCTAGCGAATGTAGGCCTAGTCTGCTTAATCTCTCCTCATAGGATAATTCTCCCCCCCACCCCCAATCCCAGGAATCAGTCTAGTGAACTTTTGTTGCACTCCCTCTAAGTCAAGTATATCCTTCCTTAAGTAAGGAGACCTAAACTATACACAGTACTCCAGGTGTGGTCTTGGCAAAGCCCTATGTAATTGCAGTAAGACTTCTTTACTCTTAGCCTTTATTACAAAAGTTTTGGAGTATAACATACCATTTACTTTCCTAAGTGCTTGCCGTACCTGTATGTTAACTTTCTGTAATTCGTGTACAAGGACACCCAGGTCCCTCTGAATACCAACATTTCCCAATCCCTGCTTTTCTATTTTTCCTACTGGCACATGGTGTGCGATGTAATCAAAAATATTTAACTGTACACATGTTCAGTATCACAAATGAACATTTATATTATTACTATTAAGATGTTCCAAATAAACTTCAATTATTTAAGTGCAGTCAAATCAGTCTGTCTTGCTAAGCATGGAGTTGAGAAGATGGATCGTTGTTCTGCAGGGTAAAATGGTGGAGAGCTTGAAAAGCAGTCCATGCTTCCATACTGTCATACACCAGCTGACAAGTCCACGAGTGCCATGGTGGTCTTGAGCTGGCACTCGAGCCTGCTTTGATGTGCGTTGTTAAAGCTACCACTTGGTCACAGCAGTTACAGTCGCTCCGCTTGCTCCTTATGGATGGTTGGCTCAATGGTGGGGGCTAGTCTGTGGAGTAGTAGCCTCTCCAGCACTTTATAACCAGTGCAAAGTAAGGAAATCGGGCAGTAGCTGGAGACCTCAAGCATTCTTCCCTGCTTCAAGAGGGCAATTATTTTAACCTCCGTCCAAATAGATGGAATTTTACCATTTGCCAGTACTTTGGAGACGAATGAGGTCAGCCATCTCTTCACTTTGGATCCCAGTGCTTTTAGGAATGCTGGCTAAACACCATCTGGACCAGCAGCTTTTCCAGATTTGGTTGTCGACAGGGCTGCGATTAGTTCATCCAAGGTGAATGAATCAGACATTGTTGACAATCTTGGTGCTGCCATCAAGTTTGTTGAAAGCTGCCGTTTCACTCAGCATTGAAATTCTTTGTCCACCGGAGCCTTTGATGTTTGTATCAAGTGGGATGCAATGGCGTCTGCTCTGATGGTCGTCCTGTGTTTATAGGCGGGGTTTGCCCCGCCAAGTTGACGGAGCAGGGCCAATGCTTTCCTGCTGTGTTCAAGGACTCCAGCATTGCATTAGCAACCAACGCTTCAGTGTGTATGCTGGCGCCCAGAAGAGCAGATATAGGATATTGAACAACTGACTCCCACAGGGTTCTGTCCTGGCACCCATGTTGTTCATATTTATACCAGTGACCTACCCAAAACAGAGTCCCGCAAGTTCGTATACGCTGATGACACTGCCTTGGCCACGCAAAATATGAATCTGTCCATCACCGAGGAGACCCTGATCAATGATTTACAGAGGATGGAGGCCTATTTCTGCCAATCGCGATTTTGGCCAAACCCGCAATAAGACTGTCACTTCGACATTCCACCTCAATCAAGCAAACCAAGTTTTGAAAGTCTCCTTTTCCGGCGCAGAGGTAAACCATGCCAAAAAAAACCTCCTATTTCGGAGTCATGCTCGACCGCACCCTGTCATATAGACAATATCTCCAGAACCTTGGGAAGGAACTAAAGAGTAGGGTCAACTTGATGCAGAAACTCACTGGATCCACATGGGGAGCAGACGCTCAAACCCTCCGTACGGCAGCACTCGCCCTGGTGTACTCTACAGCGGAGTACTGCTCTCCGGCATAGCTATCAAGTCCGCATGTCAAATCCGTTGATGTCCAGCTGAATTCTACCATGAGAATTATCACCGGTACACTTTTATCGACACTAACACCTTGTCTGCCCGTGCTTGCAAACATCGCACCAGCATACCTACTCCGCGAATATGCAATCTCCAGAGAATACAACCGCTACACCAACAAAGACATGCCAATCCAGGCCGACTTGAACAACCTACCACCAACCTGTCTCAAATCTAGAAAGCCATTTTGGACCGTCACCGAAGCCCTTCAGCGATCACCCCTCAGCCTTGATGACCAATGGTGAAATGATTGGAAGAACTGCGACATACGGAATGGATACCTTATAGAGGACCCCACAGTACAACCTGAAGGATCAAACCTTCCTTGCAAACAGTGGACAACAATCAACCGCCTCAGAACTGGTCATGGTAGCTGCTGCCACCTTCTCCATAGATGGAAGATTAAAGCATCCCCATCATGTGACTGTGGAGCTCCTAATCAGATCCTGGAGCCCATCATTGAGCACTGCCCTCAGAGGAAATTTGCAGACAGCCTACAAGATATCCACACTGTTACACCAGAAGCTTTGGCCTGGATATCTGACTTAGATATTGACATTTGATTTGCTTTGCTACTACCATACGAAAGAGTCTCTTACAGTGGCTGTTGCCTAAAAATTGTAATGCTTTGTAATAAAATCTGAATTTATTTTTAAAGAAATAATTGAGGATCCAGCAGCTGAACATTGAAATCTAAAATTTTGCACTAAGTTTGCCAACAGTTTTATTTATGTATATGCTTTTGAGGATTGGTAAGCTTTTACAAAATACTTCTTGAATCAAGTACAAAAAAAAATCATACTATAGAAAATGTACCATGGCCATTCTAACAGGGGAGCTTACTAGTTCATCTGTTCAGAGAATGGTAAAGATCGAAAACAAAATCTAGCGATGAGTCGGCATCCTTACCAGTGTCTGTGTTGCACAGTACATCTTTGTTTTCTAATGACCACCAGGCAAGCCTTTCTACAGTGCAAACACTGCCTCTTTCAGCCTATGAATTCCTAATACTCGTTCCTCTTTTCTTCCTGCAGGTTGGAACGGCTGGTGGACGTCCTGAGGAAGAAGGTTGGAACAGGGAACATCAGGACGGTGACCTGATTGAGTAGCAGAGTCTGGAGATGTAGTCACATCTGGTGACCAGGCATTCTATTCATCACTATACAAATAAAAAAGCCTGGTCTTAGCAAACAGTTGTTGTAACCAGCACACTGAAATAACATTCCAAAAAATATCAAAATCTAATTTTTTAAAGTCTGGAAACTTGAAAGTATTCTGTATTGACAAAACTTGTAGACATGCACGAGACACTTTCAAATGCACAGATTTTACCATGAATTTGTAAGATGCGTGTCCATAAATAGTTCCATATTTTTCATGCATATTTAATTAAAATCATTTAGAAATGCTGACTTAAATCCAATGAAAATTCATGACATTGTTCACTTGCTTACCAGCTAGAAAACACCTCTTCTATAGGACATTAACCAAATTATATTTTTACACTTTTGAACCTAAAAAAGGGCATTGCATGTTGAGTTGATGTTTGTAGTTCCTTGATGCTTAGCTTTGTTTTAACATGATGTACGTCAGTACTTGTGGCTTCTTTTTCTAATATTTATCTTTTTGGTAGTTTAGTACAATGTACCAGTAGCATTATTCAGAGCTAGAATGTTAGTTCTTTGTCCGAGCCTTCACATTTTTAATTTGCTCAGAATTTATATCTAATCCACTGTAGTCGTGAAATAAAGAGCTGTGTAAATTTGCTAATGTTGAGTACATTTTGACTTTTTGGGGGAATGGGGGTGAATTGTGAGCTTTTTCAATACGAGTTCAGTCTTCTGTCTGTGTTTTAAATGGTCTCTTATTTAACTCGCATCAAGGAATAAATTCACTTGTGAAAAGTTATATGGTAGAGTCTATGGTGAATGTATTTGGCAGTGCCTTAAAAACTCCCCAAAAAGACACGGCAGAGAATAGGAGCTACTCTTGTCAGTTTGGATAGGAAGCTGGCGTTGGTAATTGGTGCTATTGTAGCAATATCGAAATCTGTTAATGTTCAATTTGGTGCCAAACAGCCGATTAACCGTACATGTAAAAATCTCCTATTCCTAAAATGTGAGACAGTTTTGGTACTTACAAAGTGTAATAAAAACGATGCTATTTTAACGGCTAAAATCGAAGTATAATTAACGTGTGCTGGCACATTCAGATGCATGCGGTATATTCAAATTTGTATTTGTACCATCTATGAATTGGGCTGCACTGTATGTATTCTAATTATGTGAAGACACGAACTTTTTAAATTGTCAGCACCTCGAATTACAATGCTAATAAAAGATTACAAAGAAAGCAAAAGAGAGAAATATCAAATGTGAAATGTTAAGAAGTGCAGAGGTGCCGTCGTGTTTAATATGAATCCTATGCAGGTTCGTTGCTACGATTCTAATTGAAAAGGGGCGGGCATAGGCAAAAATATGGAATGATCCTATATGTGGAGATTTACTGACCCAGCTGGAGATGGGAAGGGGACTAATTTAACATTCACGTTTCCATGGGTTTGGCTATTATCACTTGAGGTAATTTGTTATCTGAAAGATTTTAACTTTGCTTTTTGGTTTATAGCGCATTAGTTATGTTCCAGTAGATGCAAACGTGATTAAGGAACCAGCATCTATATTAAACAAGCACAGAAAATTATTTTGCATAAATAACTCCACGCGCAAAAAAGTCATACAGATACTCTGTCGAATAAATGATTCAGCGTATTAACGTATGTTTATAAAATGTTATTGAGTCGGTAAATGAATCTTTAATGATGGCTCATATCAATCTAACGCATAAAGACAGGGCAGTGCCTGAAAGTCGAATAGCCTAGTTTCTTGTCAACTCAAAGGCGAAATATGATTTCCTAATTTAAAATTGTCTAGGTTTCTTTGGAAATTACATTACATTTTATGTCACAAATCAGACGCAACAATTTTCGTTCAATGCAATTTTCAATTTGAATGTTTATAAATGTGATTGAAATCTCCACCACCAGAAATAATTAGAGGCGGGGAGGGGTAGAAAGGGACAGCTCGATAACTTTCCTGTTTTTCCTGCAGTATATTTCTGAGCAAGTTTTAAAAAAATCTTTTAGTGGACGATATTGCAAAAAACAGAAATGCTTCCGAGATCTAAAACTAAACTTGCTTGTTCAAGTATTAATATCTTTGGACAGAATTATGTTTGCCTGACTACAACATCCACTTTATTTACATAGCCGCCCCTAACGCAAATCATTTCAGGGCGTTTTACAAGGGGGAAGAGGAGCAAGGGAAGTAAGACGGGGAAAATAAAGCGGAGGCTAACAGCAGGGTCCATGATTTAGATTTTTAAAAGTCTTTTGAAGGAGGGGAGTGAGGTAGCAATGAAAAGTAGTTTTGAGACCGTTCCAGAAGTAGAAGCATAGTGAATACGACTGAAGCATGGAAAAATACTGTATCTAGATGTGCGAGATAAAAAAGATTTGGGGGTTTGGAGGGAATCCCTGAAACCGTTGAATGATGTGTAAGGCGGTTTGTGTGTGGGGGAGGGGAGGTAATGTTGAGGGCACAGAATATGACAGAAAAAAATAAAATAATTCTAAAGACGAGCATAGACACCATATATAGGTGTAGACTGTATATTATATTGAAGAATGGGTTGTTAAAACGTGAATCACACCTTCCACCAGCAGATAGGTGAGTTATGTAAAAATGCCATAACCAGATTTTGGTTCCTTTTAGTCCAAGGATAGAAGTGAATTGGATCCAATAAAGTAAAAAAAAACAATTTAACTCAATCCCGAAAATCTATTGATAAGATGACACTTCATCACTTTTTATAGCAATTTTAAGGGAAATTTCTGAAGACAGGATCAGAACTATTACAAACTGATGTTTATAGTAGGCGTCCTGTGAGCAAGTGGTGAAAATCAGCTATTTCCTGAAATAGCCTGTCTGGGATTTTTCGTGGTATTCGTGATCTCGTCAACGTTCCTGTTGAGATCGTAGTAAACTGGGCAAAATTCAGAATTCTCACCGACCAAAGCAGTTGTATTTATTTCATCAAAGTATATAGTGAACATTTGCTAAATAGCCTATGTTTGACTGCCATAACCCCGAACCCTGCTGAGGGAGCTGGACTTCACCTTTAATGCATGTCTGGACGGTCATCCAATCTATTCTGCTGCATAGGAGCCAAATAAATAATTTCCAGGTCCCGACCTGTGTAAAGATCTAAAAAATCCCCCTCCGACTTTTTTCTAAAATGTGGTTTTGCTAAATTGACTCACTTTTCTGGTTGTTATTCGAAAGTGGGATATCTGAGAACCGCGATAAGGAAGGAAATCGCGGGAGGCTCTTGATAAAGCAGATTTGGGAAGTCTCTGGATTTATTTTTAGTATATCTACCATGTGACAGCATTTGTAAGAACATCATGTGTATTATCATTAAAAATTAACCATGATGTCAGTTTCAAGACGAGCAACTTGTACACGGTCTGTCAGGAGTTGCCTAACTGCATAACATCACATCCTGTTGAATGAACTCCTAAAATTGACCCCTTCCCTCAAATAAATATAATTTCAATTCCACTTGATGTTTCTGAAAAGTTGTTCATATAAGTTGCAAAGCAATTCGTTCTACAAACTATTCATCACAATTATAAAGTAGATCGAAATTGCCGTCATTTATTATCAATCTGAGTTATTATATTGCAAACTTTCGTCATTCAGAAAGCATTCTATGTAGCTTTGACTTTTGACAGTTTTACGTTGCTGCTACAGTGACATGAAAATGATTTTTCCCCCTTTGTAAGTCTGAAGTGCTGTCTATTTCAATCTGTGTCCAGAGAACTGTAATGTGTAGTTTGTGAGACGATCGATGATGTGTGAACACTGGTGATGATTTTATTGGATCCCCCCCCCCCCCCCCCCCCCTTAGATGTGAGGGTGTACGTTTTTGTTCTGACAGGGGCTGGCTGCTGAGAGTCCCTCCCCTCCAATAAAGAACACCATTAGATCTTGTAGAATCCACCTCCAACCGTAACCCTGGAGATGGCACAACCTGGGTGTCCTTTCTCTAATTCCAAAGAGTCCGCACTGGATGTTTTCGAGCCTAAGTCGTTTTCTGTTGTCGATAATCCTATGCTGTCAAATAAATACATTGTCTCAGCTGTTCAGTCCGACATCAAAAGAAAAGTGGCCATCTGAAGGGGGAGAGAATCTTTCTCTCTTTAAAATGTCCGTGTCGATTAAATGTAACGTTCTTTGTCAATTATGACAATACCAGCAAATTATTTCAAAATAATAACTATATGGGAAGCTCTGATGAAGTGATAACGCCTCAGTTGTTGGAAATGCAACAGATTATGTTACACGCTTGCTCATCCAACAAAAGACGATGAAGCCTGATTAACCATTTTGAAACCGAAAAGATGTCGACAAGACTACAAAACAACTTTTTATACGGTTTAATTAAAAACGTGTTACAAGGACAGAAAAGATGAATGCGATCTGAGAAAGCGTGGCTGGTCCGGTTGCTATAACGACAGTAAATCTTTTACGCCTGTTGTGTTTTATACACTCCCGCTGCAGCCAGCAACCAACACCTGCTACTGCACTAACACCAACTAAACTCCAGAAAAAGTCCGAAACACGTTAGCAATAGCACACCCATTTATTGTACAAATAATGTCTTATGTAGGGTCAATATCTCGAGTCCCGTGCAGCGTGTCTACTTTAAAAGTGCCCGTTTCCCGTATTATCCAAAGTACAAAATCGAATACCCTCTTTGACTTTGTGCTCTTAGCTGTGCTACTACATCTGGAGTGTCAATTGAGGGATATGGACAATCCTTGTAAAATAATTTCTATTGAGGGTGGAGGGTACGTCCGCCATTTGAACGGATAGCTTTGGATCATCGAGTTACAACTGATCCGAGATTACATTAGAATCAAAATCCAGGAAGAATGTGAGAGACCTTGAATCGATTAAAATTGTCTTTATGCCGCTAATTGCGATTATATTCAATAATATTCAACGTGTTGATTTGGTCGCATTGTTTGGTTCAGACATGCGGTTATTGTAAGGTGACACCATTATCTTCCCATCTCATATGATCGGTTTTAATGCTGCTTTACAACAACTTGTCAACTGGGTCCCCGAGACACACACAATTGCAGAACATCTCAATCGCTGCTTCCTCTATATTCGGCAGTTGTATTTTATTTTCTAGGGATTTCTTTTGCTCTAGACGGCTAAAGACAGATCGATCTTTCATATATTTTTGCGATGCTCTTGTAAAACTGTCTATAAACCTCTGATAAAAGAGCAGCTGCTCCCCGGGCAGATTTCGATAGAGATCTTCTCTCCACTTCGTCCACCTCTTTTTCCCCCCTTCTGATCTGAAGGGTATTGCTTTGCTCTTTTCGTTGGCCAAGCACAATTGTGTTATTGGAGATAATGAATTCAATCCCTATCAAAAGGTATTAACACGTCTTTGGATGTAGTGGGTTTAAAACGAGAAGAAAGAGAACACAAAACTCGCCGAGCAGCCACACTGATAGCTGCTTTGAAATGAAAGGGTTCAAGCATTGTTGTCGAATTTTTTGCCCATACGGCACAAGAAAGAGTCGGGGCTTTTGATGGACATCTGAGAACTACCCTCATAACGGGAGCAACAAGTAGCTCCAAAGTCTTCATCGTGCTTTGCGTCGGTGCTCTGCCTGCTGATAACATATGTCAGCTTTTAATACAGACCCCTCGATCTAATTACTTCTGCTCGCTGACTACACTGGCGTGGAGCTAAATGCTAATTCTCAGAAAAAAATAGTGTCCAGGGTGCAATCCCAACTCAAAATGGAAAGTGAAGTTAGGGCACTGTTAAAAAGAGACCAATAATAGCTCGGCCTGGCTCTTTCATATCTGCTGTTGCACCTAATGAGACACTGGGGAAGGTCTCTAGAGTCAAGAAGGGTGATGTATTGCTTTTTCTTTATATTGAGGGGAAGGGAAACTGCCCATAACAAGCAAACGTGGACAAGAAGCCAGGGTTGTTATAACAGATCACATGGAAACTGACTTTGATGTACCTTTGTGAGGGAATGTTACAAAAGATGCTTTGCCATGGTTCGACATTAAAATGTTATCGACAAACTAGACGTTTTTAATTGTTGTTTCTCAATAAATACATCGTGACATTTAATTGGTTAAAGATTATGTGTTTATTATTTACAAAACAATTTAAATAATTGCGTCTTGCTTCTCTCCTGAAATAGACTGGGCGCAGCGCGCGGAGCATTTAACCCAACACAACCTAAATATAAATAAATTGGGAAAGCAAAATAGCCAATATCGATGTAACGGCGATCTTTAACATACCTTTATGACAAACATTTATTTGTTGCGAAGTCTCGAAAAATTGAGATCCACATGTACCTGACCAGTACAATCCAATGAAATTTTAAAATATTTGAAATCCGGTAGTACAAAGAAAAGAAACAGTAAGTAGTCGAATTATTATTTTTTGTTTATAAGATCGTTTTGTATTTTGTCAGTTAATGCTTGCCAATAATTTTGTTGACTTGAGCAACGGGAAAACAAGAATATTCACAAACTTGTCCTTTTATATCAGTCACACATATTTCACTTCTGCATCCTACCCAATGAGCGCATTTTCATTCAAATCAGTAATTTAAGGTCATTCTGATGATTATTTCAACTAAGCAATTAGCGAATCTAAATACGAATAATAATACGAGAGCTGGAACCATAATAATACACATAAAGTTTATTATTTGTTTGGAACACCGCCATTTAGTGTGATCAGTAATGATAAACAGGGCAGTATGAAATCACAATTTTTCGATGCTGTATTTGGCGCGGCGACTGCTAACCAGATACACTGAACCAATGCAGCACACTATACAATTTTAAAAGTGCCACTGCCAAAAGTCAAGTATTACACATGGTAAGTAAGCGGTGCTAATCCTCAGATCTTTTTGAGACTAGCAGTTTGTTTGTGTATATATTTCTCTGTTTTGATCTTCTGGTCGTAAATTATTTCCAGGTTGAAAGTCACACCGTTAACAATTCAGGAGCGCAAAACACACTTAACAGCAAACACGATGCATTATTCCCAGGTTATCCGTACAAAGAAGTAAGAAGTGAAATCATAACTAACTGCACAAATCCTGGTGGGAAAATTGTTCACGACTGTGTTTAACCATCTACAGAAATTTAGATTTTCGCTTATACGTAAATTTGCAAGGAAACGTGAGAAAATGATAGCAGTTAAAAGTAAACGGTGGGCTCCTCCTGAAATAAGACGAATTACATGAAAAATGGGCCTGTTTCTTTTAATTAATACTGGTTTCGGCTTCCAGTTGAGTATATTTTCATCTTACAGAGAGGCACATTCTTTACCCAGGTAGTGATTGTTAAATCCAGTTCCTGTCAGAGGTCAGGAGACGTTGTTTGTCCTGTCCAAAGTTCGCATTGAAAAGCTCTTGGCCCCAGTCTGGTGGATTAGAAGTCACAAAGGGGAAAAAAAGAACAAGACTGGACCCAAGAAGCTTGTGGGATGGAACAAAATGCTAAATGTCAGGAGAAGACCAAGTGTCCTCGCTCACAGCTGCCTTGATTATTTTTGTACCGTCCTTAAAACTGGAAGATTTATCTTGGAAAAAATACAGGACTGAGTGTCCATTAACCGGCATTGTATCTCTAAAGTTAACTGCGATTGATTTCTTTGCCTGCTGCAAATGCAGACTCGGCTTTATTTTACTTTTCTCATAAATACCTGATGTTTTATGTTTCATTCCATTCGAACTGTTTTTAATCACACCGAAACTTTTAAATCTGAAAGTCGTTTTTATCCAGTGACACTATTGTTACATTATCATTTACAAGAGAGATCTGAGTGCTGTGACATTCCAGGGACGACGAAGAACGAAAGTGGATACACACAGGCCCTTCCTTTCGTTAAAATATGATTTAAAGGAATGAGAGTTACAATTTACATTAATCTCAATATTTGGTTCTTAAGGTCTAGATAAATCCCTGATGAAGACACTCATAATTTTATATTCAGGTATGTTCAGTCATTGGAAAGTAAGATAACCGACCAAAGGTTCTGCATGTTTTAAATATTATTGACTGCATCCATTTTGAGTTACAGTTTTACTTAACACATTTTAACTCTAGCCCAAAGGTACTAATCATTTATTTGATGGTAAAGGTGACGATGGCGATTAGAGTGCCCTATTTAGCTGAGTTAAACTTCGTGCCCTGTCATCCTTCGGCATTGAGAGCAACACGAGGATTCGTTTTCTCACCTTGTCTGACACATATCCTGTTATTTTGCTGATCTTTGCGAATGGTAGTTTATGCAACCACCATGTTCGCCCTGTCTCTGTTGAGCGATTATACATCGATTTTTGTATTAAAGTTGTAAAATAATCAGAAAATCTATCGATTGAGAGGAAGTAGTTTGCACAAAGTCATGGCGGCACAATGTTCAGATACATGATCCACGCCATTGGCACCTCTTTTCGCGCACGCCAACTCAATACTATTTTCATATGTGCTTATCACTTTATCACACACAAGCAGCGTCTTTTTGAGAAGTCAACAGCTTTAAAACCAAAAGTATTTTCCCTCCTTTAAAAAAGCACCTCGACCACTTAATAAAGGCTGCAATTATATTGAACAACCCTGTATTCAAATCAATTGACAACTAATATTAAACAGAGAACACGTTGCAAACTACTTCTCGCTTTGCAATATCTCGTTCTTCGCTGGACGTTTAATCGTATTTCCAACTGTGTGCATTAATGCAGGAGGAATACATTTTCGAGTAAATTAAAAGTTATTGCCTTTCTATTAACCTCATACCATATTAACTGCACTGCACAGAATAAGCTTCAAATGTAACGCGACAATGTATTCAGAAAGGAATAATGCAGACTTCTGAATCTGGCTAGTCTCATAAAGAAAATTATTAACTTGAAAAGCTCTTGGCCCCACACTGATGGATTAGAAATCACAAAGAGAACAGAATCAGATTGGAATAAGGGAATAAGGAGCTTGTGAAACAGAGCAAAGTCCTAAATTCAAAGCAGGAGGCGCCTTTAGTCAGCAGTTGTCTTAACATTTGCTGTAACCACACAACTCTCAAAAATAATCGTGGAGAAAATGCATTGAGTATATGAAAATCACATAAAAAGACCTTGTATGTCTAACCTTAACTACTGTGACGTCAATACTTTTGCAGTCTTGTTCGCTTTTGGAGTTAAAGTGTGTATGGTGTTCCCTTTAGCCGGCATTTGCAGAATTGAAAGTTGTCTGAAGGTGCATTAGGAAATATGCAATAGGTCAGTATATGTAGGGGAAAGCTGAGGATGGGAACTGGATAGCAAACCGAAACACACATATATTCCTCCCATTAGGATAATAGATATGTAAATGTGAAAAAAGTTAGATAAATGTTTTGATGAAATAAACAAATAACACTGCACTATACGTCATTTCATTGTCACATTTGAGAATCGTATAGCACTCTGATTCATTCCCCCTTTCTGAGCACCTTTATATGATCGCCAATTTTACTGTAAAACGGTAAATGCACCTTTTCCTGTGGTGTAATGTAATGAAAGCTGTCAATATTCTTGCTGGTAGAAGTGGGGGAGGGGGGTTGAGATCTGAAGTGTTCTCCATACTTAGCCTGAACGTTAGTTTGTTCTATTGACTTTAGCACCAAAGAAAACAACCACCGCCTGTACAGTTCAATTTTACATTCGACGGTCAAGCGGGATTGATCCTTTTTACATATTTACCATCGAGAACAATCAAAGAACGGGCAACGGGAGTTCTTCGGAACTTATTTTGACGGGGTGTTCTAATGGTATCAGAATCAAAGATAAATAAAAACAATTTTCTGATCACAAATGGTAAGCACCTGCTATATTTGCAACGGTTACTTCTGATACGGAGTTCTTCCGAAATTCTAAAATTATTATAAAAGCAGAAAATGGAAATTAAATCAATGTTGTAGATACAATAAACCCAGACTTTAAACAGGCATTGTCACTGAGTACCTGTACTGCAACAGCAGCCACACCTCATTTTCTAACACACGGAGGAGAAATATCAATGCTCGAATTCTGAAATAAATGCATTAGTCACTGACTTCTAGCATCCGGCTGATGTGCTAACCCTAAAAAAAAGTCTTATCTTGAAAAGTTAAAAACACATAGCACCTTCAAACACCATGTTTGACAAATGTTATTGTAAAAAGTAAATGGAATAAAACAGATTTTATACAATTTGAAAGTGTATGAAACACCAGGCAGCGAATAGGTCGGAACCCTCTGTCATTTAATAACGATATCGTGTCAAATTAAAACGTGGAGGCTTGTAAGTATGCTATATAAATCGTGCACACATCTGACCGTGGTTGTACAATGGAATCCAGACACGCGATATAAGGGTAGAATTTAATGTACCGGAACACTTTCTATTGAACTCCGGATCCAACCGTAACTTAATTATTGATGTAAATATCCTTATTACAAAAAAATATACAATACAATAAATAGCATGCTTTCCAATTTTACCCCTCGTGACAGTATATTTTTTAAAGTAATAATAATTAGCTTTTCTGTAAATAAATTGCTGAATGGATCTTGTGATGCAAACAAATTATAATTTGGCCATTTCTCTGCAGCTTATATAGAGCCTGGTTTAAGTATATTCCATGGGAATCCTAAAATGCATTTTCAAATTAATGATCTGAGTATCGTGATTCACCTGCACTTGTTGGGAAGGATACTGTTTACAGAAAATAAATCGTGAATTAGCAATGCTCACATCGCTGGTGCAGCCATCCACTCAGAGAATTCGCTACCTCCTCTTCTCAATTTCGCACTACATTTTTTCACTCATCAGGGGGCAATTACATGATAATTAAAAGAATTTCACGGTTACTCTGACAATGTGTGTGTCCCGCCAGTGATCAGTGATCAAAGCGAAAGCTATTCATGTCCAAAATCCACTCTTGTGTGGGTCGAAATTACAAAGTGTTTTGTATCCAGATACAAAGAAATGCAATTCTGTCACACATTGTAGCATTTGTATTAGACAATACTTTATACTTGTTCTCAGCGTGACAAAGGAAACAGGCTGCCAAATCTTTTTTTCCTGGTGTAGTTATCTGTTCTGCGCAGACTTTATAAATGATTGGTGATAATGCTCGCGGTTTGGTTTTATTTCTGAACCTGTTTTTCTGTTAACAAACTCGCTGCTCTTTTCGGTCGAGATAAAACACACAGGGATCTGTGACGCACTGCTTCTGAAATAAGGATCAACGAAGTAACATTCATGTATGAAAATTAAATAAACCCAAATATTTTTAATAACTGACAATATTAAATGTAATTTTGTAACAATGTTTATTCCAGTCATTCCTTTGTTTTGCGAAGTGTAGTCATTTTGGCACTGACGTTTCATATACGGGGTAGCGCCTGTGGCACCAGTTTCCTATTTAAAAATACATATCGTGAACTGAATCGCAGCTGGTTTCTCAATGGTCGTGTTACTCAAATCCTCCAGAATGCTTAGCTTTAATTGTGCACTTTCTGATTTTTGTGACACCAACCTGCGTTGTTTAATTAAAAGAAAACGATTGACAATGTGCAGAAATTATTATCCCTTGGTTATCTTGACTTTTAAAACATTCTTGTAAGATTTGGTTTCTTAGATACATATTCTGGTAGTTCTGTTATCAATTATAAATTAAAAACATGAAGCAAAGCGACTAAATTGTTGTATAAGGGGAAGGTGTTGAGCAAATCCAGACACACGGTTGTTTGACGCTAACATGCTGTTTTCGGATCTGGGAATGTATTACTGCAGTATTTGAAAATGTTCACAGTGAATCTGATCACTTTCATATTGGAAACTACAGTTTTTATACAGCTAGAGCAGGAAGAGTTATTTTATACATGCAGTCAGTGAACAACAATTTAAATTCCCTCTGACGTTTTTCTCTGGTATTTTTGCAAAGATCAGCACACTGTAGTTACAATCATTGATTTGACAGCGATATTATCTTGTGAACGTTCTAAGCTCAAAAGCTCTGTTTTAATTAATATAAATCACTCACTTTTACTGCAATACTGAATTGCACGTATAAACAAGAAATAATTTTGAATCTTTAAAAAAAATAAACCAGCTTATTGGTGAGTGATCTGATTAATAAAAAACACAAGGTAGGTGCGAATTAACCTTTTTTTTTATTTTTCTCATCAAATCAAAATAATTTTATTCATTTTCATAGAATTACAAATACAAAATTAACAACTCCATAAATTCCATTTGTAATTTGTAATATTTATTTTTAAACAACTTAAAACTAGAAAGGACCTAGAGTAGACCATGCAATAAATTAGGCACATTGAGAAAAGCCGCAAGAACCCGCCTGGCTATATGCTAACACCAACATGTCTGGACAGCTAAAAACGGGGGAAAGTGCATTGGATGGAAATAAGAGTTAAACGGCATTGTGGAACGAAAACAGGAGTAACTTTTCGAGGTTCCTGATGCAGGTAACATTTGGTTCATTTTTTACAATAAACCCGCTTTCAAAAATGTATTTGCAAATTTAGTTGAAATGAACATGCAAAACGAGTCAAGAGAAACGGCCTTTCCTGCTTCACTAAAACTGCACAGCGTCCAACAGAGCTTTGAAATAGCAGTTTCATAAAATTAACATACAATTATTTTCTTCAAGCAGCTCATTTTATTTACCCCCCATCCCCCGCTCATCTTTTCATTAGTTAAAAGACAAGTCTTGGATCAGTATCTTTGTGTTGCCACAACTTGTGGGCAGCGACTGGGAATAATGCTGAGTGGACGCGGAGAAATACAGTATAGCACAACGAATTCTAAAATTTTACAACACGTTTCAAAAAATTTAAATACATTCTGCAGATGTTTGCGATATATTCTCCGCGAAATGTACAAGTCGTGATCCATCGCCAAACCTTGCAGCTACTTTACACTTCCACAGTTTTTATACATATAAATGTTATAAAGTAACAGTCTTTGCACGCAAGGTGCAATCCCGAAGAGGGAAAAGTGTTTATTATTATATGACGGTTTTTAGCTTCTTTTGTTTTTGGTGCAAGACTAAGAAGTGTTGAGAACAGGTCTGGAATACACACCTTGGTAATAGGACGCTTCGCTGGCTAGGACCGAGGGCTCCATGCCGCTCTTCCCCATTGAGCCGAGGGCCAGACCGCTGGCCATGCTGCCCCCGTAGTTGGAGTAGTGCATGGCCTGCTCGTAAGCCTTCAAGTCCATCTTGTGATGCTGCTGCTCGGACGACATGAGGTTGTTGATTGAGAAGGGGTGGTTGAAGGAGTAGTGCGGGTCGCCCTTCAGCTGGTGGACCTGCTGCGAGTCGGCCGCCGACACGTGGCCCAGGGGCGGCCCGGGGTGCGGGTGCGAGTGCGGGTGTGAGTGCGGGTGAGGGAGCGGGCTCAGCGGGCCCCCCGAGGCCGAGGCCGAGCTCAGCGGCCGCTTGAGGTCAGGGTGCGGCGGCGGCGGCGCCGTGTCCGGGCTGGGGGCCGAGTTGGAGTCGCTGAGGGCGGCCGTGCCCTCGGCCTGGCCCCCGCCGCCGGCCGGGGAGGAGGCGCCCGCCTCTTTCCTGCCTCCGTCCGCCGGGCCGCCTTTCAGCGTCGACTTCTTCTCGCACTTGAAGCGCTTCTGGCGCCGCAGGTAGCAGCCGTTCTCGAACATGTTGCCCGAGTCGGGGTGCAGCGTCCAGTAGGAGCCCTTGCCCGGCTTGTCGGGCGAGCGGGCCACCTTGATGAAGCAGTCGTTGAAGGAGAGCGAGTGGCGGATGGAGTTCTGCCAGCGCTGCTGGTTCTGGCGGTAGTAAGGGAAGAGCTCCATGATCCACTGGTAGATCTCGCTGAGGGTCAGCATCTTGCTGGGCGCCTGCTGGATGGCCATGGTGATGAGCGAGATGTAGGAGTAGGGCGGCTTGGCGTGCGGGTAGCTGCGCCGGAAGCTCTTGGTGTCCCTCGGCCGGCTCAGGCCGCTCTGGCTGTAGGCCATGGGGCTGATGGCCGGGCTCATGCCCGAGTACGGGCTCAAGGCGTTCATGGATGCCTGCTGGCCGCTCATGTTGGGGCTAATGGCCGTGCCCATGGCCGTCACCCCGGCGCCCATGCCGTTCATGGCCCCCGCTCCGCCGCCGGCCATGCCCATGGTGGGGCTCAGCCCCGCGCCCATCCCCGCGTTCCCGTACGACATGTTGAAGGAGCCCGAGGTCATGTTGCCGCCGGAGCCCATGGTGTTCATGCTCATGTAGGTGTTCATGCTGTTCATGTTGCCCAGTCCTGGGTTCATGCTGTTCACTGGTACCGCCGAATAGGCCTGCACAATAAAAGAAAGATCTTAGTTTGACGGGTCAGAGTGGCAAGTTTTGTTATCTTTATTCAGAACTCTCTACACTTTGGTCACCAGCTATTTTGACGGGAAACTGTCTTTTACAACACGCGGAGAGCGAGAGAAAAACCTTCGGACTCATTTAGGTGAAATTAGGTGAGAAAGCCACGCCTCTTAAAATAAAGTACAAAGTTGCAGCAGCTTCCTCCCTAGTATAAGAGTAATAGATACAACAGCGCTACTGGTTATTGTTGATGACTTGTTAAGATTCCCCCTCTGATCTTTCGCCGGTCCTATAAACCCTGTGGCGGCCGCGGGCTGGCCGCTCGGGAGCTCTCCGCTCCCCTCTCTCTGATGCCACCGCGTGGTCAATAACTTTGAGGCTGGCTCCTGCATCGAGTACACACATTAACAAAACGAAGCAGTTTTATTAACTATTAGCGTTATAGGTTAGTATCCCTTCATTTTGAGACACCTTAAACGCCCACATAACATCCGCTAGAGTTGCTTCGACTGAACAGTGTCCAATTTTGAAAAAAAAGGAGTTCCTCGGCAAACTGCCTACAAACATGGTTTGAAAGTAAGACGTTTACTAATCCAGCGCTCTATATATGATATATTAGTTGATGATCGCAAGCGCTCACCTCAAAATAAGGTACAACTGTTACTTTTACTTACCTCCTGCGGATCGCCGTAGTAACTGCTCCACTCGGAAGCTTCGTGTCCTTCCATCTTCACCGTACCTAACATCATGGAGGCAGAGTACAATAAACCAACATCAAAGCTTGCCCCCAAAATAAAATCCCAGCGCGGATGCACTCTGGCTGAAGTACAGTGAGGAAGATGGAAAGAATGGAGCCTGCCAGAGTGAGGAAGTGTTGGGAGGCGAACACTTTGAGTGGCGCTGGGGACATGCGTAGTGATTTAACTGCCCACAGATCCTGCCTCCTTTCCCGATTTGCCCAGATCTTTCTCTATTTGAATAATCGGCTCTCACCTAGGCGTTAGGATACTCTGTTCCTATTGCACACCTGCCTTACCTCCAGGCACCGCTCACGTCCCAACTAGCTGCCACTCAGCGGGGCCAGACTTTAGCCATTGAAAATAGTCCCTATTGGATTTGTAAAGAGACTAATTGGTTTAACTCGGAAACAATAGGAAAGACAAACTATAGCAATGGGATGAGAAACGATAAATTAATCCGGCAGCAAAAACGAAACCAGGGACGCATTTTTCCGAACGATTAAATGGGGTGAGGAAACGGAGGGTGTTGTGTTGCAGCTAATGATTCTAGCTTTTTACAATATCTCTGGTACGGTGACATTCTTCTTCAAACTAAGTTATTTTTAAAAAATCAATTATTTTCTCAACAAAAAGGTACCTTAGCTGAAATCTGACTTTACTTTAGCAAATTAAAGTTTACACCGCTCATCACATTTTCAGAAAGGCGATAAATGCAAATACATTGAGATAAACTGCACCCTTATGTGATTTGTTTGGTCTTCTAACAGCTTTAAAACTGATCGTTAAAGTTACCAAGTCCCACAGATTTAACACATTTCAACAAAATGTCAACACTGGGGATTAATTTAATAAACACTTCGTTTAGAATCATTCCCATCAGACAGAAATACATCGTGAAGGTTGGAAGGATTGTGTAAAATGCATTACTCCGGTAAATCAGTAAACTGTAAAAGAGATAGTTGGTCTGGCTGCCTGTCTAGCGATAGCACCGCTCGCAAACCTTTGGACCGACAAATATCTTATCTCAATCAATAACGGTAGCATTCCAAAAACAAATTATTTCTGGGAAATTCAGTCCTGATCCCAGGCAATTCATTAAATTACACCGTTATGTGAGCTGCAATCTGAGCTCCACATGCTTGGTGAACAGGCTATAAAGGGCGATGGACCTTTCTGTCTGTTGTTCATTTAGAAATCTAAACAAATGTCTGTTTAATAAGGTATTAGGCTGGGCGACATTCCTACCCTGAAAGAGACGAATCGGGCTGAAAGTGGCAGATGTAATTAGCCTGAGGTAGAATTTACTCTGTGGTGTGACGTCTTTGAGGAATGGTGTAAATAAACGCATTCTTCGTCCTTCTTTCGTCGCGATAGGTCGTAAAAATGCAGAATGAAAGAATAGTTTGCATTCAAGATCACGTACCTCGGGTTACCCTCTTTAGGACTTTGCAGCCAGCAACAGACCTCGCTCCAAGTCATCAATAAAGGAAGCTTCAGCTTCTGCACTGGCTTTCTGTAGCGCCTAGCAACGGGACAGCTTTTGGAGCAGGGATGTTAACCCGAACAAAATGAACAGTTCTGGACTCCCTCCTTTCTCTCTCTGTCTTCTGCAAGAAGTTTGCCGCTCCGCCCGTGAGCTGGGTCCCAACTACCGCATGAGAGAGAAAACTGGGGGCTTGCAGCTGGCAACACGTGCTTAAAAATCTCGCATATCGGGGAGACAAAGTGTAAATAGTCTAATGAAAGATACATAGTCTGCCTTTTTACTTTTTGTATATTGCATTCGTTCTGTGATGTGATTTACCCAGTGCTTTGAAATTATTTTAGCCTAATTGTGCGCCGTTTATTTTCATATGAAATGTTAGGGAGATTGAAATCCAGTTAGAGCAAGCGCCCATTATGAACCTGTTTACTTGGCCCTTTTCAAAGTCTTGATGGAAAGAGTGGACCAGAGACCTTTGGCGTTTTACTTCTTTAAATAACTGGGATGTAATATTTGAAGTTTTGTCAGAAGCACGGACGTTTTGAGAAATGCGAAGAGATTGATTCGATTTTCTCTCTGTAAAGGAAGGCTAAAAGAACACTATGGTCACTTTTTACCAAGGAGATCTCGTTATTTTCATTAAAACATACTATACATTTTGGAATGAAGTAATATTGTGGAAGGAAGCTATCTCTACTCCATATGTTTTGTCATGACTACAATTTAGATCTGCGAAAGGGGCACAGTTAAACGGTCACCTAACCTGTATCCGAGTGAAGGCGTGTTGTTCAACGAAGCAATTCATAAATGAATCTGTACATCCTTTGCCAACGGTGTCAGGAGCAAATCTGGTACATCCCATGAGCGTGGACTTCAAACCAATAAATAGCCTGCACAACTCATCCTCGGGAAACTAAGCACGTGTACACTTTGTGAAATACCAAGTCTTGTCAGTTTATTGAATCCGCATACACATTTCTATTTGGCATCATGATTGCACCCTTTCTATGTGTTTTGGTAACATTGTTTTAAAAAATACTGTAGGGAAAACATTGCTAACATGATCGTCCTCTATAGTATCATTGTTTAAGTACATTGATGATCAAGGAATTGGTCCAAGAGCATATCCCTACCGTCCAACTTCATACACTTGGCCTGTTTTAACCAGTGCGAGTCGGTGGAATTTCCAGACTTTTAGTTCTCCAAGAGGTGCAGGTGCAAGTGTCCCACATCTCGCCCCAAAATAGGTTCGAGTTGTGCATCGTGTGTTCGGTGATACACCTGTTAACACTAAATATATATTCAGTTCTGTTTGAAGATCATTTTGGAGAGAACATTTACTCGTGTTCATTTATAACATTAGTTGCTAAAACAATTCTGGAAGAACTCAGATAGTCGTGCCTTGGAGAATACCGCTGAAGTTTTCTGAATCAAAAATGTTTATGTGATCTTAATAATTATTTCAGATGCAGTATGTAAAGTTTTTTAATATTTTAAAATACAATTTAGTGACAGTTATTTTTATGTTGATTATGCGGGCGTGAGGACTGTACATCTCCTAAATACAAAGTATATCTTTCGACGGTAGGATCAGAAAAAACATGCCTGAAAAATACTCGTACCCCCCATCGTGTAAAGGAAGCAAATAAACTGACTGTAAATAAACAGGTTAATATATTCACAAGTGTAATTTATAGCAGTTCCACGGATTACCTGCAAAAAGAGTTTCCAGTAATTAAGGAGCAGCACTGGCAATAATCAGCAGAGAAAGGAGTCGGCGTATATCCGAGAACAGAAACTATCCATCTGGAGGAAGCGACTCCGGGGACGCTGACGGTTTCAGAAAGGTCTCATTTGCATCTAAAGAGCAATATGCACAGGGTGGATTTTGTTAACAATGTTGCAAAATTAATTGGACCATTCTAATTCAAATGAAATGTGTGAAAGGAGTGACATAAGTGCAAAAATATAAGTTTGTCTGTTGTGACTACTAGTAGACATTCTTAAACAACCAATACATGCATTGTGCTGTTTTGGCCTTTGCAATGTACAATTGCAAATATACAGTGTTCGACCTCCAATACAAAATAACACGAAAGGTCAAGGGTTATTGTTTATTAACAAATCAAAATTGCCCTCCGTCTTTTTGTAACATTCAAGGTGTCTGATTTTATTCAAACAGTATAGTAAGAATGATTTTTTTTAGGGGGGGCGGGAGGGGGGGGGGGAGCTGAAAATGCCCTGCACCGTGAAATCGATCATTCAGAAACACTTTCCGAATGTTTTAGGAAGATTAGAGTGAAATTGCACTGATTTCAGACTGATTAAAGACACACAATCACGACTATATTCCCATGATCGTCGCCAGGGTAAAATCATCGCCAGGGTAAAAGTTCACGACCGTTTCTTGACCAGGTGACAGATGATAAGACTGGGATTTACTTTCCACTCTTTCAGGATCGTTTTACCTGTGCAGACAAGGTGCAAATGACAAGTTCTTTGCTGAAGTCATGATTTCCTACCAGAATCCCGCTGAGCACTTTATTACTGTCTTTCCTGTTAGGTTCAGAAATCATTTAATGTTTCCTATTCAACTCCTCCAAAGAAAAAGCCAGAACGAAACTGTATTTCCCATCACACCAGGAGTAGTTTGTTATTTATTTGACAATGCAATAGTTTATCGATTAATATCCACACAAAAAGCTGAAATCTCTCACTGGTTAATTTTATTATATTATATTTCGTGGATTTACAATTTTCCTATAATCAATTTCAGATTATTTCTCGGTAAACTTGTGTGAGGCCATATTGCATTATTCGCTAACCAATTGACCTAACACACGATAAAACAGAAAGTTACTGTTGAGCTGCAACAGGCCTTCAGTTGCTTATCTCACATAATTTTTAGGCAAAGGAACCACATGCTGACCTGATGTTATTTTTGGGGGGCGCTGTTGCCAAACTGAGACGTTCACCTCGCTAGCACAAAAATTGCATTTTAATGTTGCTAGCAGTAGTCCAATTTTGAAAGCACCAGTCTAAGTAAAACTAACTCCAAAAGGTTATTTTGCACTGATTTGGTTCACACTAGCAACACTGTCATCTCCCTGCTGCACCAGTGAACCAACGCTGAACCAGGCACTACTAGACGTATATTTGCATCATAACACACTCACTGTTTATACTGGACACTGGGAACTGGATCAACTCTGAAATCAGCTGGAATCTAATTCAGAACATGCAGCACAATCATAAGAGGTTCATTTTGAAAGTGGAAAACAAAAACAGATGAAAAGAAACTAAAGAGGTTCATTTTGAAAATGGTAAACAAAAAACTGATGAAAAGAAACTAACATGAGATACTGGATTCTGGCCATTTTGCACATCTGCTGCTTCTGCGCAACATTTCAGCAAAGGTACCATTGTCTTCTGAGCAAAAAAAACTATTCTTAAAGGTGAAGATTTTGAAGTAACCACAAGTAGTAGAGTAAGAGGAAGCCAAGTTAGGAATGTGACCCTAGATCATACTTTTAAGTCAAGAGTCCATGAACTAAAACTCTGCAAAACATTTTGTAACTTGTGGAATGAAGTGCCACTTATCAAGTTATTGAATTGGTTCAAAAGGGTGTTTCTGTTACAGGGGGTATAATGGGGAATAACTTTAAACTCACAGCAAGATAATGCTAGATGAGTCAAAGTTATGGGAGATTTGGGAGAATAATAGTGGAAAAGCAAAGCCTGCAACACCAGTCCATTAAATGAGATGAGCTTTATGAATTGAATTGTCCCTTTTTGTCCCACATACTTTTGTGTTATCTTTAGGGCAATCCTAATCTGTCTGCTTTTAAACAAGAAAGCTTATGGAGGATCTTCAATATTCATCCATACAACTAATGAAAAAAAAATACATGAAACTAGCCAGCTGCTAACAATTCATTCAGATCACATATACTGGAATAGTCTGACCATCTGTAGCAAATGTGTAAAAATCACTGTTTATCATTGAAAATTTTGCACAGACAGTTAAGTCACTGTAACCCAAACCAGATATAGGTAGGCCTGGAAAATCCCAGAGAGATGGGATAATGACCTTCAGAACTATGGCATGATGTAGTAGATTTTTTTCTCTTGTCAATTTTTTCCATCTATTTTCTCTTCTTCTGAAGGTTTTACCTCTTTACTGGGCCATGATTCCTCAAACAGTGAGTGCCCTCTGGTACCTTGCTTGAGTGACCATTAACCTTGACAATGAGTGTTGGCAAGCCATTCAACCATTAGGGAGGGGTAACATTCACACATACAGACTTTCAGCAGGGATCACTGGATAGAAATCAGGAGCAGGATTCATGGCCCCCTCTTAATGAATTGGTACTAAACCTGTCCCAGCTGAGATCAGCTAACTCAACACAGAATGGCGATCAAACCTGGGATCTTCCTATTCTGCATGGGTTCGCTACTAACTAGACAAACCTGGGTGCATAGTTATTTTATCATTTGACCAAAAGAGATGGGGATATGTGGTGATCTGTTTGTCCACAATTTTCATTTGATCACTCATTACCTGTATTTTATGATTTTAAAAATCCCAAACAATCACACAAGTTTATGCAAATGTCAGACTTTCTACTGTTTTCAGAGTAAATATAAGGAATGTCTTTGTCAAGATAATATCTCCTTGGACTCTTTGATCAGTAGAATACATTTTGGCCACTTGCTGGATAGCATAAAGGCACAGGCAGCCATCAAAACCTATTGGGCTATATTTGTTATTCAAATTAATTATAGAACCATCTCATCACTGTTTTCTGTGGATAAAGTTCTGTATATATAGTATGTTTATTCATTTATGCAAAATACGCCCGAGAGTGGTGTGCTGTAAGGTAAATTATTGACAGTAAATGGAAATGATTTTTGCTAATGCAGCACAGAGACAGTATATTTTGATTTACACAAAGTTATGTCTACTGACAATTTACATTAAAATATTGATTATTTGTAAAAAGAAATACAGGAATGACCAAGCAAAGCAACCAGTTTTATTTGCACTTCAGAACTGTTTATCGCTCCTCAAGGGAATTATTCCTTTCAGATAACTTAATCTTTCAATTTTCAACAATGTAAATATTTATGACAGCATGATGAGGCCATTGGTTCTTGGGAATGGAGCTTTTCTTCTATTTGTATGCTATGACAGCTATAGCACGAGTCAGGTGCAGAGTGAATATCCACTTCTCTGCTCCAGTAAGTCTCGAGTGTGCCTTAATCACAGGGTCAATAAATCATCCCTTTCATTTTTAACTTTATTCTGACATTTTGTGTTCATCAAGGTGAATGGAACATATCTGTTTTGGGCACCTGGTGGCAGCATTATGCATGCCCAGGTCAGGTCTAATATAGATGTGGAGTAAAAATTCTTGCTAATGGTCCAATAATATGCCTCAGCCCAACCTCAGAAGAGCACCCCTACTGTACCAATGCAACATTTAGATATCCTGTGGCCTCTCTGAGTGAGATTGCCAATTATTGTCAATTAGGGGCAGTTTTGTATTGTGGAGTCATACCTACTAGGAATTGGATTGCAGCTGCACAAACTCATTTCATCTTGGACATATTCAGCTAACAGACTCATTTCACATTGGACACATACAGCCAGAAGACTCATTTCGCATAGGACGCATTCAGTTGACAGACAAGTGATTTCCATCTCTTTAGACTGGGATGGACTTGATGCCAGCTCACATGTGAAAGGCCAATTTCTAAGCGCTGTTTAGTTTAGTAAACTATCTTCTGCTGCATCAATGTGGATTTTATTATTTCCCAAATAACCACTTTTAACCACTTTGTAAACTAAATTGTGGATGGTTTTATGATGTGGCCTCTTACCCACAGGGAATTGAGTTGAGACTGTTCATAACCATTTTACTTACTCAAGACCTTTACAGACATTAGAAGTAATAGATTTTCACCCAGATCCGGATTGTAGCATGGATTCCAGAGGAGAAAGGTCAGTGTGCTAATCCACTGTACCAGCCAATGTAATCCAATTCTAAAGATGAGAACATTTTACTTCAGGAGGACTTTATAAAGGCACAACAAAACAAATCAGTTTTTTGGGGGGATATTTTAAATTAACAAAGTATTATTGTATTTTAAAAAAATAACTAATTTACTGCCTGAAAATTACCATTGCCAATTCAAGAATGATACACTCAAATGTTATTATTTTAAGTCTGCTATTTTCAAGATTAAACCTTTAAAAATTTTTTTCACAAGATCATAGAACAAATTAAAATTTTGAATGGAGGAAGTTGATGCAGATTCAATTAATAATAATTTAAAAAATCATAGAAGGGATGAATTACATAAATTATTCCACACATGTGAACAGTAATTTACCATTCTGCAATATGTTCTACATACTTTACCTCGCTGAGGTTTTTTATATACTGTATTTGTATTTACTACACTCAGTGGTATAATGGAAGCAACCTATTTCATGTGCCTTTCAGTACTTTTTTGGTACATCTGACTGGTGTTAGGAAAGAGAATGGGAAATGCCGGTGAGGTCAAAAGTCATCAGAGCAGATTCCAATTCACTTTCCTGCTAACTTGGATTTTTGATATTGTCCAAAAAACAAAAATAAATGTTTTATTATTATTTGATAATGAAAGGGTTTTGTTTGTTACATGCCATGAGCATGCCTGTTTATAAATATACACAGTAACTCAGAAATAAGATTGCACATATATTTCATAGCTAAGTTAGATTTGGAATAAAGGGTGGATAGAGTGTACAGCGCAATTGCAGTGTCCCATCCAAAATGTGAACCTATCTTTCTCTTCCAGATGTTAACTGACCTGTTCTAAATTTCTAGCATTTATTGCTTTTATTACAGATTTCCAGCACCCACAATTTTTTTTGTCTGATATATCCAATTATGGATTGGAGGCAGTACCAACACATGTACAGATCTCAAACCAAAACGACAACCTATATGTGTAATTCGAACTTTGAGAATGTATCTTTCTGTGTCTATTTTGGAGAATCTACAGAAAGTATTACTTTACATTTTTTTAAAAATCCGACATTGGATCAGGGTAAATTGACAGTTAATCACGAAGAATGAGTGCCTTAAATATATACCTGGGCATCTGGTGTGATAGGAGCAAAATAACAGGCACATTCTGTCTGAAGAAAGCGAATCCCAATAAGGGTAATTTTCCTTTATTAATTACAGGTGAACGGATTGCCGTCTATATATTTCAGGTGACTTCATTGTGACAGTAAAGCTTTGGGCGTTTTTATGTTATCCAAACTATCGAAATTGCTATTTACATCTCCTTCATTTATTAAGGTGATGAATTCTTCGTAGTTTTTCTCGTCAGAAACATCCCAGGCCCTCGGCGAGTTGCCACAGTTACCCACACTTGTTAGGATTTCTGTGAGGTATCATACCAATTAGGCGGTGTGAATTAGGATGTTAATCTTTTATTCTGAGATACTGGGCTGTTCACTGCCTGGTGAATAAGATAAACGTTGCATATTCATTATGCAATATTATTTTCTCCTGTTTGATTAGCCCAGAATTCATAGAGCTTTTTTTTACACACCTACATGTGCAAATGGGTTTATTAACACGTCAGTGATAACTGATACGTCTCTTACACAAACGTTCTTTAAATAAGGCGTGCGGTTTTAAGATAAATGGTCCCAGATTAGTTTCTAATAAATATTAAAAGCACTGCACAACTGTTGTTGAAATGTCCTTGGTTCCACTTGTGAGGAAAATTTCCGAAGCAGCGGTCATGTGTCAGCCAAGGGTCGAAAGGGACAGAATCCCTCTTCAGCCTTTTGTACGAAGCAGCACAGATTTCAGTGTACATAGATCGCGCAGCAAATTACACTTCGTGGAACAGTTTTATTATACAACACGTTAACAACATTTTTTACCTTGCAAAACTGCAGAATTCGAATGCAAGAATCGATAGCAAGGAGGAAGCAGGCAGTTTCTGTGACCGAATGTATGCGCGCTGGTTTATGGTCACTTTGTCCTATTGTGGTACTATGGCATTTGATGCGGTTTTAATTTGCAATCAAACACACAAACATTCCCCTGCACTCACCAACCGCACTCCACCCTTCAAAACGAAAGCACCAGAGGATGATCTGAATGCAGGCATTATACATTTTAGCATAGACTTAGAACAGAGCTGGAACATATAGCAATGTCAATTGCATTTTGCTGCATTCAGTGCCAACATACCCACCAAGATTACCTTGACGGAGAGGTCAAGTGGGTATCGCCACGATTGCTATTTCAGCAGCTCGAAAGGAATGTAACGTCCTGTCGAAACAATAGCCTTTTTAATCATATGGCAACGAAGTGTAAAATAGATTATGCCAGTTTTAAAATAGTTTCGACATCTGCAAGTTGCAGAGGTTTTCTAATTGTAGCTTTGCACTCAGGTCCAATAATTTCAATGCAGGTTTTGGGGTTTAGTTTGGTTCAGAGTACCTTACTGTTTTCCCTGTCCCTCCCATCGAAAGGGACCGAACCCCGGGTGATAAAGCAGTGTGTTCGTGATTCCGTTGGGTACGTGATGAATATTGATAGGTCCAATAATATTCAGCGCACATACACATTAAAATGTAGAATTAAGTAAATGTGCGCGCATACATAGCACACACACATAAACACAAACATCACCTCATAAGACATGTATTAAATTTACTTTTTGTGTATAAAATCACATGTATCTTCGCTACCACCTCCCTGTAGAATATAAATGATCGCACAATCTCCTTGGTTCCTGTTTTCCGCTGTAACTCTTACCTACTTCTTTTTGCCACTATCAATAATATAAATATAAACGGTAGCTACCCACGCGAGACCGGTACCTGCCGGCTGCAATGGGAGTATGCTTATTCTAATATCTATCAACCAGCACTATTGTGCAGGTACAACAGCACTCCGGACATGTGTGCGTTAATACAGGGGCAGAGCTCAGCGCTTCACAGTTTTACAGTTAGGAGAGAGCAGGTTAGGCTTGCCAACACAGGGTTGTTCTTAAATCTCCAGAAATTCAAGATGAATCTTCCTGACACTGCTGCGAGCAAGCCTGAAGAAAAATCATAGGGTCATTAGAACAATTGTGTGTGTTTTTTTAATTCTATTTTGTTTGACCACTTTGGTTTTTTAGATATAAAAATGATTGCAGAAAGGAGTAAGGGCTGTTTGACTGGGCGAGAGGACATGCGATGAAACCTCTAGCAATAGGCCAAACACGAGAGCTGGTAGGAGTTTCTGCTTTGTCCTGAGATTGGAGACCTGGATTTTCATGGGGTTTCTCCCCCAACATGGCCGGGAATTTCCTCAAAGCTACGGTTGCTTGGCTGCCCTAACTTTGCCAGGAGTGTGGTGGAAACCCTGGTTATGATCTTAAATGGAGATCCCGCTTCACTTTCAGTGAAGTAGCAGTGGTGGAGTGAAAGTTGCTCTGAGGAAATTTCTGGGCTTTGATTTTCATGTGTTCAAGTTTCAGATTAGTAATTAATAAATAACCCAAAGTTATCCTATCACATTTCAGGTCAATGCGCGCACAAAATCAATGTAAACTGCACCTTGAGCTTTATGTGTATTTTTTATGTTTCGCATATTTCGTAACTTTTTATTCCCAGAGTTTTTCTTCAAGTGTAATTGAGACAGAAACCGTCAACAGAAAAATATCTGCATATAGCAAAGCAAACATCGCCATGTTATATTCATATAAAACATATGAGCCGAATACGAACTCAGTAAAGAAACACTGTGATTTGACCACCGGCAATGTACCTGTAAATTGTTCTAAAAATTATATAAAAACAGAAAATGCTGGAAATACTCAGCAGGTCAGGCAGTATCTGTGGAGAGGGAAACAGAGTTAACGTTTCAGGTCGATGACCCTTAGTCAGAACTGGAAAAAGTTGGAGATGAAATAAGTTTTTAAGCACGTGTAGGAGCAGGGAGAGGGGAGGGGAGGAGAGATTAAGAGACAAAAGGGATGATGGTGCAAGGCAAAAGGAGATGGTAATGGGACAAGTTAAGAAACAAAAGATGACTCTAGATGAAGTATAAATGGCAATGGCAGAATACGAGAAAACCAAGGGTGTGGCGAGAATGAGGAACTTAAAGAAATTATTATGAGTAAAAAAACAGTACTAGCAAAATTAATGGGATGAAAAGTCGATAAATCCCAACATCCTAGGGTTTTGAAAGAGGTGGCCATTGGGATAGTGGACGCATTGGTTGTCATCTTCCAAAATTCTATCGATTCTGGAATGGTTCCTGCAGATTGGAGGATAGCAAATGTAACCCCGCTATTTAAGAAAGGAGGGACAGAGAAAAGTGGGAACTACAGACCTGTTAGCCTCACATCAGTAGTTGGGAAAATGCTGGAATCTATTATAAAGGATGCAATAACTGGGCACTTAGAAACTAATAGTAAGATTGGGCAGAGTCAACATGGATTTATGAAAGGGAAATCCTGTTTAACAAACCTATTGGAGTTCTTTGAGGAAGTAACTAGTGGAGTAGACAAAGGGGAACCGGTAGATGTGGTGTATTTGGATTTTCAGAAGGCCTTCGATAAGTCCCACACAAGAGGTTGGTGAACACAATTAGGGCACATGGAATTGGGGGTAATATACTAGCATGGATTGAGAATTGGTTAACAGACAGAAAACAAAGAGTAGGGGTAAATGGGTCTTTTTCAGGATGGCAGGCTGTGACTAGTAGGCTACCACAAGGATCAGTGCTTGGGCCCCAGCTATTCACAATGTATATCAATGATTTGGATGAGGGGACTAAATGTAACATTTCCAAATTTGCTGATGATACAAAGCTAGGTGGCAGTGTCAGTTGTGAAGAGGATGTGAAGAGGCTTCAAGGTGATCTCGACAGGCTCAGTGAGTGGGCGAGAACATGGCAGATGGAATATAATGTGGATAAATGTGAAGTTATCCACTTTGGTAGAAAAACAGAAAGGCAGAGTATTTCCTAAATGGTGAAAGATTGGGGAATGCAGATGCTCAAAGGGACCTGGGTGTCCTTGTACATGAGTCACTGAAAGTGAATGTGCAGGTGCAGCAAGCCATTAGGAAGGCAAATGGTATGCTGGCCTTCATTACAAGAGGATTTGAGTACAGGAGTAAAGAAGTCTTACTCCAATTATATAGGGCCTTGGTGAGACCACACCTGGAGTACTGTGTACAATTTTGGTCTCATTACCTAAGGAAGGTTATACTTGCCATAGAGGGAGTGCAACGAAGGTTCACGAGATTGATTCCTGGGATGGTGGGGCTGTCGTATGAGAAGAGATTGAGTAAACTAGGCCTGGATTCTCTTGAATTCAGAAGAATGAGAGGGGATCTCATTGAAGCATACAAAATTATTACAGGGCTTGATAGGGTGGATGCTGGGAGAATGTTTCCCTTGGCTGGGGAGTCTAGAACCAGGGGCCACAGCCTCAGGATAAAGGGTAGGCCATTCAGGACCGAGATGAGAAGAAATTTCTTCACACAGAGAGTGGTGAATCTTTGGAATTCTCTACCCCAGAGGCTATGGAGGCTCAGTCATTGGGTATATTCAAAACAGAAGTTGATAGATTTCTGACTAGTAAGGGCATCAAGGGATATGGCGATAGGGCCGGTGAATGGAGTTGAGGCAGAAGATCTGCCATGATCTCATTGAATGGCAGAGCAGGCTCGAAGGGCCGAATGGCCTACTCCTGCTCCTATTTCTTATGTTCTTAATGATCGACAGCTGCCATGTGAGAGAGAAAAAAAAAAGAAAAAAAAGATAGGGGCAGAGGTTATGGTCTGAAATTGTTGAACTCGATGCTGAGTCCAGAAGGCTGTAAAGTGTCTAATCGAAAGATGAGATGCTGTTCCTCGAGCTTATGTTGAGCTTTATTGGAACAGTGTAAGAGGCCGAGGACGGAGAGGTCAGAGTGGGAGTGGAGCAGAGAATTAAAGTGATAGGTGACCGGAAGCTCGGGGTCACCCTTACGGACTGAATGGAGGTGTTCTGCAAAGCAGTCATCCAATCTGCGTTTGATCTCCCCAATGTAGAGGAGACCACATCGTGAGCAGCGAATACAGTATACTAAATTGCAAGAAGTACAAGTAAATCGCTGTTTCACCTGGAAGGACTGTTTGGAGCCCTGGACAGTGGGAAGGGAGGAGGTAAAAGGGCATGTGTTGCATCTCCTGCGCTTGCATGTGAAGGTGCCGGGCGAAGGGGAAGGGGTGTTGGGAGTGATAGAGGAGTGGACCAGGGTGTCGCGGAGGGAGCGGTCCCTTCAGAATGCTGAAAGGGGAGGTGAGGGGAAGATGTGTTTGGTGGTGGTGTTCCAATGAAGCTCAATGTAAGCTCGAGGAACAGCACCTCATCTTTCAATTAGGCACTTTATAGCCTTCTGGACTCAACATCGAGTTCAACAATTTCAGACCATAACCTCTGCCCCTATCTTTTTCTTCATTTTTTTTCTCTCTCTCTCACATGGCAGCTGTTGATCATTCTGTCAGTGCCATTTACACTTCATCTAGAGTCATCTTTTGTTGCTTAACTTGTCCCATTACCATCTCCTTTTGCCTTGCACCATCATCCCTTTTGTCTCTTAATCTCTCCTGCCTTCCATTCTATCACAGACCTTCCCTTTTGTTCTTTCCTTCCCTCCCCCCTTTCCCTGCCCCTACACTTGCTTAAAAACTTGTTCCATCTCCAACTTTCTCCAGTTCTGCTGAAGGTTCATCGACCTGAAACGTTAACTCTGTTTCTCTCTCCACAGATGCTGCCTGACCTGCTGAGTATTTCCAGCATTTTCTGTTTTTATTTCAGATTTCCAGCATCAGCAGTATTTTGCTTTTGTATTAGAGTCTAAAAATTATATGTTGGCTTTTTAAATTTGTTCTCAGGATGTGGGTGGTGCAGGTGATGCCACATTTATTGCCCATCCCTAGGTACCCCAGAGAAGTTGGTTGTGGGTCATAGAATCATACAGCACAGAAGGAGGCCATTCAGCCCATTGTGCCTGTGCTGGCTCTTTGAACGAGCTTTCCAATTAGTCCCACTCCCCTGCTCTTTCCCCATAGCCCTTCTTCTTGAATTGCTGCAGCTCTTGTGGTTGAGCAGTTAACTTTTGAGGGTAATTTCCCCCAAGGTGAGTAGGTATGTTCTTTACTTGGTGTAGTGTTGAGAATTAGAAGAATGATTTTTCCTGTAGAGTGGATATATGTCATTTGCAGTATAAAAATCAGAACTATTTGTAATGTAAGTTAACAAGAGATGAATTCCAATAACACATGGCATAACTTATAAAACACACACGTATGCAGGCACACACACACACACATAATTTAATTGCCCATTTAGTCTGCATTTAATAAAGTTTAGTGAACAAGCATATTGCTCAGTGATTTATGCATCAGTTCTTAAAAAATGTCCAGAGATTATATCAAGACAAAACTCATTTTGTTCATGAACCATACTTTCATAACTACACAGAATATTAATCTATATCCAATCCCTAGATGATTCTTCTGAGAAGTTGAAAATAAGGAGGCAGCAGGGAAAAAAAGAGAGTGGAAGCTATTGGTACCATAAAATGTAAGCCAAACTCCAAGGGGTACAGCACAACCAACTGCCTGAAAAACCTGGACGACTAAATCCTATTTGCAGGATCCTCCAAGGGTGTCCTTTATTCTACTTGCAAAACATGACGTGACAGATTAGCCACAGAGTAAGGAAGTTGCCTTCTAAATTCTCAACCAAATTATCCCTTGAGGCATCAAGAAACTGGGGTGGGGTTCATAATGTTTTTTGATACCATGCAAACTGCTTTCCTCCTGCTGCAAGTAACATTACCTTCTTGCATCACGTTATAGAGGATGGCTGGGCAGAGTTAGCCAAGTAGTTAGGCTGTCTCATTAGCTTTATGACTGTTTTAGTCTGCCCCCCTCCTCCATGCACTGAGAGAGTTGGGCCATTCCTAAGTAGCACCGTGGTTGCTGTAACACTCCACTTAGAGTCATAGAGTCATAACAGCACAGAAGGAGGCCATTTGGCCCATCGAGTCTGTGCCAGCTCTCTGCAGAGCAATCCAGTCAGTCCCATTCCCCCGCTCTATCCCCGTAGCCCTGCAAGTTTATTTCCCTCAAGTGCCTATCCAGTCTCCTCTTGAAAACATTGAGTGTCTCCGCTTCCAACACTTCCGTCGGCAGCGAATTCCAGGACCCCGCCACTCGCTGCGTTAATCAGTTTTTCCTCACATCCCCTCTGTATCTCTTGCCCAAAACCTTAAATCTGTGTCCCCTAGTCCTTATACCATCAACTAGTGAGAACAGCCTTTCCCCGTCTAGCCGATCCAAACCCGTCATAATTTTGTACACCTCCATCAAATCACCCCTCAACCTCCTTTGCTCCAATGAAAACAAATCCAGCTTCTCCAACCTGTCCTTGTAGCTAAGATCCCCATCCCCGGAACCATTCTGGTAAATCTCCTCTGCACCCTCTCAAGTGCCTTCACATCCTTCCTAAAGTGTGGTGACCAGAACTGAGCACAATACTCCAGTTGTGGCCTAACCAGCGCTTTATAAAGGTTCAGCATAATTTCTCTGCTTTTGTACTCAATACCTCTATTTATGAAGCCCAAGATCCCATATGCTTTTCTAACCACTCTCTCAATATGTCCCGCCACCTTCAGGGACCTATGCACATTAACTCCCAGGTCCCTCTGTCCCTGCACACTCTTGAAAACTGTGTCATTAAGTGTATATTGCCTCTTCCTGTTCCTTCTGCCAAAATGCATCACCTCACACTTCTCTGTATTAAATTCCATCTGCCACTTGTCTGTCCATTCTGCTAGCTTTTCTATGTCCTGTTGCAGTTGATTGGTATCATCCTCACTGTTTGCCACACCCCCAAGTTTGGTGTTATTGGCGAATTTAGAAATTCTACTCTGTATTCCAATATCCAGGTCATTTATAGATATCAAAAAAAGCAGTGGCCCCAGCACTGACCCTTGAGGAACACCACTGTCTACCATCCTCCAGTCTGAAAAAGAGCCATTTACCACAACTTGCTGTTTTCTGTCCTTAAGCCAATTCCTTATCCAAGCTGCCACTGACCCACCTATTCCATGAGCCTCAATTTTGTTAACCAACCTTCTATGTGGTACGTTGTCAAACACCTTCCGAGAATCCATGTAGACAATATCCATTGCATTCCCTTCATCAATCCTCCCTGTTACTTCATCAAAAAATTCAGTTAGATTAGTCAAACATGATCTGCCTTTTACAAATCCGTGTTGGCTCTCCTTAATTAGCTTAAACCTCTCCAAGTGTCCGTTAATTTTTTCCTTGATTATTGTCTCTAAAACTTTACCCACCACTGATGTTAAACTGACTGGCCTGTAGTTACTAGAATTGTCCTTACACCCTTTCTTGAACAATGGTGTCACATTTGCCACTTTTCAATCCTCAGGCACCTCCCCCGCATCTAGGGAAGATTGGAAAATTATGGCAAACCCTTCCGCTATCTCCTCCCCCAATTCCCTTAGCAACCTGGGATGCAAGCCATCTGGACCAGGCGACTTATCCACTCTAAGCATACCCAGCCTTTCTAGTACATCCTGTCTATCAATTTTCACCCCTTCCATTGCTTCTACCTTTTCCACGTCTACCGATATTTTATCTGCATTCACCTCCTTAGTAATCACCGATACAAAGTACTCATTGAATATTCTAGCCTTGCCCTGCGCCTCTAAGCATATATCACCTTCTTTGTCTCTAATAGGCCCCACCACGCCTCTTACTACCCGCTTACTGTAGAAGATTTTTGGGGTCCCTTTTATGTTAACCGCCATTCTACTTTCATATTCTCTCTTTGCCAATCTTATTTTCACCTTCATTTCCCCTCTCAACTTATTGTATTTGGTCTGGTTCTCCCTTGAAGAATTCACCTGACATTCATCATACACCCTTTTTTTTGTTTCATCATCTTCTCTATCTCCCTAGTCATCCAAGGAGCCCTTGCTTTGGTTCCTTTACCCTTCTCTCTTGTTGGAATGTACCTAGCCTGTACTTGGATCATCTCCTCCTTAAAGATCACCCATTGTTCCATTACAGTTTTTCCTGTCAGTGTTTAGTTCCATTTTACCCTGGATAGATCCTTTTGCATCCCATTGAAGTTAGCCCTATTCCAGTTTAGAAGTTCCACTCTAGATTGTTCCTTGCTCCTCTCCATTGCTAATCTAAATCTTATGATACGATGATCACTCATACCCAAGTGTTCTCCCACAGACACTTGGTCGACCTGGCCCACCTCATTTCCCAGCACCAGATCCAGCAATGCCTCCTTCTTAATTGGGCCCAGAACATATTGGTCAAGGAAATTCTGCTGAACACATTTCAGAAATTCCTCCCCCTCCTTTCCCTTTACCCTAGCATTATCCCAATCAATATTTGGGTAATTAAAGTCCCCCAATATCACCACTCTATAGCTCTTACATATCTCTGCGATTTCCCTGCAGATTTGCTCCTCTACGTCCCTCTCACTATTTGGAGGCCTGTAGAATACCCCCACAATAGCGTGATCATACCCTTTTCGCTCCTCAACTCTCACCAAATGGATTCTGTCCTTGTCCCCTCAAGAACATCCTTCCTTTCCAACACTACAATGTCTTCCTTAATCAGCATTCTCACCCCAACTCCCTTTTTTCCTTCCCTAACTTTTCTGAATATCTTGTACCCTTGAATATTAAGTGCCCAGTCCTCACTGTTTTTAAGCCACGTTTCCGTTATTGCCACAACATCATATTGCCACACGGCTAATTGTGCTTGTAGCTCATCAACCTTATTCATCATACTTTGTGCGTTTACATACATGCATTCTAAGCCCATTTTTGAATTTTTCGTAGTTTTTTTTAGTCTACTCCTATCTAATATGTTACACTTCTGCCTCTAGTACTACTTTCTTCTCTAGTACTATCCAACACACTCACTCTTTTACGCACCTTATTGCTCTTTTCTACTCCTATATGCTGGTGACCATCCCCGGCCAAGCTAGTTTAAACCCTCCCTAATAGCACCAGCAAACCGCACCCCGCCCCCCCCTCGAGAATATTGGTCCCGGCTCTGTTGAGGTGTAACCCGTCCAGCTTGTACATGTCCCACCTTCCCCAGAAATGGTCCCAATGCCTCAAAAGTTAATCTTGTGGAGAGTGCTTGTAGTGCTACCTTTGCTGTTCAGGGTTCTTCCTCAAAATGAAGATAAATGCTAGTATTTTATTTTTAGTATATAAACATAGCAATAAAACGTATTTACTTTTTATTGAAGACTTGTTAAATAAACAGTTTTATCACTTTTAGGTCCAAACCTTTTGACCAAGAAATTGGAACACGTCCTAAGTGGGGCGTGATCGGGTGCAGCTCCCCCTCCACATGGCTAAAGAGGCCGGTAACAGGACCACGGCAAATTGGTCTGCCAGTTTCATTTGTATGTTACCTGTCAGCTGCAGCACCGGTCGCAGCTCCAGAGGCCAATCGAGGATGGGGATGAGGAGGGGAAGCTGCTGGCCTGGATGCCGGCTGAGGGCCTAAGGTGAGCCCAGGAGAGGGGTAGATTTGACAACTCTGGTTGGATGTATTCTTGGAGGTTTCATCACATGACATCTTGCCTTCAACCGCCCCACCCAGTCAAATAGCCTTTCCCCCCCCACCTCCAATACTGTTATAACTAACAAATTCAAGTGTTCAAAGCAAATGAAAAAAATTCCCTGTTTATTTTGATGCCCCTATGATTTTTCTCCTGGGTTGCTCGCAGCAATGTCCAGGAGATTAATCTTTAAGCCCTGTAGACTCCTGGAGGGTTGACTACCCTAGAGGAGGGAGGAGGCAATTGAGAGGGAGCCGGTAGCAGCTCACAGTTTTAATGTGGAGCCAGGAGGAACAGTCCTACTCCTCCTGGCTTCACAAATCACAAATTAAGTAAAAATCTTTTAACTTAACTTTTGGGTGGCAGCCTCCAGTGGTCCCTTTAAAGACTGCTGGTTTGGCTGCTGTGTGCCTGAGAAAACTGACTATAGCATGGGCGGCACATGTTGTGCTCAGTTGGGACCCAATTTCACAAAGGGGCCTGAAACAGGTGTTAGGCTCCTGATTTGTAATGGCAATGAGTCTAATGCCTGTTTCAGGCATATCAAAATCATTACGCTGGATACAAAGGAATCTGCATTGATGTCTTATTTGTTACACAGTTAGGGAATCATTGTAGCTAGTTTAAAAAATCAGGCATTATTTAAAGCAATGTCATTTTCATTAGAATTTTTTTTGTTTTGGGAGGGAGACAAGTCAAAAGCCCAACAAATCATTTTCATAGTAGCAAAGTCACATTATAATACATTTCAACAAAATTTACCTCATTTTGACCTATGCTCTGAAACAATAAAAGATTTGGTAAATATTTTTCATGAATAAGCTGATTCTTAAAAAATTTAAAACTCCTCCATAAGCCCATCATTTTTATCGAAAATGAACTCAAATAGTTCCGTCAATAAGATTTGCATGTGGCGGAATGTAAATGACTAATTTGTGACTAAGCTTTGGTTTAACAGATGAAAGATACTAAATCATAATTCAAGTGTGCTTCCATTCTCTATAATCAGGTTCCGCCACAGCCAAAGCACCGAAACAGCCCTAATTAAAGTTACAAATGACATCCTCTGTGACTGTGACCATGGTGCATATGCTTCTTTATCCTTCTTGACCTGTCTGCAGTCTTTGATATGGTTAACCACACTATCCTCCTCCAATCCCTCTCCTCCGATGTCCAGCTGAGTGGGTCTATCCTTGCCTGGTTCCACTCATACCTATTCAGTTGTAGCCAGAGAAGGTCCTGCAATAGCATCTCTTCCCACCCCTGCACTGATATTTTTGGAGTCTCCCAAGGATATATTCTTGGCCCACTCCTATTTTTCATCTACATGCTGTCCCTCAGTGACATCATCCAAAAACGTGACATCAGGTTCCACATGTACACTGATGACACCCAGCTCTACCTCACCACTATTTCCCTCGACACCTCCAAAGCCTCTGTGTTGTCAAAGCGCTTGTTTGACATCCAGTCCTGGATGAGCCACCATTTCCTTCACGTAAACATTGGGAACACTGAATCCATTGTCTTTGACCCCGCCACAAACTCAGTTCCCTAGCCATCAATTCCACCCCCCTCCCTGGGCACTGTCTCAGATTAAACCCAACTTTTCACAACCTCGGCATCCTATGAGACCCTGAGCTGAGCTTCTGACCCCATATCCTCTCTATCACAAAGACCACATCCGTAATATCCCCCATCTCTGCCTCAGTTTATCTGCTTCTGAAACCCTCATTTATGCTTTTGTTATCTCCAGACTTGACTATTCCAATGCTCTTCTTGCAGGCCTCCCATCTTCCACCCTTCATAACTTCAATTTTAAAATTCTCATCCTTGTGCTTAAATCCTTCCATGGCTTCCCCTCTCCCTAGCTCTGTAACTTTCTCCAGTCCTACAACCCTCCAAGAACTCTATGTTCCTCCAATACTGGCCTCTTTCTTGCCCCACCATTGGTGCCTTTGCCTTCAGCTAAGCTCTAAGGTCTGGAATTGTTGCACTTAACCTCTCCGACTCTCCACCTCTCTCCTCCTTTAAGACGCTCCTTAAAACTCTTTGACCAAATTTTTAGTCACCTGTCCGAATGTCTCCTTCTTTGGCTTGTTGTAAATGTTTGGCTGATTGTGCTCCTGCAAATCGCCTAGGGACATTTTACTACATTAATGGCGCTTTATAAATGCAAGTTGCTGTTGTTATTGCACACAAAAGTTTGATAACTATAAAAAGGTACATTAAATTTTTAGCAGAATTCATTTCAGTCTCATCAACCTGCACATGTGACTGAACAACTACAAAGAAGGGACACCAAAAACTCATTTAAATTAGATTACTGTTATTTGACCTCAATATTGATAATGTTGATTAAAATATCCCTCAGCATAAAAAGAAAACAATAAAAGCACAATCATTGAAAACAGGAAGGGCCTCGTGCCATTTTCACGAATAAACTACCAGCGACTTTTGCTACTGAGTTTAGTTTTACAGAAACTTAGAGCAATGTTGATCTTTTAAAGGTGAATTCGAGTGCAACAGTGAAGAAAGAAGTTACTGGGCAGATTTAAGTTCTGGGACAGACAAAAAGGCCGATGGGCAACTGGGTGACTGAAGCGAATCTGAGTGTTGCAATCGAGGTTTGAGGCGCGGCCTGCAGCTTCCCGGTTACTAAGCAACGGCGCCCAACAGTCCCAAGCGACCGCGAGGAGCGAAGCCGAGAGCGGCGGAGAAAGTCACAGGCCATGACAAGCACTCGCTCAGTTCACCCTGCTGCGGTCGGTGAGTTGTCCCTGAGCAACAACCTCTCTGCAGACAGAAGCATTTAACCGTTTGAAGGTGAGGTAAACCCAGGGCAATTTAAAGACACAGCAACCAATTGAAGGCAGTTGGGTACAAGAGAATGCAAACTCGAGACACTTAGAATAATGACTTCAGTCGTTTAAAAAAAATGATTCGGTTTGTAACATGTTCAAATCCATAGAAGACTTCATTAACAGTGCCTAGTATGTGACCTTTTAAGTTAAAATCAAGGCCAGTCGTTTTTCAGGTAGGAAAAAGGTATTAGCTAAAATAATTGTAGTTTCAACAATAAGATTTGCCATAATTTGCTGCATTTACAAAATGAAATAGATATCGCAAAGTAGTTATGGAATTTCTCCCTTCCCCGGATTTTCTTCCCTACTCTCATGAAGATGGTGACTCATGCTGGCATGGTTCCACTGACCAAGATTGCTAGTCATATTGCATAAGTCTGGGCATGGGTAGTGAGTGTTGGGCAAGCTATTTGACCATAGAGATCATTACAACCAAACCAAATCCAGTCCTCACCTGACATCCACACACATATATTCCACTGGGGTCATTTGAAAGTGAACAAGAGGAAGACACCTGCCTAGTTTTTACTCTCCCAGGGACAGTGAAGCTAATTGTAGGAATTCTGCTGCATTTTAAAGGAATGTTATTGCCTTCTTGAAGCATTCTGGGGCATCTTCAGTTCCTTGAACTGACAAATAATCAGCTCAGACACTTCCACGTTGGCTACAAAGACCGTTTGTGTTTCAAAGGATGTATATCTGCTCAATTTCATAAGTTAAAAAATAGTACCAGCAGATGTGTTTGGTCATGTAATTATCTTTGTCATTATGTCCTCCTCTGCCTACTAACTATTTACTCATCGGAAGACATCCGCAAACAAAAACTTGTGAATTATGAGTGATTAAATCAAACCAACACTAGTGGAATTTTATAATTTTATTTTAGAACTGCTACTTCAGAAGCTCTTGAAATTGAGGTGGCCCTCAAATTTTGAGATGAAGAGCCTGAGATGATCAGCTGCACTTCTGCAACTGCATGAGTGGCCTGTGTGCATTTTGGCGAATCTACAGGCATTGGATGGGCTGATTGGAGAGTCCAGATGTTTTTGATATCTTGAGAGGCTGTACCATCATCTGCTGGGAATTCCTCCACAACAGCCACTGATTTGTGCGACAACAGACACCGTGGCAAGAATGAGATAAATAAAACTCTGCCTTATGATTCTCTCTGGATAATCCCAAACCTATTAATATCAGGGGAGCTGGCCTCTTTCACTCTGGAACCCAAGGTCACTATTGCAGCAATCTCAGCATCCATGGGAAAATGCTTTGGTATGGGGGTGATAGGTTCTGCTGCAGATACCCCTGGAGTTGTCACATGCTTCATGGTGTACTGCAAAACTGCCATGCAAAGCTGAGCAATGTGGCAAATGGAATTTCCACCCAAGCTGCCATCTGCACCATACTACTTGGCACAGTCCCCAATGACTGTAGCAATGCTCGCTGCTCCAAAAGCATCCTTCTGTGAGGTTGAGATCCCCAGGGCTATCAGTTTAGTAGAGATGTAAGCTGGTCCTTGTACAGCAATTTCCTCCTTCACCACCTGCACCACCACCACTACTACCACCAGCAGCATCTGCTCACTCATACTCTGTGTTTCAGTCTGGTACTCCCCTCTAACTCACTCTTTAAATCTTCCAGGCTGAATGTATCTGACCTGGTACTTGGAAGGAATAGCGTGTAAGAGTGTGTGCTTGGAACATTATTGGGTCCTGTTTTTTTCCCCTGTGAAACACCTAGAGTACCAGAGATTACAATAGTGTGCTTATGAGCAACCTTTTCATATAGCTTTCATTAGGACTGACATGTTAAACTAGTTCAGCATATGGTTTGGCACAGATGCGTGAATGAGAGAATAGGATAAGAAAGATCCGGAGAAAATTTGCACCTCTCACGGTCCTCCAACTTTTCCATCTCCTCTTGATTGTCAGGGCTTCCTCCTCATGTAATGTTTTGTAAAGTGGATGGTAAATAATATTTCAAATGTTATTATCTGTGAGGTCTGCTTCTTTCAATTTCAATTAAGTTTTTGGATGCCTTATGGATATGAAAGGCGTTATATAAATGCTTTCTTTTGTAAGAAGTTCCCTTTGCCATTATGATGCATAGAAATACACTATGCCACCCATAGTGGGTGTGAAGACAAAACATCATGCAGGTATATTAGATGGGAGGATGATTTGGCTTGAATCCATGTATGGGTGTGAGTGAAGGAATACTTCCAGGTGATGCTGCAGGTTCAAATTGAACCATGCTCTTTATTAGGCATGCATGATAAGCATTGACAGTATTTTAAAACAGCGTGAAGGGAAGTAATTGTGCATATTTAGTACACTGTATTAATGGTAGGTAATGGTGCATTCTTTTACTTGGCTGATCAAGTACGGCCATTAAACTTTTTGTGGTATTGCTTCCATATACCTAGAATGGTGGAGATGGTGTCAACAATAGGCACCACCTTCTCCCATTCTCCCAGGGCTGCTCTTTGTGGGCTCTCATTCCTGAAAAGGAACCCTCCTCTCTCTGACTTCTTGCAGGATAATTTGGGAGACCCCCCATCTGAGAATTGTGCTATTCTCAGCCTTCTTCAACTCCTTGCAGACATTTTTGCTTAATTTCCTTCCTGAAAACTGCCAAATGAACATGCCTGCCCCTTTAAGCTGCACCAAGCAACTAATGTCCCAATTGCTGGTGTTTCCAATGGTATTGAAGCTCATCCCAGAAATATATGAAGGGCTGGGTAGGTGCTCTTTCTGTACCATCTCTTTCTCTTTACAGCAATTAGGAAATCTATCCAGTGAATCAGCAGGAAATGGAGGTACAAATTATTAGGGAATTGCAAGTTGAAAGTATATTAGGGATATGCTATAAAGATAATGGGGGTGATTTTGCCAATGGGAAGCTTTTGGAGGCGGGACTCCCACTTGTCGGGTTTCAGTCCCGCCTCCAACAACTTCTGGCCAACCCACGCTATTTTCCCTTGATTGATCTTGTTAAGCCCGCCCAGTAGGCTTAACATGCCAATTAAGGGAAAGCCGGTTGCAGAGAACGTCAGCGTATGACGTTTCATCTGTCAAAAAGTTTTGACCGATGAATTGTCATCGTTTGACAGCTCTGTGAAGCTGTCAAACCGTGACATTCTCTGTCGTTTAATGAGGTCTTGAATTCAAGACCTCATCAAACTTCTTTCTTTTACAGAAATGAGATAGTTGGGCACCCGCCCCCAAATTCTGCCATTTTCCCGGCAGTCCTGACTCCATACCCGCCTCCCCAGGGCTGGCAAAATCGCCCCCAATGAAACAGAAGACAAAAAAGTGAATTTTACCAAATGACTAACTCAGAACTTCTCCCTGGTAATGTGGAATGGATGGGGCCAGGTGTCTCCTTTCTAATACAATAAGGTACTTAACCCTTTGTGCTTCTTGAGATGTAATGTTACTTTGTTACAGAGGCTCGGTATGAAGGCTCCCTTTTAAAAATGAAACAAATGGAAAGAACTGTCTTACCCTTTTGTTGCAATTCAACCACTTCAATTATTGAAAACAATGGCCCTGAATTTGCGGTCAGCGGCGTAGCTAAGGAGTACGCTGCTGACACCCGAAGGAAATCTGCACTTGCCTCGTGCGAAATCCCCTTCGAGAACTTGCTTTCAAACGCTGCAGAGTTGTGCGCAGCATAGTGCCCCACGGAGCCCAGGAGCGCACCGTTGTGCGTATGCGAACCTGGGGTCACGTGGGGCGGTGCTCCTTTCACTTCCTGACTCTTAGCCAATCAGGAAACAGAGGAGATTGCTGATTTGCCCGCAACTCATTTTAAAATGCTATTAAAACATGCATGCCATTCAGTTACAGAAATGAATAGCTCATTGTACAAATAGAATAGAAGTATTTCATATAAAGTATATTAACAATTGTCCGTTAATTAAAGGTAGCGATGATATTAGTCCCATTCAATTTTCTCAAGCTATTTTCTACCCAATAATCAAGATAAGATGTTACCACTATTTCTAAAAGCAAAATACAGCTGGGATAATGGACACAATCCCTTTCTTTCAGTATGAATAACCTAATCTGCTGGAAACAAATTTGCTATGTGTTTATCAATACAAATCATCTAATGGACAGAAAGAGCTCCCTCGATATATCATATATGGAAGAGAATGGGAGATTAAATACAAATTGGCCTTTTTTTGTGACAGCAACAATGTTTGCAACAGGTAGCAACACATCTACCTTTATATTTGTTAGGTAAATATATTCCTGTACCAAATAATTATTACCATATTTACATATGCTAAACATGGGGGAGGGGAAGAGAAAAGGACAATTATGGGAAAACCCTGGGGATCCTGTAGTAAAATAATGAGTGTGAGAGTAATAGAAACACTGAATGTGTGTGTGTGCATGTGTGTAATGCACACACATATACACACATTGATGATTAACTTCTCATTAAAAAAAAGGTTACAAACCACTCATTTAATGCTTTATTCAGTGTGCTTAAAAACACTTCATTATGATAACCCCTTAAAACAGATCTCCCATTATAGCATTGTCTTGTTACAGGTCTTTTTGTAATACAATTTTTTCATCCGATCCCCTTATGCTGTGCAACAGGCTTCCTGTGCCTGTTTGCACCGGACTTAAAATTTTTCAGCATAATTGCCTCGCAGTAGGTGGGCAATTAGCCCAACTTTTCACTAGCATGTTCATTTGTAGCATTTGTTTATTCAGAACTTGACAGATCACAAGTTTGGGATTTAGCGCATGTGGAAATCCCAAACTTGCAGTCAATTTCAAAGGCGGTATGACGGCATACTCCGACCACGAATTCAGGGCCAATGTTTTCTTGACTCTGAGTTATAAGGTTATGGGTTCACTCCCTACTACAAATTTGAGTACATAAGCTGACCTTAAAATACAGTACTAAGGGAGTGTTGCATTGTGAGAAGTACACTTCATTTCAACTTTGTCCATAGAATTTACTTTTGATGGTGCAGAATTAGGTAGGAGCAGGTCAAAGGATGACATCTATGGTAGATGAAGAACTGAAGAGGACAATGTTAGTGATTTTGTGCCACTGCATTGTCCTCATGTGGGCAGAACTGCAAGTGAATTGGGCAGCTCAGGCACTTGGGTGAAGATCTTGTCTGAGAGCCTGGCATTCTACTGTGTTCCTCGCTGTAAAAGTGTTTCAGTGGGGATGTATTTCAAAGTCATTGTCAGTGTTCTGCTCTACCCTTGACTGTGGGTGAGCCTCTTTCTTCACCTGCTCCATGGATAGTCCTCTAGTTGACAAGGTTGAGACAAAATTGATCTTGAAGACCCTGGTGGGACTGCCTTGTTGTAATACACTCTCTGATCTGTCCAGGCAAATGAAGCAATGCTTCTTTGAGGCCTATAGTATGCTCAACAATGATCCTGGGGGCTGCTTGGGCCTCATGTCTTTGTACATTCGATGTTCATAGCTGTTTCAAGGATGCCATGAGCCAAGGCTAAAAGTGTTGGCTTGGTCTTCCAGGAGCATTTACCAGTCTGCCTTCTCCTTCAATTAACCCAGGCACTTAAGATTTCCTTAAAGTAAATAAATCATGACTGATACCTTGGAAGTGGTTATTCAGCTGCATTATCTTGTGTTGCTGGTCACTGGCACATGGACATTTATGAAGTTGAGCCCCTTGCGGTTCATGAATGCCATTGTATTATGTAGGGCCCAGATGGCCGCGTGGTGCCATCAATAATGGCTTGGATTGGACTTTGGAGAATCCTGTGATGTGGAAGGGTTGCATTGTGCTTTCATTCTGCTGCTGCTTTTCCACGGGGACACTGCTTTCCCTGATGAGCAAAGTTTCAGTGATCTACTTGTTTCACCTATGCACTGCTGATTGACTGATGGTGTTTCTATCTGTAGTAGCTTGGAAGAACCTTGTGGTATAAAAGTTCAGGTTGTGGTGACCTTCGATATCTCTAACAGTGCTGTCTATGTGGTTGGTATAGTCTGTAGGCCAGGTTGTAGCAGATGGCACAATGTTACTGCCTCTATGATGAAGCGGAACATGTTAGGCAATTGTTCTCCGACTATCCTAGGAGGTGCATGGGTCTGTACACATAGCTCCATGTAGCACTTTTTAGCTGAGAAAGGTCTTTCAGTACTAGACCCATGAGGTAGTTTTTGATGCGTAACAGAACTTGAAATGTTGAAGTGATAAAAGCCACTCCCAGTTGTGAAAGCAGTTTTTCTAGGAGGCAGTTCCATTTCTTGAAAACTTGTGTGTATATATACAAAAATACTGATTTGTTGGTGAAACAAGTGGCATTCATATAGGCTTAGCTGAAGACCAGCCTCAGGCAACCTTCCAAATACCCCCCAGAGTCTTATTGCGGAAATCCTTGGCATTAAAAATGATGATATCTAGATATACTCAGCATGTTGGCCAAGAAAAATGAAGTGTTCAGAAATCAATAGTGCATTACAGAACAAATGGCATAACTGTGAACTGATAACAGGCACTCCCAGTAGTGAAAGCATAATTTGGTTGAACTCCCTCATCTATTCCCAATTGCCACTGGGATAAATGCTTTATGAAAATGAACAGGAACCAAATGAATACATTGAATCAGCAACTTGTGGAAATAGATGCAGTGCTGTTAATTTTTTATAGTCAATACAACAGTATGTCGTGAACTGAGGTTGATTCTTGAGTGTCTATTCAGGATCCTCATGAATGAGGGAATTCCCATTGTAAACCTGATATTCTACCCTGGCTATCCATGGCCATATATGGCCACAATTTTATGAACCTTGGCGGGTCCGTGGCGGGCGATGTCGGTGACTGGTCCATGGCGGGCGATGTTGGTGGCGGGTCCCGACCCCGCTGCTGTCCCCATTTTCCTGAGATTGGGCTTGTTAAGCCTGCCCAGCGCATTTGCCGGCCAATTAGAGGAAGCGGGTCTGGTGACATAATTTGAGGATGCGTCATCAGCCGGTTTCCTTAAAGGGACCATGGCCAAATTAATTTTGACATTTGAGCTGTCAGTGTTCTACAGCATTGAGGTGCTGACAAGCACTGCACAGAGGTCCAGGGCTGCACCCAAGCTCTTCCATGATTCCCTCCATATGCTTATGGAGGGAGTCATAGCACACAGGAAGGTCCTCTTCCCTTCCCATGTGCAGAAGAGACTTCTCCAGGATATCAACACAGCCTGGTTGCACATTGCAGAGGAGGGCACAAGCAAGGATGTGGTCAGGAGGACCTGGGTGCAGTGCCGCAAATGTTTCAATGATCTCAGTAGATGACGAAACGTTAGTACAGAGCCACACTCAACCTCATCTTGCTGTGCCTCTCATCACATCCCCATCACTCTGCCTTCCCTACCCTACTCCTGCACATTCTTACACCAACTTACCTTGCACCTCCACCCATCCCTCTGTGCAGTGCTGAGGGAGTGCTGCACTGTCGGAGGTGCCGTCTTTCGGATGAAACGTTAAACTGAGGCCCCGTCTGCTCTCTCAGGTGGATGTAAAAGATCCCATGGCACTATTTCGAAGAAGAGCAGGGGAGTTATCCCCGGTGTCCTGGCCAATATTTATCCCTTAACCAACATAACAAAAACAGATTATATGTCCTGTGTCCTGTGCAGCATCAGTTGATTGCGGAGAAAGTTGTTGTTGGTGCGGCTGGAGATGGTTGGGCCTAGAACATTGCCCTGAGGAACTCCTGCAGCGATGTCCTGGGGCTGTGATGATTGACCTTCAACCACCACAACCTCTCTATCTATCACATCCCCATCTCACTAGCCACCCCACACACTCACCCTCATCCTAGTGCAATCATACCAACTAACAACACACAAGGGTAGGCACCTGGGTGTTTTATGCAATGTTCATGTAAAGTTTCTGTTAATGTGGTGTCAAACATCAAAACCTTTATTTTCAACACTTTGTGTTCTTGTACAGATCTGTGTACACCTTTGTAAGCGGCTTAGTGAGTTACAGTGAATGGTGAGACATAACGGTACTCCCCGCAATGGTGATGAGTGTGAAAGGAATGGCTTGGGCATTGTAGGGATGCTTTATGATGTTGGTGTGCGGTGGTGCCAACCTGGCGCATCACGTGGCAGCCAGGGTGTACAGCATCAAGTGAAGTAAATCTGGCCATGGTGAGGCCATCCCTGGCCTCCAGGGCAGCAATGTGGTCGGGTGCTGATGCCTTGTGTCCTGTGCAGCATTAGTTGATTGCGGAGAAAGTTGGTGCTGTTGTTGGTGCGGCTGGTGTGCCTGGTGATGCTGGTGGTGGGATTATGAGGACCAAGGTGAGAGAGTTTCAATTGCACCGATGCTAATGGAATAGATGGCAGGTGAAGTAGAGATGACAGAAGCGATCTGTCAATGGTGGTAGAGGTAATGAGGTCAGACTGGATGGAGAATTGTGTAAAGACTTGCTGCATCCTGAATCTGTAGTGGAAATGCAGTTTAGAGAAGCTAGTGGTTAAGGGAACATTTCCCAATCAGCTGGGAGCTTTGACTTGACATTTGAAGCTGTCAATTCATCAGCTGATTCAATGGCCACCGACCTCCCACCTCAGCTTCACAGCCGAGGTCTAGGCACAGCGGGAAACTGGTGGGCGACCTGCTAAATCCAAAAAGCTGGGAAAAAACCATTGATAAGTGGCTGTAAACAAGCCACTAATGATTTTAATTGCCTCCCCCGCCGCTGCGTGTCGGGTCAGCTCAGCACTTACAGACTCGACATTTGGTAAAGGCACGTGGCGGCAGTCTGACGTCGGGGTGCCGACCCGCTGGGGAAAAAAACACTTTCCCACCTGACCCGCCACTGATTGCACCCCCTGACCCCCTATGGGCTGAGTATTGCTGGCACTCAGTGCGGGTTTGGAGGCGGGTCCGCTGTCAAAATCACAAAGATTGACAGCGGGTTGGTATCCCACTGTAAACCCGCCTCCTTGTCAGTTTCCCAAGTGTCGGGTCTGTCATCCCTGAACAGACCCGACACCAAGTGGTGGGTCAGCCAATTTAGATACTTAAAAGCTTATTAAAAGGTAGTTAAGAACCATTTTCCCATGTACTTAACATTTTACCAAGTTTTCAACGAGGTTCCTGGAGAGCGGTTATCACGCCAGTAAGTATGTCGGGTTCTCAATGACTGTGGATTGCTGTGAATATGTGAAAGCTGCAAAAGTTCACAGCGGGGTCCCGACCTGCTGGGGAAAAAAACACTTTCCCACCTGACCCGCCACTGATCGCGCCTGCTGACCCCCTGCAAAATCCAGCCCTATGTCTCTGTATGCAGGGAGGGAAAATTTGATTGAGACGTATCCTGAACTCTCCTCATACCTCGTAGTATCCTCCTAATGATTCAAATGCTGTTAACAGTGACCTGGGAGCAAGTTGTTTGGAAGCCTGTTTGTTTGGTAAAGGAAGAAAAAATTATAAAATAAATTACAATTGGGACTGGAAAAATGACTCTCAGCTGATTGGAAAGATTGACCATTTTCAGTAATATTTGCATCTGAATGGTCCAGTTAAGTTTCTGGTCAATGGTGACCCACAGGATGTTGATGGTGGGGGATTTAACGATGGTAATGCATTGAATGTCAAGGGGTGGTGGTTAAACTATCTCTTGTCGGAGATGGTCATTGCCTGGCACTTGTGTGTCGCGAATGTTACTTGTCACTTATCAGCCCAAGCCTGAATGTTGTCCAGGTCTTGCTGCATGCGGGCATAGACTGTTTCATTATCTGAGGAGTTGCGAATGGAACTGAACACTGTGCAATCAGTGAACATCACCACTTCTGACCTTATGATGGAGGGAAGATCATTGATGAAGCAGCTGAAGATGGTTGGGCCTCGGACACTGCCCTGAGTAACTCCTGCAGCGATGTCCTGGGGCTGTGATGATTGGCCTCCAACACCTACAACCAACTTCCTTTGTGCTAGGTGTGACTGCAGCCAGTGGAGAGTTTTCCCCTTGATTCCCATTGACTTCAATTTTACTAGGGCTCCTTGATGCCACAGGATCGAGAGACATGGCTGCAATCTGGTCATGATTCGGTGTTAACTATCCAGGTTATAAGCTCTTTATAAAGGATAGGGAAACTGGAAGAGGAGGAGGGGTAGCCTTATTGATTGAAAATACTATTACAACATTAATAAGAGAGGATATAGATAAGGGAAAGTAATCAGTGAAGACTCTATGGTTAGAATTGAGGAATAAGAGAGGACTTAAAATTGTAACGGGCGTTGTCTACAGGCCTCCTGATAGCAGCAGTGAGTGGCAGAATGTATAAATTCAGAGATTAGAGAGGCTTGTAGTGAAAGCCGACTTTTTTTAATGGAAGACTTTAATTTTCATATAGATTGGGAAAGGCAGAGTAGCTCAAGTCAAAATGATAGTTTTCCGGAGCAATATGTTCTAGAACCAACACAGGGGCAGGGCATACTAGATTTAGTACTGAATAATGAGCCAGACTTAGTTAATAGTCTAACAGTTAGGGAATATTTACCTAACAGTGATGATAATATGCTTGAATCCAATGTTAGATTTGAGAAGGAGAACCGTTACTAAGGGCTGAATTTTAACAGCCAAAAATGGGTTGGGATCAGGACAGATGCTAAAATGTTAAAATCTGAACCCCGACCCAAAGCCGCCTCCAACCCACTTTCGGGTTTAATGGATATGGGACAAGGGGCGGGCAGCCAACCTGGTCCCAGGAGGTGGGTTGGCAATATAAATATTTTCATGAGGCTGGCAACCTCTAATTTAACCTGCTTTGCAAGTTTTACAGTTGACAACCGGATTTCCCAGGCCTCAGGAAACCTGGCAGCTGAAGTGAGGCGAGGACAGCTTCAGAGAGAAGGTAAGTGTCCTTGCAGCACTGCTTGTGGGCCAAGAGGAGCAGGAGTGCCCCCCCCCCCACACCCCACCGGCACCCCCAAGCTGCCCCCCCATCAGAACCTCTGCCCGGGATTGGGGATCGGATCCCTCTCGGATCGGACCACCCGCCTCGGGATCAGACCTCCCCGAGCTGGCGATCGGAACCTCCGGGATCGGACCTCGACTTACCGCCGGAGCGCAGCGATTTTAGTGCCGCCCGCGAAATTGGCCTGGTGCTTTGTGGTGGCACTAAACACTACCACCTCGATCTCCTGCGCCCAGAGATCGTGACGTCATCCAAGCATGCAACGCCCCGGTAGTGCACCGGACCGGAAATTGATTCTCTCCCCCTGCCTTAGCACCTGCCGCTAGGAACGACAGGTAGAGGGGGACGTTTTGCAGTCGGCAAGGAGCTGGAGGAACTCTATTTAAAGGCATGCACTTCCTGCTTTTTCCTGTCGGCTTCACCTTCGGAGACAGCAGAGGTGCAGGGAGATAGTGGCAAATGTGGCCAGAGGGAGGAGGGCCAACAGGCCTCTGCACAGGAGACCTTACCCTCCCAAGGTATTCCAGGAGCAATTCTCCTACATTCATTTGTCCGAGGAGCAGTGTTTCAGAAGGCTGCGCTTCAGCAAGGAGGTGGTCACTGAGCTCTGCCATCTCCTGCGACCAGATCTGCAGCCTCAGCTCAGGACCAGGACGTCTCTGTCGGTGGCAGAGCGAATATCTCCCAGTTCGCTGTCCATTGCTGCATCCGGGAGGTCACAAATGCTCTTTACAAAAGGAGAAGGGAGTACATCTCATTCCCCATGACCCGAGACAAACAGCATGAACGCGCATGTGGTTTCGCTAGGATAGCAGGCTTTCCCATGGTTCAGGGCGCCATTGACTACACGCATGTGGCATTGTGGGCACCGCATGAAAATGCAGAGGTGTTCCGCAAAGCCTTCCACTCTCTGGATGTGCAGTTGGTGTGCGACCACAGACAGCACATCCTCGCCGTCAATGCCCGCTATCCTGGCAGCAGCCACGATGCTTTCATCCTGCGCCAGTCTGGTGTCCCAGACCTCTTCTAACCACCGCATCAACCTCGTGGCTGGCTCCTCGGGGACAAGGGTTATCCACTCTGTACCTGGCTGATGACACCGCTCTGTAACCCCAACACTCCTGCTGAGCTCGCATACAATGAGAGCCATAGCGCCACCAGGAACCTCACTGAGCAGACCATCGGCGTCTTGAAGCAACGGTTCCGGTGTCTTGACCATTCTGGAGGAGCTCTGCAGTACTCTCCCGAGTGAGTATCATATTTCATTGTTGTGTGCTGCATGCTTCACAACCTCGCAATTATGAGGACACAGCCATTGCCACCAGGGATTGGTGCACCACCTCAGGAGGAGGAGGAGGAAGAAGAGGAGACAGAGGAGGAGGATGAAGAGGAGGATGAGCAGCACCAACGTGGGAGTGAGGCGCTCAATGTTGCCTCTGCAAGGGCCGTTCATGAACGCCTGATAAGACACCGCTTCCGACTAATGACAGAGAAGATGGCTTTTGAGATGAACAAGCACATCATCACAAGCATCCCGCAGCCCCTATTGCCGGGCAAAGCTCCAATGAGTCAAATGAGCAAAGTTGTAAAGTTCCAATAAAATTTTTTATTTATCTGACAAACTGTGTCTTATTTATTCAGCGCAACCAATAACAAACAAACACAACAATTCATTAACTAGCAAAACTTGTTCTTACCACATCGAGATAAGTGTAAACAGAGTGAACAATATATTAACATGAACAGCAAACTTTGACACAAACATTTCCCCCAATTATTGGAGAATTTTTACTTTTCGCCCTTTGAGGGTCATCTCCATCCCTTGCGCACTTCCCACCCTACTGCTCCTCCGTAATGTAGCCCCAGTGGCTGCAGCAAGGCTGGCGGAAGGCTGCTGAATGTTGGATCCAGAGACTGCAGATGGCCTTGAAGGACGCCCTCGACCAGCTCGGGGCCTGGAGGGCCTGGCTGCAGACTGCACCAACTCTGCATGGACGGCAGCAGTCTGGGCTGGCTGTGTTGCAGGCCATGCCAAGTGCAATGGGGAAGTGGCAGTGGTGGGAGCAGGAATGCTGTCAGATCCCCGGTGGACTGTGGGCGACCCAGCGACGATGGCAGCAGTCGGCGCTTGCATGACATCAATCTGAGACTCCATGAGAGCAGTCTGACATTGGATGGCACCAGCCAATGATTCAATTGCAGCACTAAGCCGTTGCGTCGGCCTGTGCTGCAATAGATCTTGCCACTTCACCCATGACATACGGCATAGGCTCTGGGTCCCCACGGTCTCCCTGCAATTCAACCATCCTTTGCAACGAGGCAAGGATGGGTTCAAGGGTTTGTGCACAGATGACAGCTGTGCTGGCGGCGGACTCCTCCACGCTCCTAGCCAGTGCATCCATGCTGTCGGGCACCCTTGCCATTGCACCTAGGAGCTCTGTATGCATGCTCACAGCCTGAGTATGCATGGCCGCTATATTGAGGTCCTCATCCGAGTCCTGTGCAGCAAAACACGTGCGCGCACTATCCCTCCGGGGAGATGGCCCCCGAGCTTCCCTTCCCCCATGGCGTGGCTGCAGGCTGCTGGGTCCTGGAGCTTCACACGTATCAGATGTAAACTCCCTACTCCCCTCCAGTGAATGCATGGCCCCAGTGTTGGAAGTGTCACCCTTGAGAAATGCAGGCGGTGAGGCTCTGGCTTCGTCTTCCTCCTCCTCTGCTGCGTCGCTGCCACTGGGAGGCTGTGGGACAGGCTGGTCAGCTGCTGGTTCACTATCTGAAAGCAGGAAGGTACAAGAGTGGCTTTAACGTGAGGGCAAGGGGGCAGGAAGGGAGCAAGGACTGGAGACAGTATAGTCAGATTGAAAGTGTAAAAGGCCGGTGTTGTGAGGGGGAAGTGGTATGAGAGAGGAGAGAAAGCTGATGAACATACAATTGCTGTCCCCAAGGGGGTTGACCTCTCCAACGGCCACAGCGCTGACTACATGACTGGCAATGAGTCTGTGGACTCTCTCCTCCAATTATGTGAGGTGGTGCAGCTCTGCCTGTCGTCCTCCCGTCTGTTGTTGCTCCCTGCGATTATGTGAAAGCTTGGCCTACAAGAAAAAGGACAGCGTGTGAGTGAGTGTGCAGCCATGTGTTAGGCAGATGTGCCTACCATAGTTGAATAGCCTTTAATGTGTGCAAGGTGTGGGATGTGCATGTGACTTTTATGAGATGGGCATAGTTGTTGGGTGAGTGTTGGGCATTTGGGTGAGGTTGAGATGGTGGGATGTAGAGGTTTTTCAAGCAGGTACTCACCCTGACCACCTGAGTGAGGTCGTTGAACTTCTTACAGCACTGCGTATGCGTCCTTTGGACCATGCTCCTCAATGAAACATGCTGGGCAACCTCCCTCCAGACCCTTGTAAACTCGTGGGGCAATGGCCTCCTGCCAATCTCTGGAAAGAGCACTGCCCGTCGCCGTTCCACAGCGCCAACCAGAGCCACCAATGCCTGGTCGCTAAACCGGCGAGCTCACTCCCTGGGCCTCTGAGTATCCATCATAAATCTTGGATGAAGATTTTTAACTGCTTGCAGGCCGATGTCAATCGCTGCAATGAGCAGGGTGTGGCTGGGCAGCAAGATGGACCCTCCCCTCCTCCAGTCTGTCTGAGTACAAGGTAATTGACATCGCCTGAGCTTCAGTAGCATTCTGAGGTAGCGCCTCGCTCCCCGACGTTCGTGCCCTAAGAGAGGTGTGTAGCGCTTGATTTAGCGCTCCAATCACCTCGAGGGGTGCTGGAGACGAATTTCGCTGTCGGCGGCGATAATTAGCGCTGGGCGCTATTGGCACCCCAAAATGGGCGATACCCAATTTTTCTCCCTATGAGTTTATATGGATTTCCAGAAAGTATTCGATAAGCTTCCATGCAAGAGATTGGTAGCTAAAATTAAAGCTTATGGAATTAAAGGCAAATTATTGACCTGGTTATGAGATTTATTAGGCAGTCGAAGACAGAGAGTAGGGATAATGGGTATGTACTCTAATTGGAAAAAAGTGACTAGTGGTGTCCCACAAGGATCTTTGATGGGACTTCAACTATTCACTGTATTTATTAATGACTTAGATGACGCAATAGGGAGCCATATATCCAAGTTTGCCGATGACACAAAGATTGGTGATATAGTAAGTAGTGCAGATGGGAGCATAAAATTACAAAGAGACATTGATAGATTAAGTGAGTGGACAAAACTGTGGCAGATGGATTTCAACACAGGTAAGTGTGAAATTGTCCATTTTGGACCAAAAAATGATAGATCCGAGTATTTTTTAAATGGTGAAAAGCTAGGAACAATGAAGGTCCAAAGAGGTTTAGGGGTCTATATACACAGATCACTAAAATGTAGTAGTCAGGTAAAAAAATGATCAAAAAGACTAATAGAATGCTAGCCTTTATAACTAGAGTGCTAGAATATAAAGGGAAGACGTTTTGTTACAGCTATACAAAGCCCTGGTTAGATCACATCTGGAGTACTATATACAGTTCTGGGAACTGCACCTTAGAAAGGATATACTGGCCTTGGAAAGAGTGCAGCGCAGATTCACCAGAATGTTATCAGGTCTCCAAGGGATAGATTATGAGGAGAGATTGCATAAACTCGGCTTGTATTCCCTGGAATGTAAAAGGTTAAGGGGTGATTTGATTGAGGTTTTTAGGATTTTGAAAGGAATTGATAGGGTAGATAGAGAGAAACTGTTTCTGTTGGTGGGGGAGTCTAGGACAAGGTGACATAACCTTAAAATTAGAGTCGGGCCAATTAGAAACGAAGTTAGGAAACACTTCTTCACGCAACGGGTGGTAGAAGTGTGGAATCTCTCCCACACAAAGCAGTAGATGCTAGCTCATTTAATAATTTTAATTCTGAGATTGATAGATTTTTGTTAGCCAAGAGTATTAAGGGATATGGAACCAAGGTGGGAGGATGGATTTAGGATACAGATCAGCCATGATCTCCTTGATTGGTGGAACAGGCTCGAGAGGCTGAATGGCCTACTCCTGTTCCTATGTTCCTATTACATGTGTCTACTAGAGGACAGTGTTGAGATTTGCAAATCATATGAAGTTTACTATTTATTTGAAGTGTTGGCTGGGACATCTGGAAAGTGGTCTTTTGTCAGTTTCTCTCGGCTCCATTGAAACTTTAGGACGTGACCATTGGACCAATCATGTTATGGTTTAAATCAGCTCAGGGAAAGTTTTGTTATGCCTTATTGTTCAGTTGGGCCCTTTACATAAGTAACTTCTATTCATGAATTACTGATTATATAGAAAGGGATAAGGATCAGGTTAAATTGATATTCTGAATGTACTTCACATAATCAGCAGTCTATCATCAGTGAGCCTTAGAAGTGGGAATTTTGCCTAGGGAGTTCCTACGCCTGGTCCTGCCCCCAGCTTGTCATTTGCCTTAAAAGGGGTGGATGGGTGTTCCACCCTTTACAAGGCAACCAGGAAACTCCCAGAAATGGAAACCCAACATAACTAGGTCTCCCCTCTTTCCTTGGGGGTTTTTGAGGACTGTAACGCTCTTTTGGTGCCTTGCATAATGAAACCTTTCCTATTCAAAGTTTATCATGATTTCCTGCTAATTGTAAATGAGTTAAAACAATAGTAATTTTTGATTGTCAGTTTTTAAAAACATATACGTACTAGCTTGAAGTACATATGGAAAAAATAGCATTTTATTAGTTGCAGTAGTAACATTTCTGCCACGGAATTTACTTACTGTGGATCTTTGGCTACATAATCATAGTCATTGCCGTTCAGAAGGTAATTCATTGTGTAAAGTACTTTAAGGGTTTTAACATCATTATCCACTATGTATAATAGGCAAATTTGCCAAAATAAAAGCAAAAATTATAGGAAACATCTGCTCTTTTCAAAGATTTTAGAGCTTATCAAATGTGATTCACTGTTCCTGTATTTTGTAAAAGTCGCCACCATGTGGTCATACAACATAATAAAGGAACATAACTAATGATTGTAAAATTGAGAAAGCTGTGATCTGACCATTTAAAAAAATGTTTTTCCTGTATTTGTACATTTTATGTCGAATCAGGAATTGATCTACTTTCTTTGAATGCTTCATCATAAATTTGGGGATTCTTGACTTTAGAAACTAGGAGCAGGAGTAGGCCATTCGGCCCGTCGAGCCTGCTCCACCATTCAATACGATCATGGCTGATCATCCAAATCCAGTACCCTGTCCCTGCTTTCTCACACAGAATCCCCATCGAGCCTGCACCGACACATATCCCACGCAATCCCCGTAACCCCACGTATTTAATTCCCCCTAACATATCCCATCCTATCCCTGCAACCCCACATATTTAATCCCCCCCTAACACTAAGGGTCAATTTATCATAGCCAAATCAACCTAACCCGCACATTTTTGGACTGTGGGAGGAAACCGGAGCACCCGGAGGAAACCCACGCAGACACGGGGAGAATGTGCAAACTCCACACAGACAGTCGCCCGAGGCCAGATTCGAACCCGGGTCTCTGGCGCTGTGAGGCACCAGTGCTAACCACTATGCCACCGTCTATACTTGAATCTTCATTTCTTTCTGTTCTTACCAGTTGTTACATTTGCATTCTTTTTTCTCATTTTTTTCATTCTACTCTAGTGCAGAACATGCATCCTCCCTCCTGTTTCTCTCCTTGCAGCTCTACTTATCATTCCCTGAGCCATGGGAATTGTCAATCTGCTTCCAGGCCATGACCAATGCCACAGTTAGCCAGCTATGAGGAGTTATGCAACATAGCCTGGTGGGGCACACTATCGAATTTGCTTGTCCTCCTGTATAGAGATGCCCACCATCTATCCACTGCCTCCTTTTGCAATATGGCAGGATGGGAGCTTAATGGAGCACTGACTAAATCATATGATCCTCTGCTCCAGTGCACAGCACCTTATATTCTTTCTGCTTTGAGCATCAGTTTTTGGCCTAAAAACAGAAAATGCTGGAAATACTCAGCAGGTCAAGCAGCATCTGTGGAGAGAGAAACGGAGTTAACGTTTCAGGTCGATGATCTTTCGTCTGACGAAAGGTCAACAAGCTGAAACGTTGGGGGGAATTTTAACCTTAAAAAAAAAAGGTCGGTTTGGAACGTGGGGTTAGTTAAATTGTTAAAAATAGGAATCCCGACCTGAACCCGCCTCCAACCCATCCACTTCCGGTTTTAGCGGAGGTGGGACTGGGGTGGGACCAGGCGGGCAGCCAATCCGCTGTCAGGAGGCGGGATGCCAATTTAAATATTTTAATGAGGCTTGAAGCCTCTTTAACCTCCATATTGTTTTTAACTCTACCCTCCCTGTCCGCCCCCCCCCCCCCCCAACCAATGATTCTGAGGCCAGCCCCGATCCTCCGGTGGCTGGCCCCCATCTGCTCTTCCCTCCACCACTCCCCCACGATGATCCTGAGGCCGGCCCCGATCTACTCTTCTCTCCAGCCCCCCTCCCCCCCGATCATCCTGAGGCCGGCCATGATTCTCCGGTGGCTGGCCCCGATCTTCCTCCCCCAACCCGATCCGCCGGAGGCCCCGATCTACCCAGGGATGAGGTCCTGCAGGCAGACTTTAGGGAGCTAGGGAAGAGATTAAAAAGCAGGACCTCAAATGTAGTAATCTCCATATTACTCCCGGTGCCACGAGCTAGTGAGTATAGAAATAGGAGGATAGAGCAGATGAATGTGTGGCTGGAGAGAGGGCTTTAGATTCCTGGGACATTGGGACCAGTTCTGGGGGAGGTGGGACCTGTACTGGCCGGACGGGCTGCACTTCAACAGAGCAGCAACCAATATCCTCGCGGGGGCGGAGGGGATGCTAGTGCTGGTGGGGAGGGTTTAAACTAATTTGGCAGGGGGATGGGCACCAGGATGTAGCATTAGAAAGGAGAAACAAGGTGCACAAAGGATTGGGAGAGTAAGAAATAGTACGGTATTAGGTGGGGTCAGACTATGAGAGAATACAAGAAGGTCTAAGATCGGTTTACAGTGCATGTGTGTAAACGCATTAAATGTGGTAAATAAAGTTGGTGAGCTGCAGGTGCAAATAGCCACAAGGGAATATGATGTTGTGGCGATAAAAAGGGCAGGATTGGGTACTAAATATTCCTGGATATAAGGTGTTCAGGAAAGATAGGGAAGGAAAGGAAGGAGGTGGGGTGGCAGTATTGATTAAGGAGAATATTACAGTGCTGGAGAGAGAGGATGTCCTGGAGTGGTCAAGGACAGAATCTATTTGGTTAGAGTTAAGAAACAATAGAGGTGCCATTACACTACTAGGTGTATTCTATAGGCCACCAACTAGTGGGAAGGATATAGAGGAGCAAATTTGCAGGGAAATTACAGGGAGGTGCAAGAACTATAGTGTAGTGATAACAACAGAAAACGCTGGAAAAACTCAGCAGGCCAGGCAGCATCCGTGGAGAGAGAAACAGAGTTAACGTTTCAGGTCGAAGACCTTTTGTCAGAACTGGAAAAAAGCAGGAAATGAAATAGATTTAAAGCAAGTTTAGGGCTGGGAAAAGGGGGAGGGGATGAAAGAACAAAAGGCAAGGTCAGTGGTGGGATAGAAAGCAGGAGAGATTAAGAGACATAAAGAGATAATCAAGGCAAGAGGAGGTGTTAATGTGACAGGTTGAGGCTAGATGAAGTGTGAACTGGGCTGGCAGAATGAAGGACAGCTGCCAGCTTCTGGGAGGGAAAAAAAAGGCCAAACAAAAGGGTGGATGAAAAAATAAGATAAAAAAATATATGTGATAGGGGCCAAGGTTATGATCTGAAATTGTTGAACTCGATGTTGAGTCCAGAGGGCTGTAGGGTGCCTAAACGAAAGATGAGGTGCTGTTCCTCGAGCTTACGCTGAGCTTCCGTGGAACAATGCAAGAGGCCAAGGATGGTGAGGTCAGAGTGGGAGTGGAACGGAGAATTAAAGTGACAGGCTACTGGGAGCTTGGGGTCCCCCTTACGGACTGAACGGAGGTGTTCCGCAAAGCGGTCACCCAATCTGCGTTTGGTCTCCCCAATGTCGAGGAGACCACATCGTGAGCAGCGAATACAGTATACTAAATTGCAGGAAGTACAAGTAAATCGCTGTTTCACCTGGAAGGGGTGTTTGGGGCCCTGGACAGTGGGGAGAGGGGAGGTATAAGGGCATGTGTTGCATCTCCTGCGCTTGCACAGGAAGGTGCCGGGCGAAAGGGAAGGGGTGCTGGGGGTGGTAGAGGAGTGGACTAGGGTGTCGCGGAGGGAGCAGTCCCTGCGGAATGCTGAAAGGGGAGGTGAGGGGAAGATGCATTTGGTGGTGGGATCACGCTGGAGGTGGCGGAAATGGTGGAGGATGATCCGTTGAATGTGTAGGCTGGTGGGGTGAAAGGTGAGGACAAGGGGAACTCTATCGTGGTTCCGGGAGGGAGGGGCAGGGGTGAGGGCAGAAGTGCGGGAGATAGAACGGACATGGTCGAGGGCCGTGTCAACCACGGTAGAGGGGAATCCTCGGTTGAGGAAAAAGGAAGACATGTCGGAAGCACTGGTATGGAAGGTGGCATCGTCAGAGCAGATGCAGCGGAGACGGAGAAACTGGGAGAATGGAATAGAGTCCTTACAGGAGGCGGGGTGGGAGGAAGTGTAGTCCAGGTAGCTGTGGGAGTCAGTGGGCTTGTAGTGAATGTTAGTCAATAACCTATCCCCAGAGATGGAGACGGAGAAGTCGAGGAAGGGAAGGGAAGAGTCGGAGATGGACCATGTGAAGGTGAGGGAAGGGTGGAAATTGGAAGCATAGTGAAAGAAATGTTCTAGTTCAGGGCGAGAGCAGGAGACGGCACCGATACAGTCATCAATGTACCGGAAAAAGAGGTGAGGGAGGGGACCCGAGTAGGACTGGAACAAAGAGTGTTCCACATATCCCACGAAAAGGCAGGCATAGCTAGGACCCATGCGGGTACCCATAGCAACACCTTTGATTTGGAGGAAATGGGTGGAGTCAAAGGAGAAGTTGTTCAATGTGAGAACAAGTTCAGCCAGGCGGAGGAGGGTGGTGGTGGATGGGGACTGGTTGGGCCTCTGTTCAAGGAAGAAGCGGAGCGTCCTCAGGCCATCCTGGTGGGGGATGGAGGTGTAGAGGGATTGTACGTCCATAGTGAAAAGGAGGCGGTTGGGGCCGGGAAACTGGAAACTTTTAAAGTGGCGGAGGGCGTCCTCTTCCAGTTTCCCAGAAGCTGGCAGCTGTACTTCATTCTGCCAGCCCAGTTCACACTTCATCTAGCCTCAACCTGTCACATTAACACCTCCTCTTGCCTTGATTATCTCTTTATGTCTCTTAATCTCTCCTGCTTTCTATCCCACCACTGACCTTGCCTTTTGTTCTTTCATCCCCTCCCCCTTTTCCCAGCCCTAAACTTGCTTTAAATCTATTTCATTTCCTGCTTTTTTCCAGTTCTGACAAAAGGTCTTCGACCTGAAACGTTAACTCTGTTTCTCTCTCCACGGATGCTGCCTGGCCTGCTGAGTTTTTCCAGCGTTTTCTGTTGTTATTTCGGATTTCCAGCATCCGCAGTATTTTGCTATCGTATAATGTAGTGATAATGGGGGACTTCAATTATCCTAATATAGACTGGGATAGCAATAGTGTAAAGGGCAGAGAGGTGGAAGAATTCTGAAGTGTGTTCAGGAGAACTTTCTTGACCAGTACGTTTCCGGCCCAATGAGGAAGGAGGCATTGCTGGATCTGGTTCTGGGGAATGAGCTGGGGCAAGTGGAGCAAGTGTCAGTAGGGGAACATTTAGGGAACAGTGCTCATAGTATCATAAGGTTTAGATTAGCTATGGATAAGGACAGGGAGCAACCTAGAGTAAAAATACTTAATTGGAAGAAGGCAAATTTCAGTGGGTTGTGAATGGATCTGGCATGGGTAAATTGGAATCAAAGACTGGCAGGCAAAACTGTAATCGAAAAATGGGCTGCCTTTAAAGAGGAGATAGTTCGGGTACAGTCGAGGTACATTCCCACGAGAGGGAAAGATAGGGCAACTAAAGCCAGAGCTCCCTGGATGACAAAAGAGATAGTGAGTAAGATGAAGCAGAAAAAGGGGGCATATGACAGATGTCAGGTTGAGCATATAAGTGAGAACCAGGCTGAATATAGAAAGTTCAGAGGGGAAGTGAAAAAGAAAATAAGAGGGGCAAAGAGAGAGTATGAGAATAGACTGGCAGCTAACATAAAAGGGAATCCAAAAGTCTTCTATAGGCACATAAATAATAAACGGGTAGTAAGTGGAGGGGTGGGGCCGATTAGGGACCAAAAAGGAGACCTACGCATGGAGGTAGGGGGCATGGCTGAGGTACTAAATGAGTACTTTGCCTCTGTCTTTACCAAGGAAGAAGATGCTGCCAAAGTCATAGTGAAAGAGGAGGTAGTTGAGATACTGGATGGGATAAAAATTGATAAAGAGGAGGTACTAGAAAGGCTGGCTGTACTTAAAGTAGATAAGTCACCAGGACCGGATGGGATGCACTCTAGGATGCTGAGGTTGATCGTGGCTGCGCGTGCGAGCCCCGACGGGCTCATAGTCAGTCTGCCCCAGGTCGGCACGCTGGAGTGAGGTACCAGCCGGCGTCAGATCCCGATCATGATGAGAGGCACCTGGCAAGCCCAGAGATGTGCCTGGTACAATATCATCCCCTGGTGTCCCTCTATGTTTCGGCGGGCAGGGAGCCAGATCCCGCAATGACACGGTAGATTCCCGACCGTCAGGATACCGAATATAGGCGTAGGTAGGGTTGACGTCAGTGAGCTCAACCTCATCTACCAGGGGGTCATTCTTAGACGCCCGGACATATCTTCGGAGTAGCACTGGTCCCGGTGCAGTAAGCCACGACGGGAGAGATGTCCCATAAGATGAGCGACGCTGAAATCGGAAGAACCGTTCATGAGGCGTCGTATTTGTGGCGGTCGAAAGGAGGGACCGTGTGGAGTGTAATGCGTCTGGAAGTACTGCTTCCCAATGCTGGTTGGGTAGGCCCCGAGATCTCAAAGCCAGACGTACCGCATTCCAAATGATAGCGTTAAAACGCTCGACTTGCCCATTCCCAACCGGATGATAAGGCGTCGTTTTGCTGGCAGCAATACCCCGTTCCGAGAGATAGGCCTTGAGTTCTCCCGACATAAAAGAAGGGCCCCGATCTGAATGAACATAGGATGCCATGCCACAGAAAGCAAATACCTGTTCAAGGCAGCTGATAACCGTGGTTGTCAGCATATTGGGGCAGGGAAAGGCAAACGGAAAACGAGAATACTCATCAACCATTGTTAATAGATAAGTGTTGCGAGTCGAAGAGGGCAACGGCCCCTTAAAATCGATGCTAAGCCTTTGCATTGGCTGGGTCGCATGTATGAGTATACCACCCGAGGGGCGGAAAAACCGAGGTTTCAATTCCGCACAGACTCTGCAGTCCGAGCACATCTTCTTTACATCCCCGGTAGAGAATGGGAGATTTCGGGACCGCACGAAGTGCAGCATGCGAGTAACGCCTGGATGACACAACCCATCATGGATGTCTACGAGCGTAGAGGGTGCCATGGCGGAGCAGAATGCTCGTGTGAGGGTATCCGGAGCCACATTCTCCTTGCCAGGTCGATAGTGGATGGTGTAACCAAAAGAGGCCAATTCCAGCCGCCAAAGCTGGATTTTATTATTTTTAATTTTGGTCCGTTTTCGATTATCGAGCATGAAGGCGACCGATCGCTGGTCCGTGATTAAGGTAAAGTGCTGGCGAGCCAGGAGATGACTCCACTTCCGTACTGCCTCTATGATGGCTGTAGCTTCTTTCTCGACTGGAGGATAATGTAGCTCAGCCCCTTGAAAAGTCCTGGACAAAAATGCCACCGGACGACCTTCCTGATTCAGAGTGGCTGAGATTGCCACCTCCGAGGCATCACATTCAACCACGAAAGGAAGACTCTCATCGATGGAGTGAAGAGCCGCTTTCTCCAACTGCTTTTTCAGGAGGTTAAAGGCTGCAACAGCCGTTGTGTCTAGTGGGAATGTGCTGGCCTTCAGTAGAGGTTGGATTCGGTCCGAGAAGTTAGGAATCCATTTCGCATAGTATGCAAACAGGCCGAGGGCCCGGCGCAAGGAGGCCGGATTCTTAGGTGGCGGGAGTTCTTGGAGTGGGCGAAGCCTTTCAGGGTCAGGTTTAATGATGCCATTGCCCACACAATAGCCAAGGATGTTGATAGTTGGTTGTGACTCAATGGATTTAGCCGCATTCAATGTCAAATTACGGTGCTGGAGTGCATCCCAAAATCGTTGGAGATTGGCGTCATGTTCCTGCTGATTGCGACCTGCGACAGTAATATTGTCCAGATAAGGAAACGTATCCTTCAAGTCTTCCTGTTTGACCAGGTCATCCATTGCTCGCTGGAAGACAGCCACTCCATTAGTGACCCCAAAGGGGAGGCGACGAAATTGATACAGCCGCCCATTGGCTTCAAAGGCTGTATACTGCTTGTCTGAGACCTTCAAGGGTACCTGATGATAGGCGCTTTTCAGATCATAAGTCGAGAACACCGTGTACTCAGCCAATTTATTAACCATATCATCGATGCGCGGCAATGGGTATGCGTCCAAGTCCGTATACTGATTGATGGTCTGTGAATAGTCAATGCACAGCCGTTTCTTGTGAGGTTGTAGAGGGTTCTTAACAATAACGACCTGGGCGCGCCATGGCGACGAACAAGGCTCGATGATATCCTCTGCTAAAAGCCGAGAAATCTCAGCCGCAATAAAAGACTGGTCTTCCTGACTGAAACGGCGTGACTTTGTTATAATCGGTTTGCATCGAGGAGGGATACTGGCAAACAGTGAGGGTTCATCCAGTGAAGCTGCTGACAAGGCACAGAACGGTAATCGAGGTCGTATATTAGAAATAGTGAGTTCAGGTTTGGATCCGCCGAACTCAATGGTAAGCTTCTTATGCTGCTTTTGAAAATCCAGCCCTAAGATAAGATCACTACATAAGTCCTTGAGCACCGAAAGCCGGGTGGAGGGATACCTGTGACCTTTAAGCATTATTTCAACTACACAGAAGCCAGAAATTCTGGTATTAAGTGATGACTGAGCCATCGCAACTGCCTGGTCCGATGGAAAAACATGTAGCTTTAACTGTGCAACAGTCTGTTCCCTAATGAAACTATCAGTGCTACCTGAGTCAATTAAGGCATCTAAAGTATGTCCATTGATTGATGCTTTTGTAGCTGCATGGAATAGATTCTGAGGACAAGCAGCTGTAATTGGTGTCGTTGCACAAAGAGTGGCTGAAATTCTAGGTGTGTTTCTTCGAGAAAAAACCCGAGAGGAAGCACGATAGTTTTTAGTTGGAACATCCTGATAGGCCCTTACTGGGGCAGTTCGGTAGGACTTAGCTTGATAAGCCCTCGTAGAGGCTCTTGATAGGCAAACCTTTACAAAATGACCCTTTTTGTTGCAATGACTGCAAAACGCATTGCGAGCAGGGCAGAATCTCCGAGGGTGAAACTCATCACCACAAAAAAAGCATTTCTTAGATTGCCAAGAGGCTGCCACAGTGGGGTCATCATCCTCTTCATCAGTGAAGTCATCAGATCGATCGTCAGGGATAAAGTCCTCCCTAATAGAGTTCACCTGTGGCCTCTTAAATTGCCTGACTGTAGTTAAGGCAGCAGACCGAGGTCTGGGCACTGTAAAAAGGTCTGCATTTCTTTTTGCCAGATCTAGAGAGCAAGCCAGGTCATAAGCTCTCTGCAGCTCAAGTGTCTTACTTTCCAGTAGACGCTGGCGTATAAATGGGGAGGCAAGCCCGCAGATGAACGCATCACGGATCATTTCTTCGCGGTATAGCTCAGCTGAGGCTGCCCGAAAGTTACAGTCCATACTAAGTCTGCGAAGCTCTTGGAGGAATTTATCAATGGATTCCTCCGGCCCTTGTTGGGCTGTAGCTAGTAGATGTCTAGCATAGACCTCATTCGGTGTCTTAGTATATAGTCTCTTAAGCGTCTGAATTGCCTCCTCATAACTGTCCCAGTCTTCCACATACTGAAATACATTCGGGGTGACACAGTTGATGAGTATCCGCAACTTTGAGTTATCATCAGCTTTGCAATACTCAAGAAAATTCTCAAACGTGCGATACCAGTGTTTCCACACCTTACCGGCTGCTGGGGTGTTTGGGTCCAAGTCAAGACGCGATGGTTTAAGGATGTTTTCCATGATGGGTGATTCCCTGGATCCTTAGCTCCGAGTTCGTCCAAAAAAGTTTGAGTGCGAAGTTTTTCAAAAGTTGATTAAATTGTCGTAAGAATGAGCCTTACGCGTGGTAAACTTAATGTAAGCTTTAATCAACTTAAAATGGTGCTGCATACAAAAGAGGTCTTACCCTATGCCTCTTCCAGAGCTAACTGATCAGTCCAGTATTTATCCTGGACTGATTACAGGAAGTGATGTCATACAGGAAGCTGAAAAGTGTTACCACAGAGGTATGGTTGGAAATTGCAGAGGTACTGGCCATAATCTTCCAATCCACCTTAGATACGGGGGTGGTGCCAGAGGACTGGAGAATTGCAAATGTTTACACCCTTGTTTAAAAAAGGGTGCAAGGATAAACCCAGCAACTACAGGCCAGTCAGTTTAACCTCGGTAATGGGGCAGCTTTTAGAAACGATAATCCAGGACAAAATTAACAGTCACTTGGACAAGTGTGGATTAATTAAGGAAAACCAGCACGGATTTGTTAAAGGCAAATTGTGTTTAACTAACTTGATCGAGTTTTTTGATGAGGTAACAGAGAGGGTTGATGAGGGCAATGCGGTTGATGTGGTGTACATGGACTTCCAAAAGGCGTTTGATAAAGTGTCACATAATAGGCTTGCCAACAAAGTTGAAGCCCATGGAATAAAAGGGAAAGTGGCAGAATGGATACGAAATTGGCTAAGTGACAGGAAACAGAGAGTAGTGGTGAACGGTTGTTTTTCGGACTGGAGGAAGGTACACAGTGGTGTTCCCCAGGCGTCGGTACTAGGACCATTGCTTTTCTTGATGTATATTAATGACTTGGACTTTTTTAAATTTGTTTATGGGATGTGGGCATCGTTGGCAAGGCCAGCATTTATTGCCCATCCCTAATTGCCCTTGAGAAGGTGGTGGTGAGCCGCCTTCTTGAACCGCTGCAGTCCGTGTGGTGAAGGTATTCCCACAGTGCTGTTAGGTAGGGAGTTCCAGGATTTTGACCCAGCGACGATGAAGGATCGGCGATATACTTCTAAGTCAGGATGGTTTGTGACTTGGAGGGGAACTTGGAGGTGGTGGTGTTCCCATGTGCCTGCTGCTTTTGTCCTTCTAGTTGGAAGAGGTCACGGGTTTGGGAGGTGCTGCCGAAGAAGCCTTGGCGAGTTGCTGCAGTGCATCTTGTAGATGGTACACACTGCAGCCACAGTACGCCGGTGGTGGAGGGAGTGAATGTTTAAGGTTGTGGATGGGGTGCTAATCAAGAGGGCTGCTTTGTCCTGGATGGCGTTGAGCTTCTTGAGTGTTGTTGGAGCTGCACTCATCCAGGCAAGTGGAGAGTATTCCATCACATTCCTTACTTGTGCCTTGTAGATGGTGGAAAGGCTTTGGGGAGTCAGGAGGTGAGACACTCGCCGCAGAATACCTAGCCTCTGACCTGCTCTTGTTGCCACGGTATTTATGTGGCTGGTCCAGTTCAGTTCCTGGTCAATGGTGACCCCCCAGGATGTTGATGGTGGGGGATTCGGCGATGGTAATGCCGTTGAATGTCGCTTGTTGGAGATAGTCATTGCCTGGCACTTCTGTGGTGCGAATGTTACCTGCCACTTATCAGCCCAAGCCTGAACGTTGTCCAGGTCTTGTTGTATGCGGGCATGGACTGCTTCATTATCTGAGGAGTTGTAAATGGCGCTGAACACTGTGCAGTCATTAGCGAACATCCCCATTTCTGACCTTATGTGAGAGGGAAGGTCATTGATGAAGCAGCTGAAGATGGTTGAGCCTAGGCACTGCCCTGAGGAACTCCTGCAGCGATGTCCTGGGGCTGTGATGATTGACCTTCAGCCACCACAACTATCTTCCTTTGTGCTAGGTACGACTCCAGCCAGTGGAGCATTTTCCCCCCCGATTCCCATTGACTTCAGTTTTACTGGGGCTCCTTGATGCCACACTTGGTCAAATGCTGCCTTGATGTCAAGGGCAGTCACTCTCACCTCTCGAATTCAGCTTCTTTGTCCATGTTTGGACCAAGGCTGTAATGAGGTCGGGAGCCAAATGGTCTTTGCGGAATCCAAACTGGGCATCAGTGAGCAGGTTGTTGGCGAGTAAGTGCCGCTTGATAGCACTGTCGATGACACCTTCCATCACTTTGCTGATGATTGAGAGTAGACTGATGGGGCGGTAATTGGCCGGGTTGGATTTGTCCTGTTTTTTGTGGACAGGACATACCTGGGCAGTTATCCACATTGTCGGATAGATGTTGTAGCTGTAGTGGAACAGTTTGGCTAGAGGTGCGGCTAGTTCTGGAGCACAAGTCTTCAGCACGATAGCCGGTATGTTGTCGGGGCCCATAGCCTTTGCTGTATCCAGTGCGCTCAGCCGTTTCTTGATATCACGTGGAGTGAATCGAATTGGCTGAAAACTGGTTTCTGTGATGGTGGGGACCTCAGGAGTAGGCCGATATGGATCATCCACTCGGCACTTCTGGCTGAAGATGGTTGCGAATGCTTCAGCCTTGTCTTTTGCACTCATGCTGGGCTCCACCATCATTGAGGATGGGGATGTTCATGGAGACTCCTCCTCCCCTTAGTTGTTTAATAGTCCACCACCATTCACGACTGGATGTGGCAGGTCTTTGATCTGATCCGTTGATTGTGGGATCACTTAGCCCTGTCTATAGCATGCTGCTTCCTCTTTTTAGCATGCATGTAGTCCTGTGTTGCAGCTTCCCCAGGTTGGCACCTCATTTTTACGTATGCCTGGTACTGCTCCTGGTATGCTCTTCTACACTCCTTATTGAACCAGAGTTGATCCCCTGGCTTGATGGTAATGGTAGAGTGAGGGACATGCCGGGCCATGGTTACAGATTGTGGTGGAATACAATTCTGCTGCTGCTGATGGCCCATAATGCCTCATGGATGCCCAGTTTTGAGCTGCTAGATCTGTTCTGAATCTATCCCATTTAGCACGGTGGTAGTGCCACACAACACGATGGAGGGTGTCCTCAGTGTGAAGACGGGACTTCATCTCTGCAATGACTGTGCGGTGGTCACTGCTACCAATACTGTCATGGACAGATGCATCTGCGACAGGTAGATTGGTGAGGACGAGGTCAAGTAGGTTTTTCCCTCGTGTTGGTTCTCTCACCACCTGTCGCAGGCCCAGACTGGCAGCTATGTCCTTCAGGACTCAGCCAGCTCGGTCAGTAGTGGTGCTACCGAGCCACTGTTGGTGATGGACATTGAGGTCCCCCACCCAGAGTACATTCTGTGCCCTTGCTACTCTCAGTGCTTCTTCCAACGGCTGTTCAACATGGAGGAGTACTGATTCATCAGCTGAGGAAGGCCGGTAGGTGGTAATCAGCAGGATGTTTCCTTGCCCATGCTTGACCTGATGCCATGAGACGTCATGGGGTCCAGAGTCAATGTTGAGGACTTCCAGGGCCACTCCTTCCTGACTGTATACCACTGGTGGGTCTGTCCTGCTGTTGGGACATGACATACCCAGGGATGGTGATGGAGGAGTTTGGGACATTGGCTGAAAGGTATGATTCTGTGTGTATGACTATGTCAGGCTGTTGCTTGACTAGTCTGTGGGACAGCTCTCCCAATTTTGGCACAAGTCCCCAGATGTTGGTGAGGAGGACTTTGCAGGGTCGACTGGGCTGGGTGTTCCGTTGCCGTGTCCATAGCCGGTGCTGAAGTCGATGCCGGGTGGTCTGTCTGGAGTCATATATAGGCCAGACCAGCCAGACACGGCAGATTTCCTTCCCTAAAGGGCATTAATGAACCAGATGGGTTTTTACGACAATCCGATAGTTTCATGGTTACCATTACTGACACTAGCTTTTTATTCCAGATTTATTTAATTAAATTTAAATACCCCAGCTGTCGTGGTGGGATTTGAACTCATGTCTCTGGGTCATTAGTCCATGCCTCTGGATTACTAGGCCAGTGACATTACCACTACGTTACTGTTCCCACTTGTGTGATAGGGCACAATTTCAAAATCTGCAGATGACACAAAACGTGGAAGTATAGTGAACAGTGAGGAGGATAGTGATAGACTTCAAGAACACATAGACTGGCTGGTGAAATGGGCGGACACGTGGCAGATGAAATTTAACGCAGAAAAGTGCGAAGTGATATATTTTGATAGGAAGAGTGAGGAGAGCCAATATAATCTCAAGGGTACAATTCTAAACAGGGTGCAGGAACAGAGAGACCTGGGGGTATATGTGCACAATTCTTTGAAGGTGGCAGGGTAGGTTTAGAAAGCAGTTAAAAAAGCATACGGGATCCTGGGCTTCATAAATAGAGGCATAGAGTACAAAAGCAAGGAAGTTATGATGAACCTTTATTAAACTCTGGTTCGGCCTCAACTGGAGTATTGTGTCCAATTCTGGCCACCGTACTCTAGGAAGCATGTGAAGGCCTTCGAGAGGGTGCAGAAAAGATTTACAAGAATGGTTCCAGGGATGAGGGACTTCAGTTACGTGGATAGACTGGAGTGGCAGGGGTTGTTCTCATTAGAGCAGAGAGGGTTGAGAGGAGAACTGATAGCGGTGTTCAAAATCATGAGGGGTCTAGACAGAGCAGATAGAGAGAAACTGTTCCATTGGCAGACGAGTCTATAACCAGAGGACACAGATTTAAGGTGATTGGCAGAAGAACCAAAGGCGACCTGAGGAAAAACTTTTTTACACAGCGAGTAGTTAGGATCTGGAATGCACTGCCTGAAAGGATGGTGGAGGCAGATTCAATTGTGACTTTCAAAAAGGAGTTGGATAGTACCTGAAGGAAAATAATTTGTAGCGCTATGGGGAAAGGGCCGGGGAGTGGGACTAGCTGAACTGCTCTTGCAGAGAGCCGGCACAGGCTTGACAGGCCGAATGGCCTCCTCTGCTGTAACCATTCTATGATTCTATCTTCCTGTTCCCCCCCCTCAAATCCTACGGAGGCCCCAACCTCCCCCCGCCCCTCACCCCCGATCCTACGGAGGCCCTGATCTTCCTTGTCACCTCCCCTGATCCTATGGAGGCTCCAATCTTCCTTCTCTCCTCCCCACCCCCCCAAATACTATGGAGGCCCTGATCTTCCTTGTCCCCTCTCCCGATCTTATGGAGGCCCTGATCTTCCTTGTCCCCCTTGCCTGATCCTACGGAGGCCCTGATCTTCCTCTACCCCACCCCCCTCCCCCGCCCCAATCCTACGGTGGCCCCATTCTACCTTCTCCCCTTCCCAGCCCCCCCCCCCCCCCCCGATCCTACGTAGGCCTTGAACTTCCTCCCCCCCCCCTCAGCCCCCGATCCTACGGAGGCCCTGAACTTCCTTCTGCCCCATGCCCGATCCTCCGGAGGCCGGCACCAGCCCCCACCCGATCCCTCCCTCCCTTCTCTGTGTGGCCCAGTGCCGCAGGCCTACCCACCTGGAGCCAGGCAGCCTCTCCATCTTGTTTCTGATACAAATCAGGCCCTGCCGTTAAAGTCGGCAGGGCCTGCGGGAAACCCGTTCTCCCGGGTTTCCTCCCCGCATCAGTGCCCCCCTATCCCCAACCCGCCTTCCCCATGAAAATCCAGCCCGTTAACTCTGCTTCTCTCTCCACTGATGCTGCATGACTTGCTGAGTATTTCCAGCATTTTCTGTTTTTATTTCAGATTTCCAGCATCCACAGTATTTTACTTTTGTGTCAGTTTTTGGCCTGTGGCGCAAGACTTGTCATTTCATTTAACTTTGGCTTGATTTTTGTATTTTACCGTACGGTAAGGATAGGATTATAACACGTTCCTGCTCAGTCATCTCACACAGATCCTGATATATTGTGTATCTTCTATCAAAATGTTCGAGGGAAACCCACCTGCTTTTAAAACTCATCATCCCAGAATTATTGAGGCAGCAATAGCCTTTGTTGTTATGTCTGCCTTTTCTTATATCCACTCCGCTGAGAAGATTGAGGAGACACTTTTGATCAAAATCCATGATGGCCCAAATCTTTGCTGGTATTCATCCTCACTTCAACCCAAAGAACAAATGGGTATGGAAATAGAAACTAGGAGCAGGAGTAGGCCATTCGGCCCGTCGAGCCTGCTCCACCATTCAATACGATCATGGCTGATCATCCAAATCCAGTACCCTGTCCCTGCTTTCTCACACAGAATCCCCATCGAGCCTGCACCGACACATATCCCACCCTATCCCCGTAACCCCACGTATTTAATTCCCCCTAACATATCCCATCCTATCCCCGTAACCCCACATATTTAATCCCCCCCTAACACTAAGGGTCAATTTATCATAGCCAAATCAACCTAACCCGCACATTTTTGGACTGTGGGAGGAAACCGGAGCACCCGGAGGAAACCCACGCAGACACGGGGAGAATGTGCAAACTCCACACAGACAGTCACCCGAGGCCAGATTCGAACCCGGGTCCCTGGCGCTGTGAGGCACCAGTGCTAACCACTATGTCACCGTGTTGCAAACACTGTGGAAAAAAGAACATGCCATTGGTCATTATTACTATTATTAAAGCCTGAATTATTGTGGCGAGCTAGCTATGGAACTCACTCCTACCTTGAACATTGGTGTAATGGGTTTATATACTTCTGCCAGATGGACTTGTGACCACCAATACTGAATGTGATGTATTGAACCATAGCTACTTAATTGCTGAACTGGGAAAAGCACGTTATTGTAATCTCTCAAAAGTTATCCAAGGGGATGGAATTATTGCTTGGGGCTGCTAATGATACAGTACTACTGGGCACTAGACCATAACAGAAGTCATGCAACATAAATTAGAAAATAACTATTCTCAGCATCTCGGTGAGCAGAGGCTGCTTGAAGAATATCTTTGTTGATTTTAGTGATATATCCGCATAGTGACCTTTTGTTATCAATGCTTTGCCTGTACTTGGTTACAAGGCTTCACCGTCTATCAGACATCCCATGGGCTAGCTAACCAGAGCTATCTGTATCACAGATTTTTAAGAAGGGCTCACCATTAATGACTGGAGTTTCTCAACCTTTTCCTGTACTAAACTCAACATCCCCGAGCATGTAAAATGAAGGGGGGTCGGGGGGGGGAGGTGGTGGAGGGGAGTCCAGTCTTTAAAGATCTGGGCTGGAATTTTCACATTGGAGAACGTGCGGGTTTGGGAGCGGGTCGGCGGTTAAAAGCGCAGAAATTGATAGCGCGTTGGGAACCCACCGACTTTCGCCTTTCATTGGGGTGCATTTCGAGGCGTGCCACAGATCCGCTCGGGAGAAGCGGGCTACCTCAACGGGGAATTATAGACCGGTAAGCCTGACATCGGTAGTGGGGAAAATGCTAGAGTCCATTATAAAAGATGTAATAGCAGAGCACTTGGAAAACAGTGAAAGGATCGGACAAAGTCAACATGGATTTGCAAAAGGTAAATCATGCTTGACTAATCTACTGGAATTTTTTGAGGATGTAACTGGTAGAATAGATAAGGGAGAACCAGTGGATGTGGTGTATTTGGACTTTCAGAAGGCTTTCGATAAGGTCCCGCATAAGAGATTAGCGTGCAAAGTTAAAGCACACGGGATTGGGGGTAAGGTACTGACTTGGATAGAGAACTAGTTGGCAGACCGGAAACAAAGAGTTGGAATAAATGGGTCTTTTTCCGAGTGGCAGGCAGTGACTAGTGGGGTACCGCAGGGATCGGTGCTAGGACCCCAGCTATTCACAATATGTATTAATGATCTAGACGAGGGAACTAGATGTAAAAGCTCCAAGTTTACAGACAACACAAAGCAGGTTGGGCATGTGTGCTGTGAGGAGGATGCAGAGAAACTCCAGTATGATTTGGACAGGTTGGGTGATTGGGCAGATGCATGGCAGATGCAGTATAATGTGGATAAATGCGAGGTTATCCACTTTGGTGGCAAAAACAGGAAGGCAGATTATTATCTGAACGGCAATAGATTGGGAAAAGGGGAAGTGCAACGAGACCTGGGTGTCCTTGTGCACCAGTCGCTGAAGGTAAGCATGCAGGTGCAGCAGGCGGTTAAGAAGGCAAATGGTATGTTGGCCTTCATAGCGAGAAGATTTGAGTACAGGAGCAAGGATGTCTTGCTGCAGTTGTACAGGGCCTTGGTGAGACCACACCTTGAGTATTGTGTGCAGTTTGGGTCGCCTTATCTGAGGAAGGATGTTCTTGCCATGGAGGGAGTGCAGCGAAGATTCACCAGACTGATACCTGGGTTAGCAGCAATGACGTATGAAGAGAGATTGGGTCGATTAGGCTTATATTCGCTAGAGTTTAGATAAATGAGAGGGGATCTCATTGAAACTTATAAAATTCTAACAGGACTAGACAGACTAGATGCAGGAAGGATGTTCCCGATGGCGGGGGAGTCCAGAACCAGAGGTCACAGTCTAAGGATAAGGGGTAAGCCATTTAGGACTGAGATGAGGAGGAATTTCTTCACCCAGAGAGTGGTGAACCTGTGGAATTCTCTACCACACAAGGCAGTTGAGGCCAATTCATTAAATATATTCAAGAAGGAGTTAGATATATTTCTTAAAGCTAAAGGGATCAAGGGATATGGGGAGAAAGCAGGGACAGGGTACTGAATTTGGATGATCAGCCATGATCTCATTAAATGGCGGAATAGGCTCGAGGGGCCGAATGGCCTACTCCTGCTCCTATCTTCTATGTTTCTATGTACTTAACTGCTTGTTTACAGATCCTTAACTGCCATTTTAACGTCAGGTTTGAACTTTAACTGGTTGCGCACGGGATTCACGCACCTCGGGAACCTCGCCTGTGAAGGGGAGGTGGAAATTTAGTGGCCATTGTGTGTGTTCATTAAGTGACAGCTGGAAAAAGCACATAAATGGTCACACCTTACACCGGCTTCCTTGCCTAAGGGAAAGGCTCTTGCTGACATCATTTTGTGCAAAGATTTAGCTTTCAGGAGTTTGCAGGTGATTTCTGCAACCTCTGAAGCCACTCTCACCACATTGCTAGTCACTCTCAGTACGTTGGAGGGTTGTGCGTCTGATCTCCACTTTACATGCCATCTATTAGATCAGCATGGGTGCCGCTTATCCTGTCTCACCTTGAACCACTGAATGGGATATTGATGACCCTCAGCACCAACAACACCAGCCACACCAGCAGCAGCAGTAGCAACAACACCAGCAACCTTCTCCTCACCGACCTGATGCTCCACATGAGAGAGGGGATCAGCACAGGGGTGCATCGTGCTGGAGGTGATACCCCCAACACAGGGTATACAGGCAGCGGATGAGCTACCTGGACATGACTGAGCAGCAGTGCTTCAGGAGGCTCAGGCTATCGCGCCAGGTCGTCACAGACATCTGTAGCTTACTGGAACAAGACCTGCTGCCCAGAGTACCTGGTGGGCATGCCTTACCAGTGGCTGTCGGACTCACCACAGCCCTTAACTTCTTTGCCTCAGGCTTCTTCCAGGGATCTGCAGCAGAGATTTGCAGAATCTTGCAGTCGGCCATCCACAGATGCATCACCCAGGTGACCGATGCCATGTTTCACAAGTCAGCTTTGTGAACTTTGCCACTGATGAAGCCAATGTTACTGAGCGGGCGCTTGGCTTTGCGGCTCTGGCTGGCTTCCCACAGATGCGTGGCATCATCGACTGCGCACATGTGCCCATCAAGGAACCCTCACATCACCCAGGAGTGTTTGTGCACCACAAGGGCTTCCACTCTCTCAATGTGCAGCTCCTCTGCAACCATAAAAAAGATCATCATCCATGTGTGTGCCAAATTCCCTGGCAGCTGTCATACACTTTCATGCTGCACCAGTCCACCCTCCCTCAGCTCTTTACACCTCCAAACAGACTTACTGGCTGGCTGCTTGGAGACAAGGGCTATCCACTGAAGACGTGGCTCATGACACCCTTGAGGAGGCCATGTACTGAGGCTGAGGAGCGTTATAATGAGAGCCACATGTCCACCAGATGTGTCACAGAGCAAGCAATTGGCATGCTGAAGATGCGCTTCAGATACCTTGACAGATCTAGATGAGCCCTTCAGTACACACCAGCCAGGGTCTCCAGAATGATCGTCGTATGCTGCGCGCTGCACAACAACGCGCAGCAGCGAGGATTAGATCTGCAGGAGAAGTAAGGCGCAGAGCGCACAGCCTCTTCGGAGGAGGAGAAGGAGGAACCTAAGGTGGAGATGGCACCAGCAGTGGCGCACATTGCTGCCTGGGATGGCCTCATAATGGGCCGATTTACTTAACTTGCACCAGTGTACCCATATGGCTCCCAGATGCTGGACCAACTTCACCACCCCCATAACAACGCCACAAAGCGGTCCTACAATGACCAAGCCATTCCTGTCACCCAAGGTTAAGTAATATCTCCCCATTCAAAGCCACTTCCCAGGTAGCAGGCAAAAATGGACAAGATGGGAATGTAGTGTAAAGAAATAAATTTATGTGCGCCATAAATAAACGGAACAGCACATCGTCGCCATCACCTGCGAGATGGTGGTGCTCATGTTGGAGATAGACTCCTCCATTCTCTGTACAGTCACACACATCGCAGCTGGAAAAGCTGTCGGAGCCTCGCACATTTGTTGCTGCTCCTCCAAGATCACCCTCTTTCTCGACGGCCCCCAAGGTTCAGCATCTGCATGCAGCTGAGCAGAGCTGAGAGCGTCCTGCGCCATTCAGCGAGGACTCGTCACTGCTGTCCCTGTCTCCACCTTCTGCTCTTGCTCACTTGTGATCTGTGAGACACCAGGTGACAACACTACTGTATGTCTCGCTGGACCCACCGAGGTATGCGTATCTGTGCTGCTGCTGGGTGCGCATGGGTCTGGTAATGACGCACCCTCAGAGACTGCAGCTTCCTCTGAGGAGTCATCTTCCTCCTCCGGCTGGACAGTGGGGGTGGGGGGCACTTGATGGACCTGTGGGAGAGTAAAGACATGAATTAGAAATGTAATGATAAGAATGCGTGAAGTTACCATTATGCACATGATGACATTTCTCTGGCTGCTGACATCAAGTCACCATGAGTGACTGTTGTATGCCATGTGGCTGTATGATATTTAATTCTGTCACCAGGTTGCTGGGAGGGCCCCCTCTCTCCATCTCCCACCGCCAGCAGCTCTGCAACTCCAGTGATTTGCAGCATCTCCTCCTCTGCTGGAGTCAAGTTGGTGTACATTGGAGGGCCACCTCTGGTTTGTTGCCTCTCCTTGTTGTTTTAGGCTCTCTTCTCCTGCAAGGAGGAAAAGAAGAGCATTTTGAGTGAGAGTGATGGAATGAGTGTAAGGAATAGATCGGCTACATCTGTAGAGGGTGACTATGAGGGAGTGGCGTGACATTGCCAAATGGCCGCCTTCTGTGGCATTACTTCCTATGATTGCATTAGGATGAGGGTGAGTGTCAGTGGTAGTTCGTCAGATGGGGATGTGAGTAGGTGCATAGAGAGTGAGGGATGGATGCACCTTGCAAGGTAGATTGGTGTGAGGATTGATGTGCAGAAGTAGGCTTGGGAAGGCATAGTGATGGGGTTGGGGTGGCACGCACATCAGGATGTAGTTGAATATGGCATTGCACACACCTTTCCTGACCTCATGAGATCATTAAATCTTTTCTGGCATTGGATCCAGGACCGCCTTACTACATCCCTGCTGCTTACCTCCTCCGCGATCTCTAGCCATGCTCTCTTGATGTCTCTGGCTGCTCTTTTGTACCCATCCCCAGGGAACATGGCCTCCCTGTGTGCGCTGACTCCCTGGACCAGGACTTCCAGGGAGGCATCAGAGAATCTGGGTGTAGCTTTCTGTCACTGTGACTCCATGTTTGCTTGGACCCACACAAATCTCTGTGATATTGAGCAATTGCCCCCTCTCCCAACCACCTTTATGTCTCCTCCAACCACCTTCAACTGGGATGGGTGCAAGGCTCCTTTAAATATCTGAGCTGAAAATGAGTCATCGGTGACATCAGCAGACCCGCTCCATTTAATTGGGCTGGGGAACAGCATGACTGTTTCAATTGATGTAATTGAGTTAAACGCGCAGTGCTGTTAAAAAAAATTTGAGATGGTGACCCACTACGCGGCCCGCATGCACCCGCCCCATCTCTCGGGTAAAGATTCCGGCTCTAGTTTAACTAAGGTTGACTAGTTTATTATTTGCATCTGTAGCCAAATAAATAAAAAGATTTAAACCATTTCAATAGGTTTAGTATCCATTTTCAAACCAAGTTTAAATACTAACTTGAACAGATATCATCTACCCCTTGACATGTTTGAACATAATTTTTAAGTAGAGAAATTTAAGCATTTAAAAAATGTAGGTGTAATTAATTTCAGAAAAAAGAACACACAATGGCCTCCTGTTTCTTGTTTCCTCAGTTGACTTCATGGTATCTAACCTCCTGTGATTGAAAATAAATGAAGATGGCCTGAAATACAATGCTAGGAGGGGTAGTTACATGCTACATTCAAAATTAATTCAGAAAAATTCTTTTAATATTTTCTTGAATTTGCTGTAATTACCTTTATTTGTGTGGAGGTTACTGTAATTTGCAGAATAAGAACAGCTAAAGGCGATAACTGACGTTTATCTAGTTTTGTGTGTCTAGTTTAGTTTTGAAGCTGTCGTATACTTATTATGTCAGTGTCTTACAGGTGCACAAATAATGTAGACAAAGTATGTACAGTGCAGAATTAAATATATGGCTTCTATCCCCACAGATCTATAACATAAACTCCTGAAATGTCTGGGACACAGAAGTATTTGGTTTCACATGACTCTGAGGAAATACAAGAGCTGGACGGTTTACATAAGAAATCACAACCAGACTTTCTCCATTTCAGACAGACATCGAGTACTGTGCACCCAACAGCAGGAAATCCTGTACAAGAAAAGTTTAATCAGACAACTAACAGTCCTGTGCAAATATCTGAAGATACACAAATAAGCAAGATTTCAAAAGATAATGTTGAAGATAACTCTCGGGTACTGATTCAAGCAGCTAAAGCAAACGCTCAGAAAAACAAGAAATTAGTTGTTGATAAAGGACATAAAACTAGTAAAAAAAATTTGGCGGGAGGCACAGAACTGCATGAACTAGATGGTAGCAAACAGGCTGTTTTCAAATCAGCAATAGCTCCAATTGCTGGTACAGCTACAGGTTTATCTATGACAAAGAGGCCTGAACCACCACCGAAACCTAATTCTTTAAAACACTTTGGTACGTTGAAGTCTTCTAGACCACAAACACCAACTTCTGTTCCTGAAAAGGGTAAAGTTTCAACTTCGAGCAAAAGATTGCATACTCATAATGTTAAAACTAGCAGTAAAAGCAATGGAAGAAGTAACACACTCTCTCCAGATACAACCAAACAAAATAATAAAAAGAAAAAGAAAAATCTCAACAAATCCCCTTCTCCGACTAAAGAAATATCATCAGATGATACAGGTGTCCCGCTCGATAAAGAAGATAGTGCTCATTCCATTCATTCTCAAGGTGTGAGGTCTGCTTCAGAACTGCTGGAAGAGGCTAAATATCTAGCAATGCCAGACGCACCAAAAATATATGAAAGAAACTTCCAACTGAGCAAGCCAGAGCAGTCTCTGACCGCACCACAGCAAACATTTACAGCTGAGGCAAAATCTGTTGATGAAATCATTGCTTCACTGCGGTCTGCTAGCCACATCACCTCCCCGTCTGCTTCAGACCAGAAGATCAAAGGACTCTTGGAGAGAGTGTTTGGCTACAGTCATAGCAGTAAAAGTGAGGTAGGTGAACCATAACAGAGTGATACTTTCTATTAGCTGAAAGTTGAATGTCATAAAAGATGTAGTTTTCCAAAATTACAGTACAGTTTGTTGTTACAACTTACCAGACAAAACCAACAGCTGAAAGATGTGATGAGTCTAGTGGCTTTGAAACACTGAAATAAACTGTAGATGTGGTACAGTAAGTGTGTTATTTGGTTCTTTATGTTGTATATGACAAATACAAATACAGTATGACATCAGAATTTTGAGGAAGGTATAATTATTTAGCTTTCTGTAACTGATTAAGGTACTGTCAACATAGATTATGACACTGAAGGACATACGGAAAGTTTATACACTTAAAATTCAATAATGTCTCCAATAAAATACATTAATTAATTTTGTAATAAAATTGAGAGAACGGAGCAGCAGACCCGGTGAGTATAAAGAGCACAGTGAAACTGACACAAGCAGAAAATAAAATCTGAAAAGTGATGTTGTAGATAACACAGAGGAAGGAGCGGTGGCGCCTGGCGAATAGAAGCTAAGGGGAGAGTTTTAGCACACAAAAATGGGTGGGTTGGGGGTCAGATGTAAAAATTTTAAAAATCTGAACCCCGCCTCCAACCAGCCCACTTCCAAGTTTTACGGAAGTGGGACAAGGGGCGGGCAGCCAACCCGCTCCCAGGAGATGGGTTGGAAATGTAAATATTTTAATGAGGCTGGCAGCCTCTGATTTCACCTGCTTTGTAGGTTGTACAGTGGGCAGCCGAGTTTCCCAAGCCTTGGGAAACTCGGCAGCTGAAGGCAGGCGAGGACAGCTTTGGGGAGAAGTTAAATGCCTTCACAGCACTGTTTGTGGGCCAAGAGGAGCAGGAGTGCTTTCCCCTGGCCCCCCAAGCTCCCCCCCCCCCCCATCAGACCCCCCACATACAAAGGCCCCTGGGGTCGGGGAGTGACCCATCCCGGCCCCCCGGGTCGTGGATCAGACCTACCTGGTCCTGCAGCCTGCTCCGGCCTGCTTCCTGCCTAACTGGAAGCCAAGCCTGTCAATTGGGTTGACTTCTGGGCGGGGAACCTGGACTTCTGGGTATCCTGTCAGAAACTCCACTTCCTCACCTACGTAACCTGCCCCTGTTAATATTCAGGCCTAAGTGTTTGCTTTATTTGTTTATGCTTTCATATTTAACTATATAGGAGTTAAGGGGCTACTTATCTAAGAAATATATATCTCATAATAGTCAAGAGTGAAACTAAACTTCAGGTAAACAGACAGTAACTGTCGTCAAATGAGACCTGTTGCCTGTACATCCTGTGCCATGTGGAAACATCAGGACACTTCGTATGTTCTGGACAACCACGTGTGCAGGAAGTGTCTCCGGCTGCTCAAGCTCGAGCTCAAGCTGAGGGTTTCTGAACTTGAGGAACGGCTGGTGTCACTGCAGGGCATACAGTAGGATGAAAATTTCCTGGATTGTACGTTCCAGGAGATGGTCACCCTGCAGCCACAGAGAATCCAGGAGGATAGTAAGTGGGTGGCCATCCTGCAGGGTAGGAAGAAGAGATAGCCAACGCAGGAATCCTCGGAGTGTGGCACTCACAAACCAGTTTTTAAGTGATGAATACTGGTGAAGGTGAGAGCACGTCAAAGGAGTGCAGTCCAGAGCACCGTGGGGCAAATGGCTGCACAGAGGGGAACAGCGAAGTGCGGAAATGCAGTTGTCATAGAGGTTTCGATATTCAAAGGGATAGATATTCAAGGGGATAAACAGGTGTTTCTGCAAACACCGACTTGAGTCTCGTGTGGTGTGTTGCCTCCCTGGTGCCAGGGTAAAGGATATCTGGGAATGGGTGAGGAAAATTCTGCGGGGGCGGGGGAGGAACAGCTAAAAGACGTGGTCCATGTTAGAAGAACATGGGTTAATAAACGACAGCCAACACGGATTTGTTAAAGGCAAATTATGTCTGACTAACTTGATTGAGTTCTTCAATGAAATAACGGAGAGGGTTGATGAACATAGGAACAGGAGTTGGCCATTTAGCCCCACGAGCCTGTTCCGCCATTCAATAAGATCATGGCTGATCTGTGACCTAACTCCATATACCCACATTTGCCCCATATCCCTTAATACCTCTGGTTAACAAAAATCTATCAACCTCAAGATTTAAAATTAACAATTGACAGCATCAACTGCCATTTGCGGAAGAGAGTTCCAAACTTCTACCACCCTTTGTGTGTAGAAGTGTTTCCTAACTTCACTCCTGAAAGGTCTGGCTCTAATTTTTAGTCTATGTCTCCTAGTCCTAGATTCCCCAACCAGCGGAAATACTTTCTCTCTATCTACCCACCCTATCAGTTCCCCTTAATATCTTGAAAATTTCGATCAAATCACCCCTTAATCTTCTAAATTCCAGGGAATACAACCCTAGTTTGTGTAATCTCGCCTCGTAATTTAATCCTTGGAGTCCAGGTATCATTCTAGTAAATCTACGCCGCACTCCCTCCAAGGCCAATATATCCTTCCTAAGGTGTGGTGCCCAGAAGTGAACACAGTACTCGAGATGTGGCCTAACCAGGGCTTTGTATAACTATAGCATGACTTCTAACCCCTTGTATTCTAGTCCTCTAGATATAAAGACCATCATTCCATTAGCCTTTTTTGATTATTTTTGTACCTGTCCATGGCATTTTAATGATCTATATGCATGGACCCCTAAGTCTCTTTGGACTTCCACTGCTTCTAGCTTTTCACTATTTAGGAAGTACTCTGATCTATTCTTTTTAGGTCCAAAGTGGATGACCTCAAACTTGCCTATATTGAAATCAATTTGCCACAGTTTTGCACATTCACTTAATCTATTAATATCTCTTTGTAATTTCATGCGTTCATCGACACTGCCTACAATGCCGCTTATCTTTGTGTCAGCGGCAAACTTGGATATGTAGCTCTCTATCCTGTCATCTAAGTCGTTAATAAATACAGTGAATAGTTGAGGTCCCAACACAGATCCCTGTGGGATGCCACTAGTCACATCCTGCCAATTAGAGTACTTGCCCATTATCCCTACTCTCTCTCCTGCCGCTCAGCCAATTTCCTAACCAGGCCAATAATTTGCCCTTAATTTCATGAGCTTCAACTTTAGCTAACAGTCTCGTATGAGGGTAGTGCAGTTGATGTTGTGTATATTGACTTTCATAAGGCTTTGGATAAAGTACCACGTAATAGGCTTGCTAGCAAAATTGAAGCTCATGGATTAAAGGGACAATGGCAGCATGGATACAAAATTGGCTGCGAGACACAAAGCAGAGAGTAGCAGTGAACGCCTGTTTTTCAGATTGGAGCGAAGTATACAGTGGTGTCCCCCAGGGGTTGGTATCAGGACCACAGCTCTATTTGATATATATTAATGATCTGGACTTAGGTATAGGGAGCATAGTTTCAAAGTTTACGGATGACACAGGCTTACAATTGTAGTAAGCTGTGAGGAGGATAGTAGCAAACTTCAGGAAGACACAATCAAACTGGTGAAATGCAGAGAAGTGTGAAGTGATGCATTTTGGAAGGAAAAATTAAGAGAAGCAGTATGAACTAAATGGTAAAATTTTAAAGGGGTTGCAGGAACAGAGAGACCTGGCATTTCATATATACAAATCTTTGAAGGTGCCAGAAAAAATTGATAAAGCTGTTAAAAAATCATACACGGCCTTGGCTTTATAAATAGAGGCATAGGGCTGGATTTTGAATGACCCATGGAGTCGGGTTTGGAGGCGTGTGGGGGGTTAAATTTGCAGGGTCAGGGTTTCCGACCCTATCCCGCCTCCATCCCGCCTCCACGCAATTTTGACAATCAGTCGCAGGGTTCCCGACTCCGTCCCGCCTCCAAGAGGCGGGAGAGGCCATTAAAGCACTTAACAAGCCCTAAATTGGGTCTGTAATGCTATTTTGAAACGTTGTAGCTAGTTTGACCCTTTTCTGACGTGAAGCACGCCTGGTGTGAAACACTCCAGTGAAACCTGGCGGGAGCACAAGTGGATAGCTGACTATCGGCTGCAGGTCCACTATTACAACGGAGATGTAATGAAGGTAGTAGTAGTATTAGGCGTGAAAGTCGCCTCTGATACTGCTACATTCAATGTCATGGCATTTGGTGTAAGAGGACTTGGATGCAAAAAATTCTCTGTCTGTCTGTCTCTCTCTCTCTCTCTCTCTCTCTCTCTCTCTCTCTCTCATATTTGCATCCAGGTCCAGTTACAACAGAAGCAATGCAGACAGGTCCTCTCTCACCAGTAGCCAGACAATCTTTGAGAGCAGTCTCTGACCTGCAATGATGACATCATCAGAGGCGACTTTCAGACTGAAACCACTAATTAGTTCATGGGTTCCCACATGCTGCAACTCAATTGCCCAATTAAGTGAAAATTGCATCAGGCATCCACATTAATCTGGAGTCGGGGGGGAAACACGGAATGCGGATTACACGACCCCAACCCGACCCCAAGACAAAATCCAGCCCATAGAGTACAAAAGCAAGGAAGTTATGCAAAACCTTTATAAATGGGCGGAAGAGACCTCCCCAGGAGATCAACACAGCCTGGTTGAACATTGCACAGGAGGACACAAGCAGGGATGTCATCAGGAGTACCAGGCTGCAGTGGCGCAAACCTTTCAATGATCTCAGTAGATCACAAAACGTTACTGCAAAGCCACACTTAACCTCACCCTGCTGCGCCACTCATCACATCCCCATCACTCTGCCTTCCCTACCCTACTCCTGCACATCCTTACTCACACCAACTTACCTTGCCTCTCCACCCATCTCATTCTCTATCTACATTATCACTTCCCCATCTCACGAGCCACCCCTCACACTCGCCCTCATCCTAGTCCAATCATACCAAGTAACAACACACAAGGGTAGGCACTTGTGTGTTTTAGACAATGTTCATGTGAAGTTTCTGTTAATGTGCTGTCAAACATTGAAACCTTTATTTTCAACACTTTGCATTCTTGGACAGATTTGTGTGCACCTTTGGAAGTGGCTTAATGAGTTGCAGTGAATGGTGAGACATAACGGTACTCCCCGCAATGGTGATGAGTGTGAAAGGAATGGCTTGGGCATTGTAGGGATGCTTTATGGTGTTGGTGTGGGGTGGTGCCAACCTGGCGCATCATGTGGTAGCCAGGGTGTACAGCATCAAGTGAAGTAAATCTGGCTATGGTGAGGCAATCCTTGGCCTCCCAAGCAGCAGTATGGTCGGGTACTGATGCCCTGTGTCCTGTGCAGCATCAGTTGATTGTGGAGAAGGTTGGTGGTATTGTTGGTGCTGCTGGTGTTGGGGCTGATCGTGGTGGGATTCTGCGGACCAAGGTGAGATAGTTTCAAGGGTACCGATGCTGATGTAATAGATGGCAGGTGAAGTTGAAATGACAGAAGCAAATCTGTCAATGGTCAGAGAGGTTGTTCCAATGAGGTGGCACTGAATAGCGCGGTGGCTCCAAACACTTGCAAGCTGCATAAAGCTCAATCTGTCTTCCAAATGCAGTAAGCAACAGCTTCTGAGCTTGTAAAGTAAACAGCTGTGAGATGGGAGCTTTTATACCACTTTTGCAGCTGTCAAGTAATCAGATAATTCATTGCTGAATCCACTCACGACCTGCTGAGCTGATATGAGCCCCGAGCAGCGTATAACCCGTGGGGGAACTCGTAAAATTGAAAGGTAAGCTTAAAATAGTATTTAAGTGCCTCTTAACAATCTCTTAATGATCTAAATTGCCTCCCCCATCGCTTGGCGTTGGGTCTGTTCAACACTGACAGACCCGATATCTGGGAGACTAGAGTGAAGGCGGGTTGACAGCGGGTTCCCTACCCGGTGTCAAAACATTTTTTTCCCCACCCAACCCACCACCAATCGCACCCGCTGACCCCCTGAAAAATTCCCCCCTTTGTGTCTTATTCTGGGCACCATGCTTTGTAAAGGATGTCAAGGCCTCGGAGAGGCTGCAGAGGAGATTTACCAGAATGGTACCAGGGATGAAGGAATTCAGTTATGTGGAGAGAGTAGAGAAGCAGGGATTGTTCTCCTTAGAGCAAAGGACGTTAAGGGGAGATTCAATAGAGGTGTTTAAAATTATGAGGGGTTTTGATAGATTAGATAGGGAGACGCTGTTTCCACTGGCAGGAAGGTCAGTACCAGAAGGCACAGATTTAAGATAATTGGCAAAAAAGCCAGGGGGAGATGAGGAGACATTTTTTTACTCAGCGAGTTGTTATGATCTGGAATGCACTGCCTGAAAGGATTGTGGAAGTAGATTCAGTAGTATCTTTCAAAAGGGAATTGGATATATACTTAAAAAAGAAAAAATTGCAGCGCTACGGGGAAAGAGCAGGGTAGTGGGACTAATTGATAGCTCGTTAAGAGAGCTGGTACAAACATGATGGGCCAAATGGCCTCCTTCTGTGCTGCATATTTCTATGAATATATTAATATCCATGTTTTTTTACCCCAAATTTCTTCCATCCTCTTCTGAATGGAATACATTTCTCCAGGTGCTGGCAGCCCTCCGGTACCTCACCAAATGGCTACTCTTCATGTGTGAACTGAGGCAGCTAGTGTTGGCAGAGTACTTGACTGTGGAGAGCAAAACACCCACGGTCTACAACCACTTTCCAGAAGGACTCACTAGATAGTGATTAGAAGAGGGAACCTGACTGACTTTTTTTGTTTTTTTGTTTCCCCCTCCATAGTTTAGGGACACTGAGACTATTTGCAGCATCCCAAACGTTACTCTGACTGATATCCATTAACTCAGTGCAGACTAAGAACTGAAATAGTGACCTTCTGGTTTGTATGCTTTGTACTATGTCTGGCAGTGCCTTACTCAAGAGGCCTCAGGAAGCCATATTTATGTTTTTTTTGCCTAATTTTTATTCCTCTTTGAATCTTTAACATTTCCATCTGCCATTACATTTGCTCCTTCATGGTCTACACCGTGCTCTGTGATTGGCTGCCTGAAGGGTTAGTTCTAGGTTTAGAACTGCTCCTATTAGTGTTTTTCCATGAGATAGAGCACCCTGCTAACGCATTCATATGAGCATTTGGGTTGAGTGCTGTTTGTCTGATGTGGGCAGAGTGACCTGAATGCCAATTACTGCCAACAGTGAAGTTAACTCACTTTTGTTAGAGCTAATGGGACAGATAGGTAATATTATTACAAATAAGTCAAACAGTATATACATAAGATAATAGGATCATTTTTAATTATTGTATATTTTCATGGGTGAGAAAGACATGGTAGTCATGAATGACAATTTATCTTGCAATTGCTTCACCATATTAGAGGCATGGGAATTAATTGCAAATTCACTAACACGTTATTGACAACTGTTTTGAGTATGATATTTCAGTGGGAGGCTGGTAGATTTGACAGGCTTGTTAACTTTATTAGTAAATCTCATTCAATTAAGCTGGAATATCTATCCTGCACTATTCTTTCAGGAAAAGGGGAAGAATGATATGTGGTAGTTTATACACAGCTTGAGAGTTTTTACAGGAGAAAAGCAAAAGCTGTTGTATAGTGTGGCTGTTGATATCCTAGGCACTTGCAATATTTTTCAGTGCAGTGAGATTATGTATACGGATTTGGTATTATTCATTTGTGTCTACGGTATAGTATATTTGAATTCAAACAATGCATTTTATCTGTTTCTAAGCTCATTTACAAATTATACAATTTTATGTGTCTTAGTTGAAGCTCAGTTTTTATGGATAAAACTGGATTGTACCAGTTCCCTTCAATTGTAAACTAGATTTTGGATTTCAAAATATGTTGTGCTGCTTGCTACAGAGTTGAAATAACATGAAAATCATAGAATCATAGAATGGTTACAGCACAGAAGGAGGTCATTCGGCCCGTCAAACCTGTGCTGGCTCTCTGCAAGAGCAATTCAGCTAGTCCCATTCCCCTGCCCTTTCCCCGTAGCCCTGCAATTTTTTTTCCTTCAGGTACTTATCCAATTCCCTTTTGAAAGCCACGATTGAGTCTGCCTCCACCATCCTTTCAGGCAGTGCCTTCCAGATCATAACCACTCGCTGCATAAAAAAGTTTTTCTTCATGTCGCCTTTGGTTCTTTTGCCAATCACCTTAAATCTGTGTCCTCTGTTCCTTGATCCTTCCGCCAATGGGAACAGTTTCTCTCTATCTACTCGTTGAGGAGCCAACTAGGGAACAGGCTATCCTAGATTGGGTATTGTGCAATGAGAAGGGATTAATTAATAACCATGTTGTGTGGAGTCCTTTAGGGAAGAGTGACCATAACATGATAGAATTCTTCATTAAGATGGAAAGTGAAGAAGCCCAATCCGAAACTAGGGTCCTAAATCTAAACAAAGGAAACTACGATGGTATGAGGAGTGAATTGGCTATGATAGATTGGGGAGCTTCATTAAAAGGCATGACGGTGGATAGGCAATGGCTAACATTTAAGGAACGAATGCATGAATTGCAACAGTTATACATTCCTTTCTGGCGCAAAAACACAAAAGGAAAAGCGGCCCTTTCATGGCTAACAAAAGAAATTAAAGATAGTATTAGATCCAAAGAGGAGTCATATAAAGTTGCCAGAAAAAGTAGCAAGCCTAAGGATTGGGAGCAGTTTAGAGTTCAGCAAAAAAGGACCAAGAGATTGATTAAGAGGGGAAAAATAGAGTATGAGGGTAAACTTGCAAGGAACATAAAAGCGGACTGTAAAAGCTTCTCCAAGTATATAGAAAGAAAAAGATTAGTGAAGACAAATGTAGGTCCCTTACAGTCAGAAACAGGAGAATTTATAATGGGGAACAAGGAAATGGCAGAGCAATTAAACAAATACTTTGGTTCTGTCTTCACGGAAGAGGACACAAATAACTTCCCAGAAATGCTAGGGAACCAAGGGTCGAGTGAGAAGGAGGAATTAAAGGAAATTAGTATTAGTAAAAAAATAGTGCTGGAGAAATTAATTGGACTGAAAGCCGATAAATCCCCAGGGACTGATAATCTGCATCCCAGAGTACTAAAAGAGTGGATGCATTGGTTGTCATCTTCTAAAATTCTATAGATTATGGAACAGTTCCTGCAGATTGGAGGGTGGCAAATGTAACCGCACTAATTAAAAAAGGAGGGAGAGAGAAAACAGGGAACTATAGACCGGTTAGCCTAACATCAGTAGTAGGGAAAATGCTAGAGTCTATTATAAAGGATGTGATAACAGGACACTTAGAAAATATTCTATGTTACTCTGTCTAGACCCCTCATGATTTTTAATACCTCTAGCGAATCACCTCTCAACCTTCTCTGCTCTAACGAGAACAACCCCAGCTTCTCTAGTCTAGCCATGTAACTGAAGTCCCTCATCCCTGGAATCATTCTCGTAAATCTTTTCCGCACCGTCTCTAAGGCCTTATGCTTTTTTATCTGCTTTCTAAACCTGCCCTGCCACCTTCAATGATTTGTACACATATACCCCCAGGTCTCTCTGTTCATGCACCCCCTTTAGGATTGTACCATTTAGTTTATATTGCCTCTCCTCGTTCTTCTTACCAAAATGTATCACTTCGCACTTATCTACGTTAAATTTCATCTGCCACATGTCTGCCCATTTCACCAGCCTGTCTATGTATTCTTGAAGTCTATCACTATCCTCCTTACTGTTCACTATACTTTCAAGTTCTGTGTCATCTGCAAATTTTGAAATTGTGCCCTGTACTCCCAAGTCCAAGTCATTAATATATATCAAGAAAAGCAATGGTCTTAGTACCGACCCCTGGGGACCACCACTGTGTACCTTCCTCTAATCCAAAAAACAACCGTTCACCACTGCTCTGCTTCCTGTCACTTAGCCAATTTTGTATCCATGCTGCACTGTCCCTTTTATTCTTTGGGCTTCAACTTTGCTGGTAAGCCTATTATGTGGCACTTTATCAAACGCCTTTTCTAAGTCCATATACACCACGTCAACCGCATTGCCCTCATCAACCCTCTCTGTTACCTCATCAAAAAACTCGATTGAGTTAGTTAAACACGATTTGCCTTTAAAAAATCTATGCTGGCTTTCCTTAATTAATCCACACTTGTCCAAGTGACTGTTAGCTTTGTCCCTTATTATCATTTCCAAAAGCTTCTCCACTACCGAGGTTAAATTGACCGGCCTGTGGTTGCTGGGTTTATCCTTAGACCCTTTTTTGAACAAGGGTGTAACATTTGCAATTCTCCAGTCCTCTGGCACCACCCCCGTATCTAAGGAGGATTGGAAGATTATGGCGGGTACCTCCGCAATTTCCTCCCTAACCTCCCCCAGCATTCTAGGATGTATCCCATCCGGTCCTGGTGACTTATTAACTTTAAATTCAGACAGCTTTTCTAGTACCTCCTCTTTATCAATTTTTATCTCAATATCTTGACTACCTCCTCCTCTTTCATGATGACTTTGGCAGCATTTACCTCCTTGGTGACGACAGTTGCAAAGTACTCATTTAGTACCTCAGCCATGTCCTCTGCCTCCATGCGTAAGTCTCCTTTTTGGTCCCTAATCGGCCCCACCCCTCCTCTTACTACCCGTTTATTATTTATATGCCTATAGAAGACTTTTGAATTCCCTTTTATGTCAGCTGCCAGCCTATTCTCATACTCACTCTTTGCCCCTCTTATTTTCTTTTTCACTTCCCCACTGAACTTTCTATATTCAGCCTGATTCTCACTTGTATTCTCAACCTGACACCTGTCATACGCGCTGTTTTTCTGCTTCATCTTACTCTCTATCTCTTTCGTCATCCAGGGAGCTCTGGCTTTAGTTGCCCTATCTTTCCCTCTCGTGGGAATGTACCTCGACTGTACCCGAACCATCTCCAATTTAAAGGCAGCCCATTTTTCGATTACAGTTTTGCCTGCCAGTCTTTGATTCCAATTTACCCTTGCCAGATCCATTCTCAACCCACTGAAATTTGCCTTCCTCCAATTAAGTATTTTTACTCTAGATTGCTCCCTGTCCTTATCCATAGCTAATCTAAACCTTATGATACTATGAGCATTGTTCCCTAAATGTTCCCCTACTGACACTTGCTCCACTTGACCCAGCTCATTCCCCAGAACCAGATCCAGCAATGCCTCCTTCCTGGTTGGGCCGGAAACGTACTGATGAAGAAAGTTCTCCTGAACACACTTCAGAAATTCTTCCCCATTTCTGCCCTTTACATTATTATTATCCCAGTCTATATTAGGATAATTGAAGTCCCCCATTATTACTACTCTATAGTTCTTGCACCTCCCTGTAATTTCCCTACAAATTTGCTCCTCTATATCTTTCCCACTAGTTGGTGACCTATAGAATACACCTAGTAGTGTAATGGCACCTCTTTTTTTCTTAACTCTAACCAAATAGATTCTGTCCTTGACCCCTCCAGGACATCCTTTCTCTCCAGCACTGTAACATTCTCATTAACCAATACTGCCACCCCACCTCCTTTCTTTCCTTCCCTATCTTTCCGGAACACCTTATATCCAGGAATAATTAAAACCCAATCCTGCCCTTTTTTGAGCCTGGTCTCCGTTATCGCCATGACATCATATTTCCTCGTGCCTATTTGCGCCTGCAGCTCACCAACCTTATTCACCACGCTTCGTGCATTTACACACATGCACTGTAAACCGATCTTAGACCTCCTTGTATTCTCTCTTAGTCTGACCACACCTAATACCTTACTATTTCTTACTCTAGTGCTATCTGTCTCTCCCAATCCTTTGTGCACTTTCTTTCTCCTTTCTAATCGTACATCCTGGTGCCCATCCCCCTGCCAAATTAGTTTAAACCGTGCCCAAGAGCACTAGCAAACCCCCCGCGAGGACATTGGTTCTGGCCCTGTTGAGGTGCAACCTGTCTGGTCTTTAAGGGTCCCACCACCCCCAGAACCGGTCCCAATGTCCCAGGTATCTGAAGCCCTCCCTCCTGCACCATCTCTCCAGTCACACATTCATCTGCTCTATCCTCCTATTTCTATACTCATTAGCTCGTGGCACAGAGAGTAATCCAGAGATTACTACCTTGAGGTCCTGCTTTTTAATTTCTTTCCTAGCTCCCTAAAATCTGCCTGCAGTACCTCATCCCTTTTTCTGCCTATGTCGTTGGTACCGATATGGACCAGGACCTCTGGCTGTTCACCTTCCCCCTCCGAATGTTCTGCAGCCGCTCAGAGACATCCTTAACCCTGGCACCAGAGAGGCAACGTACCATCCTGGAATCACGTCTGCGGTTGCAGAAACGCCTGTCTGTTCCCCTAACTGTCGAAACCTCCACCACTATTACCTTCCTGATCTTCCTCCTCCCCCCCCCCCCCCCCCCCGCCCCCTGTATAGCTGAGCCACCCGTGGTGCCGTGGACTTAAGGCTAGAAATTCGGTTGGTTAGCGCCTCCCGGTAGCGCCTCCGGGGGGTGATAACGGGGCGCTAACGACTTACCAACCGGGCGCAGCGAGATGAATGACTCCTGCTAACTTGGCCGAGAGGTTTGCGACGGCGATAACACTTTGCGCCACGATCACCTGCGCCTGGAGATCGTGACATCATTGCCGTGCGTAGCGCCCCGGACCTGAACTTCGGTTCTGCCCCCTGCAGCATTACCAGGCGACAACACCGACAGCTGCAGGAGGTGTTGTTCGGGAGGCCGGGAGCTTCGGAGGGGCAAATAAAAGGGGATGTTGGCACGGGTAGGAGAAAAATTTTAACAACGCTTCAAATGATTTTTTTCAATTGCTTCTGGGCTGCGATTGATCAGCCCGGCAGTCTGCTGGAGTGCATGGGGCTGATCGGGCCAGATCGTGGCTGCCGTCGGGGACCAGCTAACTGGTCCCAGTGCAGAGCCTGCAGCGATGGCCCTTCCCTTTAAGGGAAGGAAGGAGCCTCGGATCGCGGCAGCGCTGCACCACTACCGCCCGCCCACGTCCTTTAGCACTCCAGGAAGGAAGTGGAGCACTTGATTTAGCGCTCCACTTCCTTCCTGGAGCGCAAACACTGAATTTTGAAAAAGCTGGGATTCATTAGCGCCTGACGCTAAGTTTCCCAGCTTTGAAAAGTTGACGCCCCGAACGGGGCGATACTGAATTTCTCCCCCTAAGTGTCTTAAAAGTCAGGCCTACCTTTATCTCCGGCTGCTTCTCTCGCTCTCTTAGTTAAAGTCTTTATTCACACGATTATTTATAGTTCTATTAATTAGTTTATCTAGTTCAGTTAGCGAGAATAAAATACGCATACTCACCCACCAATCACCTACTTGCAGCCCTGTGGCGTCACTCCTTGCTTTTGCTGTTCTTTTGGAATTTGTCGGATTTGATATGCCACCTCCGCTGCTGCTGACTCCTCGCAGTAAACCTTTAAGCGCTGTCAATGTTGCAGCTTCAGAATCACTCCAGAATAAAGCCTCCTGCCGCCAAATACCTCCCACCTCCGCCCGCCAGCCAAGCAGTGAATCTGGCCGGGTTTGGGCTGGACTATGTAAATGAGCCCCGCTGTTAAGCTCGACAGGGACTCCATATCCCCAGACTCTCAGGGTGGAACATAAGCTTTTGGGCTCGCGTGCACCATTCCCATGCCCTGCTATTAAAGTCGGGGCCACGGTGTGTACCCTGCCGTATGAACATTAGTAGTGTCCTGCCTCATCTCAGCAGGAAATGCCAAATTTCAAGCCATTATGCTAATAGGTAATGCAGGTGTTACTTTAATAAGCTGCAGCAGCACATTTCCACGTTGCCTTGGAAATCTTGATCTCTGCGCTCCACGCACGTGACTCAGTTCGCGTTGGGAGTGTCCCATTGGTACTTAAATGAGGGGCCAATGGAAAACCCAGGAAAGCTCATTCTATGGCTGCGATTTCCCCTACCTCGGTGGGTCCGTGGTGGGCAACGTCGGTGGCGGGTCCCAGCCTCGCTGCTGGCTCTAGCCCGCTGTCCAAAATGATTTCCCCCTGATTGGGCTTGTTCAGCCCGCCCTGCGCATTTGCCGGCCAGTTGAAGGAAGCGGGTCTGATGACGTCATTTGAGGACGCGTCATCAGCTGGTTTCCTTAAAGGGACCATGCGCAAATTGATTTTGACAGTTGTGCTGTCAGTGTTCTACAGCATTGAGGTGTTGCAAACACTGACAAACACTGCACAGAGGTGCACAACTGCACTCAGGCTCTCCCATGAGTCACTCCATATGCTTATGGAGGGAGTCACAGCACGCAGGGAGGTTCTCTTCCCTTCCAATGGGCGGAAGAGACCTCCCCAGGAGATCAATGCAGCCTGGTTGCACATTGCAGAGGAGGGCACAAGCAGGGATGTCGTTAGGAGGACTAGGCTGCAGTGGCGCAAACCTTTCAATGATCTCAGTAGATCACGAAACGTTACTGCAAAGCCACACTCAACCTGCTGTGCCACTCATCACATCCCCATCACTCTGCCTTCCTTACCCTACACCTGCACATCCTTACTCACACCAACTTACCTTGCACCTCCACCCATCCCTCTCTATCTACATTATCACTTACCCATCTCACGAGCCACCCCTCACACTCGCCCTCATCCTAGTCCAATCATACCAACTAACAACACACAAGGGTAGGCACATGGGTGTTTTAGCCAATGTTCATGTAAAGTTTCTGTTAATGTGGTGTCAAACATCAAAACCTTTATTTTCAACACTTTGTGTTCCTGTACAGATCTGTGTGCACCCTCAGAAGTGGCTTAGTGAGTTGCAGTGAATGGTGAGACATAACGGTACCCCCCGCAATGGTCATGAGTGTGAAAGGAATGGCTTGACCATTGTAGGGATGTTTTATGGTGTTGGCGTGGGGTGGTGACAACCTGGCGCATCGTGTGGCAGCCAGGTGTACAGCATCAAGTGATATAAATCTGGCCATGGTGAGGCCATCCCTGGCGTCCAGGGCAGCAATGTGGTCGGGTGCTGATGTCCTGTGTCCTGTGCAGCATCAGTTGATTGCAGAGAAGATTGGTTTTGTTGTTGGTGCTGCTGGTGTTGGGGCTGATCATGGTGGGATTCTGAGGACCAAGGTGAGATAGTTTCAAGGGCACCGATGCTGATGTAATAGATGGCAGGTGAACTTGAGATGACAGAAGCGATCTGTCAATGGTGAGAGAGGTTGTTCCAATGAAGTGACACTGGATACAGAGTTTGCTCCAAACACTTGAACCTGCATAAAGCTCAATCTGTGTTCCAAATGCAATAAGCAACAGCTTCTGAGCTTGGAAAGTGAACAGCTGTGAGATGGGAGCTTTTATAGCACATTTGCAGCTGACAAGTAATGACATTATTCCATTGTCTTTCACTTCCCAACCTGCTCACCTGACGTGATCCCCGAGCAGCGTGGACCCCGTGGGTGACCACATAAAATGTAAGGTGAGCTCAAAATACTTCTTAATGGTCTGTTAACAAGGTCATAATGACCTGAATTGCCTCCCCCGCCTCTGGGAAAGGCACGTGGCAGCAGGTTGACAGTGGGGATCCGACCAACTGTCAATTTTTTTTTTCCCCATCCGACCCACTACCAAACGTGCCCACTGACCCCCTGAAAAATTCCCCCCTATATACTGGCAGCACAATGCTGGTGCTGCCAATACACCAAGAGTTGAATTCCAGCCCCATAGTTGGCTTATCTGTTGGTCCCAGAAACTGTCTTATTGAGATGGTGGTCTGTGTACCAGTTTCATAATGAAAGAAAGTTGCCAAGAGTACTTAAATTATTTTAATAGCTTGAAATTAAATTGAGTTTTGAATTAAAAATAAAACCAAGGATCTGGTGAAGAAAAGGGTTAAAATGCACCACATATTTGTTTTAACACACAGTGTAGCACTGTGCTCATATCAGTAACATGGTGAATTTTGAAGCTTTAAAAGATTTAATTTTTAGATAGTGGAAATGGGGAGAGGAACAAAGTGGTAGTTCATGCGTTTAAGCAACAGAGAAGTATTCCTATCGAACTGATTTACATTCATGGTCGTTGGTTGGGTTGGGCTCAGATGCAAATTGAGCTTTAGGCTACTGTGTTGATAGAATAATTGGACATTTTTTGGAGGGGACTTGATTACTTGTTCAGTTGAAAACCTTCTTTTCTAAAATAAAATCAGTACAGATGTACTAAATTAACTACTTGGAGCTTTTATTTCACCTATGTTTGTGACGGTTACAGTTTCATTTGATCATTTTAAGCTAAGTGTTGGTGCAGTGAAGATTGGGTTTAGTTGCTGTTTGCATAATAGTAGTCTAACCAACCTTGATCATTAGATTGAAAAAATATTAGTCTCTGTTTAATAGAGTTTAGCTCCATTTACATTTTTTGTGTTTGCTTGAGCAAGACTGAAAGTTTATTTTGGGGAAGAAATGACCATTGTGTTTGCCTGACTGTGTGAACGACAGGTTATGGATTTGTTCTGTTGGAGTTTTTTTAATCTGACTGCAGTAGAGACTTGCTTTTCTGTCTGCTTTACACCTGGAAGAAACATGTTAAAATAGACTGGAAACAATGCCAAGCAGCTGTAAAGATGTAATTGTAGTTCCGAGCCATCCGATTGCTTAAAATATAAAGAACAGCAGCTGTCTCCTAAGGCTAACCTGTTGTAGCACTACCGTTAAAATTTTCAAATGATCCTATACTAGTTTTACTGCCAAGCTCCACAGACCATGAAGAGTCTGTTTCAGAGACAGCATCATTAAGTTAATTGAATTTAGTTATCCACTACGTCCCAGATTTTTCACTCTCCTTCCCTCTAGATCTTGGAGTGGAGTAAAATCTCGGGTCCTCAGTGTTCAGGTGTACACAAAAGCCTTACCCTGATTAGCATCCTGTTGCATATAGAAGGTTATTGTGCATGTTGCTTTCAATTACATATTTCTTACTGATAGCCACAGTGTTAACATTTATTGTGTTTTCTGTTTATTAAAAAAATGGAGGATTCTAATTTGTTTCCTTGACTGTGCTTATTTCTTTGACTGGCTGCTTGCTTGGGCTGGACCAGACTGTGCAAAACCTTGGTGTCTTGTTCAACCCAGAACTGAGTTTCAAACCACAATTTTATCTTTCACCAAAATCACCTTTTACAGCATCACCTACCTCAACCCCTACCTCACTCTCACTACCACCCTTATCCCTGATTTGATATGTCCAATGCCCTAATCACTGGCCTCCTGACCACCCCCTTCACAAACTGCAACTTGTCTAATACTTTTCACCCAGGATCCTGTCCCAAACTAAGCCCCTCTGGACCATGACTCATTCTTGCTCACTGTTGCACAAACGCATTGAAGTTAAAAGCCTTATTCTCAACAATAAATCCCTCCATTTTACCTCTGTGGCAAAGGCATGGCTTCCATACCCCTCTTGCTCTGTGAAGCGCTTTGGGACATTCTACGTTAAAAGTGCTTTATAAATACAAGTTGTTGTATATACCACATCACAAGCTCAGAATACTGGTTCCATCTGTTGGTCACTAATGGTATTATAGTTAGATTATGTTTGGGAACCTTTTGAAATAACTCATTTGTATAACTGCTGTCTGAGTAACCAGGCTCTGTAAGATTCTTTACGGAAATCTGGGGGCCGATTTTAACTGGGCACATGCTTGGGGTTGGCGAAAGGGAGGGAAATCCCTAAGGGAAGCTCAGCATGAAGACTGGGCCATTTTAACTCCCAGACCTCACTTGATAAAGTAGGACAGTCTCCAGCTTGAAACTGGCGGGAGTGATGTCGGGGCCAGTAGACGGGAGCAAAAATTGGGTCAGGAGCCCGAGGAAGTGGGGGGCCCAAAGCAAAAAGTCCCTGGCATAATGTTATCGCTGGGGAAGGGGGTTGGTAGCGTTGGGAGAGAGAGGCAAGGCCATTGCTGGGGAGACCTGAGGATTCCTTGCAGGACCGGGGGAGCACTCCTGCTCATCCTGACCCACAAGGGTTCCACAGAAAAGTTAAAGGGCTAGAAATTCAGATAATTTGCGCCTCTCGTTAGTGTCCCCGGGGTGCAAACGACTTTTCACCTGGGAGTTTAGCGGCGGCGGTAACCGACGACGTCATCACTGTGCGCAGCACCCCGTTTTCGCCCCACCTGCAAAATTGGCCTGCGCCCCCTGAATCTGCGTCGGGTGATGACAGCGACCGATTCAGGGGGCGGGAACGGAGCAGCAGGAGGCTTGTGGGGTGCTAAGTAAAGGGGAGGTGGCGTGCGGGGAAAAAAAATCGGGCGACTTACTTGTCGCGGCCCGCTGCGTCTTTGAACGCGGGGTCCATGCCGCGACCTGGTAGCCCGTCACTGAGTGCCGGGCTGCTGGCATGGCTCCCCGGTGGTCCAGGTAGGGCCCCGCAGAGTTGTGGGCTTGGGCCCTCCCCTTTAATGAGGGGAAGTGCCCTTCCATGCGGCAGCGCTACATGGCCCAGTGTGTAGTGCTGCAGAACGCACCATCCCGATATTCGGGGTTTGCGCTCTAAGAAAGAAGTGGAGCGCTTGAATTAGCACTTCACCTTCTTCTTGGGGCGTTAAAACTGAAGTTAGCGATCGCCGGCGCTATTTTTCACCGGTGCTAAATTTAGCGCCCAGGCTCTGTTAGCGACCCAAAATGGTCACTAACGAATTTTTCCCCCAAAGTTTTAAACTGCCCTTGGTCTCTTCTGGACACTCCATGACCCTTGCCATGATTCGACTGATGGGGTTGGCCCCCTGTGGGCCTCCTGTATCCAGAAGTTAAAATGCCGTCGTGTGCCGATGATGTCATGGGCCGCAACTTTCCAATGTAAAGTAGGTACCTGCTACCGTGGAAGGGCGACCCGCCTTTGCCCGTTGTCAGGTAAATTAAGATGGTGAGAGGCGGAAACGGATTGGGAATGCTGCCCAAACCCGTCCACCATCTTACATCCCCGCCTGCACCATTCCTGCCTGGTGGGGAGGTTAAAATCAGCCTCAAAGTGTCACATTTATACTAAACTTCGGAGCTGTTAACTGGTTGCAATGTTTGAATTTGGTGTCTCCTGATACTAGATGCTTCCTCCATTTTATATTGCACTGAAGTTTCAATGAAACAGGAGTCACCCTATATTGCTTCCATACATGTCACGAGTTCACTGTCTCCTTTTGTGCCAGCAAGGTAGAATAAAGCAGTGAGAGAATTAATATATATATATTTCTGCATGTGCATGTATGCTGTTCATTTGTGCATGTGGACGCACAGAAAATATATTTAAAAAAGTTGATTTAGTTTAGTTTTTATTTTAGCAGATTGTTACGTGTAGAATATAGGAGAGAACAGTATTTTGTGTAGGATGGCCTATTATTGAGAGAAAGGTGGAAGAGGCAGGGATTTAGAAATGCAGCAAAGGGAAGTTCTGCTGCTGATGATACTGTCATAAAATTATTCTTATTCTATGGATTGAATAAAAAAATAAACTGAAGATATAATAGGAACAATAGTCTTCTGCTAGGTGGTTGCGGTTCACTGCTGCCAATAGTCACAGAAAAACTTCCAGCATCCAAAATTAGTATTTTCCTGTAAGTGTAATATTTAAATATGTAAATACTCCCTGAACTACATACAGATATTCCCTGCTTTTCATCTAGTTTGCCCTCATTTTGCAACTCTTTTTTGTGAAGAAAATTGGTCACAGAGATGTGTCTATATTACCTTGTTTTGAACTGTCTAGCTATTTCATCTAGCCTCAAAATTGCACTGCCCCTGAAATAGGTAGTTTCATTTAAATGAGCTTAAAATTGACCTGTGATTGTAGCAGTATTACTGAATTCAAATGCTGAATTAGTGAAAGCTTTGCTTTGGGTGCTGGGGATGTTGACCACCTCTGTCCCTGACACTGAATGGGTGTGCCATTGGGGTATATTTGGGTTACAAGGAGGGAGACAACAATGGAATGCAGAAAGCTTGTCTAGAAGATGTAACGCAATCACCACAGGAAGAGGTCAGAGGAGGTGGCATTGGCTGATAATGTCACTTCCTTCAAACTCCACATGGCACTTTAGTGCTGTAAGAAATTTAATGAGCTAATGAGGATGGACAAGACAAGTTTCGATATTGGTTTCTGCCAGGGTGCATCTTGGCACCATTATATTAGCACAGAACAACTGAAAGCTTTAAGTGAGTCTTCACAGTTCACACACATACTTTGAAATATTCCCTTCACACAGGGACATGCGTGCTATTAGTTTTTCTGGAATGTCCACAGACTAGCTGCACAGAGGATGCCATTGGTCACTGAATGAAAGTCTTAACTGATTCCCATCACCACAATGTCTGTATGTCCATCACTGCCAATGTTTGCTCCACTGCACAGTTGTTTTGCCTCCAACAATTCCTCCCTTCCCCCATTTGGAGAAGAGCACTTATAATGCATGAGTATGGAAGGCTTTTGGGGGAGGGGGCCCGAGTGCTGGGGATGGGAGGGGAATGCAGGAACCAATTGAGATCCTTTGGAGACACGTCCTGGAGGGCGCTGGTGACGGAGCTGTGGGAGGGCAAGTTCAGCAGAGGGTTAGTTGTCCTATACTGAATTAACAGACCTTCATCAGAGAGTGCAATAAATAAGATACCCTCATGGGAATTAATCATCATCAAATGAGTGATTATATTCCATGTGCCTATGCAGCGCATTAATGTCAGTCTCCAGTTGTAGTGCTGTAATGCTCAACCACCCAAGAAATTGCAGATGATGAGGCAGAAGAAGAGGTTGAGGATGTTGAACAAGCAGGTCCCTCAAACTTACACACAATCTATCAAGTTCTTGACACTTTCCTTTGACATATCTAATATAGCAGGCACAGGCACACATAAAAGCAAATGGAGAATCACATAGCACTAGATATTAAGATGAGGGATATCTGTTAGAGGAGACAGAATTGGAGAGTCTAGGAATGATCATTTGTGGCTGATTTCACTTGCTCTACTTTTAAAAGGAAGATTCTGGCTGAGCACTGAGCACATGTCAAAGCTCTGTGGCCAGCCTTTTATAATGTAGGAGAATTGCCAGGGCAGCTGATATTTGCTCTGCAATTAGGGGTGGCTTCCAGTCATTGCAGGCCAGCTAGAGATGAGCGGCAGTTGCAAAAGGCCTGATGGGATGCCTTTAATATAGAAAGTGCTGGGTGCTGGGTTGCGGTCTGGCATTCCATACTCCTACATGCAACCTTGGGCAACTGGGTGGAAAATGCAGGGAGGGACTAGGCGGCTAAAGGCACAGCTGCCGAAGTTGGGACAAAGGGAAGGGGGATTCACAAGGGACCAAAGTCAGAGAAATAGAGACATCATGGGGAGCATTGAAGGGCTGGAGGAGGTTTCCGAGATGTGGGGACCAGGCTATGAAGAGATTTAAACATGAGGATGATAATTTGAAATTTGAGGCGTTGTGAGACTGTGAGTCAATGCAGGTCACCATGGACAGGAGTGATGCGGGATAGGATACGGGAACCAGAGTTCATTTAGAAACCTGCCCTGATTTATTGAGAATCCACTTGTATAGGAGTAGCCAGACAGTTCTTTCTCGCATTATATTGGGGGCAGGGGGCGAGGCAACAAAAAGAAGCATGAGATTCAGAGCTGGAAGGAGATCACTTAATCGCAGGATGGGGAAGCACCATGGCAAATATTAGCAGTATGTCTACAGTTGTTCAAAGATTGATTTGTCTGCATTAATAAATGATGCTGTATTTTTGGAGACTCGAGTTGGAGACTCAGTTTCTGGCTGTGTTTGGATAGTATCTCTATGTAGAAGTGGGTCATATAGATGAGGGTCTTGTATAGATCAGGGATGTAGTCTGCTTCATTTATAGGAGGAACCTTTGCACAGTAATGGGTGGACGTTATTTTAAGTAATGCCTGATGCTCAGGATCCAGATGCATAGAAGTTTAAAGTTATTGTGACCTTCACTTCAACTGAAAGGGTTGTCGGATTCCTTGAGATAGGTCAAGCGTTCTATATATCTGCTTAATAGTTTCCTTCAGGAACATCAGTCCTTTGAGGCATCGCTCATCCGTGAGGCTTTCAAAACTACTCTTTCCCTTAACTATGGTTTGGGGATACAGGCATCTGGGATATAAATATCTCCTGTGTGGTCGCTCCTGTTGCCTCTCCCTCTGATTCAGCTCCTCCTTGTTCTTCATGGTAGCCAGGAGTAATGGGATTCCTGATGAAATTCATAGTTGACTAGCTTTCAGACAGTTTTTGTGGGAGAATGAGAAAAAGCAGTTGGGGATGTCAGGAAAAATGATTGATCCTTTACAGTTGACACTGTATCCTGCAGGTAACAGAGGTAGATTCACTAATAGTGAAATGAAGGACAACAATAGAGATACTGACAAACAGTTTCAGTCCTCAGTATAAACTTCCGCCAATCTCTGGATCAAGGCAAGAATGAAGGCCTGTTTTATACAGGTGAGCATTCCATTTGGTGCTCAAAATGGTGGGGGGAGGGGTGTGGAAATCACAACAAATTATGTCGTAATGATGCAGAGACCTCATTTACATTCTTACATTCTTGAATGAGTGGAATAGAGTGGAAAACTGTACTGGGTCACTTCTCCAGTGCTGTGTGATCCCACTTTAATTTGTGTTCCTTCCTGTCCCATTTCTCTGGTACTTGAAGGGCTCCCTCTAAGAAATGAAGGGAGTATTGGAAGATACCCCTCAGCAACATCATACGAAAACACAACGTCAGGTTTCACATGTACACTGACGACACCCAGCTCCATCTCACCACCACTTCTCTCGACCCCATCTCTAAATTGTCAGATTGCTTGTCCGACATCCAGTACTGGATGAGCAGAAATTTTCTCCAACTAAATATTGGGAAGACCAACGCTATTGTCTTCGGTCCCCGTCACAAACTCCGTTCCCTAGTCACCAACTCCATCCCTCTCCCTGGCAACTGAGGCTGAACCAGACTGTTCACAACCTGGTGTATTTGACCTCGAGATGAGCTTCCGACCATATATCCGCTCCATCACCAAGACTGCCTACTTCCATCTCCGTAACATTGCCCGACTCTGCCCCTATCTCAGCTCATCTGCTGCTGAAACCCTCATTGATGCCTCTGTTATCTCTAGTCTTGACGGCCGGAATTTTCCTTACCAAGTCGGGTCGGGTGCGTGCGGGCTGTGTAGTGGGTCGGTACCGCTATGTATTGATCAGCCTGCTCCTCAGAGCGACTTTAGTGTAATGGCCCTTATTAAGGCAGACATGCGTGTTTCCCGGCCCTATTAAATGATGCGGGTCTGATGACGTCATCGATGACTCATTTCCAGTGGGGACATTTAAAGCAACTTTGGCCACGTTGCATTTGAAGGTTCATGTAGGAATGTTGAGGGTGGATTGGAGAGGAGTGTTTTGTGCAGAAATAGAAAAATGACTTCCCAAAGACAGAGGGCTGCACCCCGTTTTTCCGATGACTCCTTACATATTCTTGTGGAGGGAGTCAGAGCATGCAGGGAGGTCCTCTTCCCTGCTGATGGGCAGAAGAGACCTCCCCAAGAGACAAAAAGAGCCTGGCTCCAAATTGCTGAGGAGGTGAACAGCAGTGATGTCATAAGGCGGACCTGAGTGCAGTGCCGGAAGCGCTTCAATGATCGAATTAGATCAGGAAAGGTGAGTGCAAAGCCACACTCAACTTCATCCTGCTGTGCCTCTCATCACATCCCCATCACTCTGCCTTCCCAAGCCTACTCCTGCACATCAATACTCACACCAACATACCTTGCATGTCCACCCATCCCTCTCTCTCTCTATGTACATACTCATATCCCCCTCTGACTAACCACCCCTCACTCTCATCCTAATGCAATCATACCAACTAACAACACACAAGGAGGCCACTTGGCATTGGCACCACACTCCCTCATAGTCACCCTCCAAAGATGTAACCCACACAATCCTTACACTCATGCCATCACTCTCACTCAAACTTCTCTTCATTCTCTTGCAGGAGAAGAGAGCGCACAACAACAGGGAGAGGAAGAGAACCGGAGGTGGCCCTCCATCCTTCAGCACTTTAACAGCAGATACGCACACCTCGGTGGGTCCTATGCGAGATAGAGTAGTGTTGTCACCTGATGTCTCACACTTCACAAGTGAGCAAGAGCAGATGGTGTTGACAGGGACAGCAGTGGAGAGTCCTCGCCGGAGGGCGTAGGACGCTCCAAGCTCTGCTCAGCTGCAAACGCTGAGCTTCAGGGGCCATCGAAAAAGAGGGTGATCCTGGAGGGGCAGCAAGAAATGCAGGAGGCTCTGGCAGGTTTTGCAGCCCTGATGTCTGCAAATGTGCAGAGAATGGAGGAATCTATCTCCAACATGAGCACCACCATATCGCAGGCGATGACGACAATATGCTTTTCTATGGAAAGGATGGCCACCTGCATGGAGCAGCTAATATGCCACTCACATGAGCACATGCTATCTATGGAGAACAGATGGTAGAGGGTCATAGACCTCCTCTCTAGGAGGGATCTAAATGTAGACTTGGGTCCTCATCGCCACACTGCTGTGCAGCAAGGTGCTCTCCAGCTCCTTGCTAGCAGGGAATTGCGGGTGGCCCATGAGAGGGATGACGATGAGAGGGGACATGGAAGTGGCGGCTCCTCTCAAAGCACTCACACTTCTCCCCCGTTGTCCCTCCGCCGTTAGTCAGAGCCCCAGATGCTTCCTCAGATCACAATGGCTGAGTCTGCCCCTGCACAGTCACAGGAGGAGCAGACTTTGGCGGGGCCATCAGAGGCACCAAAACCCAGAGGACATCCGCCAAAAGTGCCGACGCAGTTGCGGCAGGGAAGTGAGCAGCCTGCCTCGACCTCTGCTGAAGCCACAGGGGTTGCACCTCGTAGAGGCACGCATAAAAGAAAAATGACACAGAAATAGATGCACAAGGGTAAGCACAAGGGTGTTTAGGAAGTGTTATTGTTAAGGTTCCGTTACTGTTATGACACATATAAAAGTATTTATTTTCACCACGGTCATGCCCATTTTTGTCTGTTACTTTAGAAGTGGCTTTGTGAGTTGGAGTGAATGGTGAGACATAACGTTACCTCCAGCAATGGGGTTCAGTGTGAAAGGAATGGCTTGTTCATTGTAGGGATGCTTTATGGTGTTGTTGGGTGGGGGTGGGGGTGTGGGGGGGAACTTGGCACAGCATGTGACAGCCATATGGGTGCAATGCAGGAAGTCAAGTAAATCTGGCCATGATGAGGTCATCCCTGGCCTCCTGGGCAGCAATGTGATCCAGTGCTGCTGGCATCTAGACCTCAGGTTCCTCCTGCTCCTCCTTATCTTCCAGCTGATGCTCCTCCTCCTCCTCCGAAGAGGTTGTGCACTCTGCGCTTTGCTCCTCATGCAGCTCTAATCCTTGTTGCTGCGCTATGTTGTGCAGCGCGCAGCAAACGATGACGATTCTGGAGATCTTGGTTGGTGCATACTGAAGGGCTCCTCCAGATCTGTCAAGGCATCTGAAGCGCATCTTCAGCATGCCTATTGTTTGCTCTATGACACATCTGGTGGACATGTGGCTTTCATTATAGCGCTCCTGAGCCTCATTGCTTGGCCTCCTCAAGGGTGTCATGAGCCACGTCTTCAGTGGATAACCCTTGTCTCCAAGCAGCCAGCCGGTAAGTCTGTTTGGTGGTGTGAAGAGCTGAGGGATGGTGGACTGGTGCAGATGAAAGAGTCATGACAGCTGCCAGGGAATTTGGCGTACACATGCATGATGATCCTCCTATGGTTGCAGATGAGCTGCACACTGAGGGAGTGGAAGCCCTTACAGTTCACAAACACTCCTGTGTGATGTAGGGGTGCCCGATGGCCACATGCATGCAGTCAATGATGCCCTGCACCCGTGGGAAGCCAGCCAGAGTGGCAAAGCCGACCACACACTCAGTAACACTGGGTTCATCAGTGGCAAAGCTTACATAATTGGTTGACTTGTTAAGCATGGCATCGGTGACCTGTGTGATGCATCTGTGGGCAGCCGACTGCAAGATGGCTCAAATGTCTGCTGCAGATCCCTGGAAGGAGCCTGAGGCGAAGAAGTTGAGGGCGCACGTGACTTGTTTTCAAATCTCTTCATGGCCTCGTCGCTCCCTATCTCTAACCTCCTCCAGCGTTACAACCCTCCAATTCTGGTGTCTTGTGCATCCCTGATTTTAATCGCTCCACCATTGGCGGCCATGCCTTCAGCCGCCTAGACCCTAAGCTCTGGAATTCCCTCCCTAAACCCCTCCACCACTCTACCTCTTTCTCTTCCTTTATGACGCTACTTAAAACCTACGTCTTTGACCAAGTTTTTGGTCATCTGTCCTAATATCTCCTTATGTGGCTCGGTGTTAAATTTTGTTTGATGCTGCTGTGAAGCACCTTGGGACGTTTTACTACATTAAAGATGCTATATAAATACATGTTGTTGTTTGAATCAATCTTGTGACTTCTAAGCACCAATTGACTATGATGCCTGGAAACAGGTTGTTTACCTAGCCTTTTTTCACAGAATGATGTGAGCATGGGAGGAATTCTGTAGAAGAAAAGTACATTTACAAAATTGTGGGAAATAAATTAATTAAAAGGATTCTTAAACACCTCCTAAGTGATTTACTCTTATCAGTCACTGGGTTCTTTTGATAAAGTACAGTACAAAAACAGATCACCAAAAGACCACAAGCACTTAAGGTTCAGCAATGCCTGGTACTTTGTGATTTGGTTAAAAGCCCCTAAAACTGCTCAAGTATTTTAAACCTTATAGCTGTGCAGCAAGTAACAACTGGAAATGGCTGCATTTGAAAAAAGACACGTAATAAAAATTATTTGCAAAGTTAGCACTTCTCTTATACTATCAAAATATCTGAACACACTGGCTAAACCAATTTTAGTTGATAGATTCTGGCAATTCTATATTATGTATTTCAAAAAAGCTTTCAGTATAGTTTACGCTCATAGATTTTCAGTGGCAATAACATTTAGATTTCAGCGTATACTTTTCTTTTTCAATGATTTCCATAATACAGTGTTCACTTTTATGACTTGTTTTACATGGGATTTTAATAAACATCGTTCTCCTGTTTGTAAAAAAGGGATTTTGAGGATTAAAATAAGAATAATTAAATATTTTAGCTTTTATGGCTGGCTGGGAGATCAAAACTGTGGGTAGGGGAAGTGGGTTCAAGGTCAGCTGACATAAGATTGGAAAGAAGTAAGACACAAGATACCAGAGTGGATGATGAACAAGTGTGTTGAAAAAGGAGAGCTGGTACTAAATTTTGACTTTTAGCTTAGAATCTGAGGGGTTCATCATAGCCACAGTTCTCAAATAAAAAAGAACCCTCCAGTGTGCTGGAGTCAATGAAAGATAGTGTAATATTCCAGTGATTGTTCACACTCATTGCCAAGTTAGGCTGATTAACTTTGCTCAGGGATTGTGGGTAGTCAATTTGACTAAAAAAATTACACTGGAGTCAAGCTTTTAAAATGGAGAGAGCTGCAAATATGAGAGGCAGTCAGGCAGCAAAGGGTTGTCAGAAGCATGGAATAGAGGAGAGGGGAATTAGAAAATTAGCTTGAAGTCATGCAAGACAACCCACGGAAGTGGGGTAGCATACCGTGTTGATTATATCACTATATGAAGGTAAGTTGTATCGATGGAAATAAGTGAATCCGATTGCAACTGTTGATCTGTATGTTCACCTGATGGAAAATAAAGGAGCTTTACTCTTCATATCACCTCTTGTCTTTCTAAATGTTGGCTTGGTTCGCCTTTGGAGAGATTGAAGAAATATATGTGTGAAAGATGTGACTATTCGTAGTCCCCAGATCACAAGGAGATGCTATTGTTACATCTCTGAGTTATGCTATCGTACTAGCAGAGTCAACTCTTACAAAAGTAAGATGATCAGACCACTTAAACAAGGAATTGCGGGGAAGGTGGGCACGGATCTAGGAAGCAACAACGCGTTAAAGGACTTTAGAGAGGAAAGGGAACTTGGAGATGGGGCAGTAGTTTGCATGGACAGAGGCGTCAAGGGTGGGTTTTTTGAGGAGCGCGGGTGATGATGGCAGTTTTGAAAAGGAGTGACTGATGCCACTGAACCTGAAAAGGTATCTGAGGGAGATCTGAATTTGTAAAGCTCACCTCCTGCTCCTTCAACCCCATTCCAACAAAATTGTTGACCAACCAAATTTCTCTTCCTGGGCCCAGGCTAGCTGACATTGTAAATAGTTCCTTCTCTTCGGGAACTGTTCACCTCGTTTTCAAATTTGTTGGTAATATTTTGTAACAGAAAGCTTTTAATTCACTCCTCTTCAATCTTTGACGATCAAAATATCAACAAATTGACAGAAAAAGTAGTAAAAATATTGGGGGAAAAATTCAGTTGGTTGCGCCTCCCGTTAGTGCCTTAAGAGGGTGCTAATGGGGCGCAAAGCAGCTAGCGCCCGGGCGCAGCGATGTTTGTGCCGCTCGCGAACTTAACTAGACATTTTGCGGCGGCGCTAAACTTTAGCGCCGCAATCTCCTGCGCCGGCAGATCATGACGTCACTCGAGTGCGCAACGCCCCGGTATCGCCCCGGAGCGGATATTGAGTGGCGCCCCCTGCCTTACCGCCTGACGCTAGCAACGACAGTTTGAGGGGAGCGTTCTGCAGTCATGAAGGGAAAGGGGGAGCGCTATTTAAAGGTGACCGCTTCCTGCCTTTTATTGTTGGTGCCATTTTTGAACTACGCATTCTGAGAGAGAGAGAGGGAGAGACTTCTGGAGAGATTCAACGTTGTGTGAAGGAGTTTTGGGTACTGAGCAGCACTTTGCAGGTTCATTTTGATTTGCCATTCCTTGTATCGATTTAGCAGAGACTGTGGGGGCTGCACTCTGAGCTCTTTACCTGGTACTCTCCATTGTTCTTTCCAGCACATTTGATGTGCAGGTCTCTCCAGGCCGAGATTCAAGGCTGCAATGAGCAGGATGTGGATGGAAAGCAAGATTAACCATCCCCTTTAAGAACTGGCCCGTGCCATTGTGTGTGTGTTCCATTGCTGACTGACATTACATGAGCTTCGCCAGCGCTCTGAGGTAGCGCCTCGCTCCTCGGCCTTTGCGCCTTAAGACAGGTGTGAAGCGCCTGATTTAGCGCTGCAATCACCTCCAGGGGCGATAAAAGTCAAGTTTGCAGTCGGTGGCAATAATTAGCGCCAGGCGCTAATTTTTGCGCCCGGACGATATTTGCGCCCCAAATGGGGCGCGACTGAATTTTTCCCCCATTATCTTTCCTTTTTGTCCCCAGCATAAAACACAAGGCAGGCCCTCCAGTGTCCAGCTAACATCCATACATGGAATTTGCAGTTTCCTATTAAACATATACTGAAAAATAATATTTATTTATTTTGTTAATAAGCTGGAACTGCTTTGGCAGTTAAAACATCATCTGCACACAAAGGAAAAGGTTGTAGGGAGCACCATAAGTGTCATTTCCTTCTAATGAAAGTTTAGAAAAAGTTAAACATGGTACCAAAATGAAATGAGCAACAGTTTTTACAAAGCTCTTTTCTTGGTGGGGATAGCTTTCATTTATTCAGGGAATGGGTTTGGATCATATTTCAGCTCTATTTTCAACCGAGTACTATCACAGTCAATAAAGAAAATCACACAACAGATGTAATGGCTCACCCCTTTTCTTGCTGGCAGTACAGCAGATGTTAAAATCCAGACACACTTGTGCTCGGCACAAATATAATTTACTTTAGCACCGATGTAGTTTTGCCCTTGATGTCTTCAAAGCTTGTTAAAATAAGAGCAAAACATGAGATTTATTGGAATACTTCTGAATTGCAGTGTCTGTAACTTAATTTTAATATGGCGTTTAAATACAGACGTGAGGTTTAAGAATTAAAAATAAGCTTCAATTGTCAATTATTTCAGAAGTAGAATTTTCATAAATCCTGAGCATTAGTGACAGGGACATTTCTGCCCTCTAGTGTTCAGTATCTCAAGGATTATCGCTACAGTATAGGTATGCATATCATATCAATGTTAAATTAATAGTAAATAATAAAATATTTTATTTTAAAGGAGGTTACAGAAATCACAACTGGGCAGAAGGAGGAGGATAATGTAATATTCCCACAATCTGAAGAGAAGATATCAGTGCTGGATTCTCAGCAGATAGCTGAAAAACAGATTAAAAAGGTACAGTTTAACTGTAAATGCTATTATGTAGAACAAATGCAATTGTTTGAATAGTATGCTATTTTCAACTGAAAAATTAAGGAATAATCCATGGTCATGTAAAGTTACATTAAACTTAATGTTCAAACTGACAAACATGTTCATAAATCACATTACTGGATTTTATCCAGGTACTTGTTGAACATGGGGTTTTATTGTGATTCTGTACTTAGTAAGATCTGGGGTGATGTGCTGTGCAGAGGTGAAGGATTTCCCCAATAGAAGGGAGGGCGATTCGAAGGGTGGCTCAACATGGTACTTGATAGGTTATTTATACTTAAGACTTAACAAATCCTGTGGTTCAAATGACATGTTTTCTAAGGTGTTGAGTGTGTCTAGGAATGGAATTTATGAGACATTGGGGGAGAAATTCAGTATCGCCCCATTTGGGGCGCAATTATCGGCTGGGCGCAAAGATTAGCGCCTGGCGCTAATTATCGCCACCAACTGCAAACTTGACTTTTATCGCCCCTGGAGGTGATTGGAGCGCTAAATCAGGCGCTTCACACCTGTCTTAAGGCGCAAAGGCCTGGGAGCGAGGCGCTACCTCAGAGCGCTGGCGAAGCTCATGTGATGTCAGTCAGCAACGGAACACACACACAATGGCACGGGCCAGTTCTTAAAGGGGATGGTTGATCTTGCTTTCCATCCACATCCTGCTCATTGCAGCCTTGAATCTCGGCCTGGAGAGACCTGCACATCAAATCTGCTGGAAAGAACAATGGAGAGTACCAGGGAAAGAGCTCAGAGTGCGGCCCCCACAGTCTCTTCTAAATCGATACAAGGAATGGCAAATCAAAATGAACCTGCAAAGTGCTGCGCAGTACCCAAAACTCCTTCACACAGCGTTGAATCTCTCCAGAAGACACTCTCCCTCTCTCTGAGAATGCGTGGTTCAAAAATGGCACCAACAAAAAAGGCAGGAAGCAGTCGCCTTTAAATAGCGCTCCCCCAGAACCCTTCATGACTGCAAAACGCTCCCCTCAACATGTCGTTGCTAGCGTCAGGCGGTAAGGCAGGGGGCGCCACTCAATATCCACTCCCGGGCGATACCGGGGCGTTGCGCACTCGACTGACGTCACGATCTGCTGGCGCAGGAGATCGTGGCGGTAGTGTTTAGCGCCGCCGCAAAGTGTCTAGTTAATTTCGCGAGCAGCGCAAACATCGCCGCGCCTGGGCGCTAGATGATTTGTGCCCCATTAGCGCCCTCTTAAGGCGCTAAAGGGAGGCGCAACCAACTGAATTTTTCCCTAATTGACTGTTATCTTGAAGGAATTGTTATGTACTAGAGAGGCTCAGCAGGCCTAGAAGCAAACAAGTGTACTTCCTATATTTAAAGAAGGTGAGAAAAAATGCCCCAATAAATTACATGATCTTTAACCTAATATCAATAACAGGTAAAACAATGGCAGCTGTTCAAAGGGACCGGCTTTAAGAGTAACTGGATTAGAAATTGGTTTGTCCCCAAAAATGGGCACGCGGATTGCGATGCGCGATCAACCCGCGCCTGTTCAGAGGAATGCAGGCAGCACACAAACTTTGTGCTGCCTGTTCATTTTCACGATTGTGGCGTTCAGCCCAGCACTGAATGCGCTGCTGAGTGGCTGAACGCTCAGCAGGAGGCCCAAGTCTATGCAAGAAGCTAGCCTGCACCAGTTAAAGGCAGTCTGCACCTCTTAAAGGGGAGGTGCATTCTGCCTGCAGCAGCTCATTAAACTGGCTGGGGAAGACAATGAACAGCAATTAATGATGGCACAACAGGGGAGAGACCGTTCATCAAGATTCTCAGATGCAGCACTGGAGGCCTTGGTGCGGGAGGTGGATAGGAGGAGAGAGGTGCTGTTTCCGTAGGGGACCAGGCTGGCCTCCAGGCAACAGCGTAAAGTGCAATGGGAGCAGATGGCGGCTGTGGTGAATGCCAGCAGTGTATTCCTGAGGACCTGGACGAAGTTTAATGGCCTCATACGAGTGGTCAAGGTCAGTGAATTCAACTTCAAATGCCATATCCCACCATCTGCACCACTAGCCTCACACACTGCTCAATGCACCACACCCTCATCACTCACCTACCAACAATCTCTATCAAACACGACACATATCTCACATTCATAGCTTCACCTTGCCCTCACACACTTACCACTGCTGCAAGCCTTACACCCACATCTCGCAGCTTGCACACACTGCCAGCTATTCAATCATGACAGGCACATCACCCAAACATATTGCACCATACTCACTGACACACTTCCATTTCTTTTGCAGGAAAAGTTGGCTTATAACTGGCGCCAGCAGGACCTAACCGGCGGGGGACAGGTGTGCCTGGATAACCTCAGCCCCATGGAGGAGACGGTGCTGGCCATTCTTGGATGGGGCATCACTGATCCCGTGGCCAGTGGCAGGGCTGAAAGAATACATGATGCTGGTTTCCTCATACGTAATCCTCCTTCTCACATCCCACTTCCCTCTCATCCCACAATATCTTCTTATTTACAAGCTGCACATGGTGTAGGCATGCATCTCTTGCTTTCCCCCCATCCTCTTACCATAACCCTACCCTTGTGCCTTTCTCATTTCAGAGACCCAAGAGATACAATCTGCCCAGCCAGTGGTGCAAGAAGAAGGGGGAGAGGAGAGTGATGAAGAAGAAACACCATTACTCGATCTGACACTCGCAGCCACCAGCTCAGATACTAGCACTGTGTGGACTTTAGAAGGTAGCTTGGAGGCGGGATCTGCATGCAGTGAGTCACTGGGCGTGAGTGGGCTGCAGCCAGGGCAGGGGGAAAGGGTAGCACAGATGCCAGCTCCCAGGAGGGCAAGGTCGCACACGAGATCTGCTGCAGAGGACTCAGATGAGATGGGGTGGCCTACAGAAGAATGCTGATGGGTATGCACAACAAAATGCTTGGTGCATTGACAGGCCTGCCAGAAAGCCTGAGTGCAATGTCAAGGAGCATGGAGGAGTCCGGCACCAACCTTGTACAGGGCTTTGCGCAGAGATTGGAGCCCATCCTTTCCAGCATGGAAGGGATGGACAGATCGATTAGCGCACTTGTGAACCCAACCATGATGCAGCGTCTGATGGCTGATGTCTCAGCTTCCATTGGAGCACAAGCAGAAGCCACCCAACGTCTGAATGCTGCAGTGGAAGCTCAGACTGCTCTCATGCAGGCTCAGTTTGCTGCCACACAAGCTCAAACTGCTGCCACCATGGCTGCGTTTACCAGTGTGGAAAGGGGCTTGCAGTATGTCACAGCAATCCAGCAATCTGTTCTCCAACAGATGGCTAGGAATGCTGAAGTGCCGCACTGTGGGAGTGGCAGTGGCTCCGTGGAACAAGAACCTGCTGTCCTCTCTCAGGATGACAGCATTTGTCCTCCCACCACTGCCACTCCGCCAGTGCCCTTGGTGTTGCCTATCAGCCAGCCAGTCCAGACTGCAACCGCCCATGCCAAGGGGGACACTTTCTGCCAGGATCACTCGGCCCCAGACCTCATTACAGCTTTGGTTCAAACATGGACAAAAGAGCTGAATTCTAGAGGTGAGGTGAGAGTGACTGCCCTTGACATCAAGGCAGCATTTGATTGAGTGTGGTATCAAGGAGTCCTAGTAAAATTGAAGTCAATGGGAATCAGGGGGAAAACTTTCCACTGGCTGGAGTCATACCTAGCACAAAGAAAGATGGTTGTGGTTGTTGGCGGCCAATCATCTCAGCCCCAGGACATCACTGCAGGAGTCCTCAGGGCAGTGTCCTAGGCCCAACCATCTTCAGCTGGTTCAGCATTGACCTTCCCTCCAACATAAGGTCAGAAGTGGGGATGTTCGCTGATGATTGCACAGTGTTCAGTTCCATTCGCAACTTGTCAGATAATGAAGCAGTCCATGCCCGTGTGTAGCAAGACCTGGACAACATTCAGGCTTGGGCTGATAAGTGGCAAGTAACATTCGTGACACACAAGTACCAGGCAATGACCATCTCCAACAGGAGAGAGTCTAACCACCTCCCCTTGACATTCAATGCAATTACCATTGTCAAAACCCCCAACATCAACCCCCTGGGAATCACCATTGAGCAGAAACTTAACTGGACCAGCCACATAAATACTGTGGCTACAAGAGTAGCTCAGAGGCTGGGTATTCTGTGGCGAGTGACTCACCTCCCGACTCCCCAAAGCCTTTTCACCATCTTGAAGGCACAAGTCAGGATGGAATACTCTCCACTTGCCTGGATGAGTGCAGCTCCAACAACACTCAAGAGGCTCGACACCATCCAGGACAAAGCAGCCCGCTTGATTGGCACCCCATCCACCACATTAAACATTCATTCCCTCCACCACTGGTGCACTGTGGCTGCAGTGTGTACCATCTACAAGATGCACTGCAGCAACTCGCTAAGGCTTCTTCGACAGCACTTCCCAAACCTGCCGCGACCTCTACCACCTAGAAGGACAAGGGCAGCAGGCGCATGGGACCACCACCACCTGTAAGTTCCCCTCCAAGTCACATACCTTGGAAATATATCACCGTTCCTTCATCGTCGCTGGGTCAAAATCCTGGAACTCCCTCCCTAACAGCACTGTGGGAGTACCTTTACCTCATGGACTGCAGCGGTTCAAAAAGGAGGCTCACCACCACCTTCGCAAGGGCAATTAGGGATGGGCAATAAATGCTAGTCTTGCCAGCAATGCCCACATCCCGTGAATTAATAAAAAAGTCTCCCCCACTGAAAGTCAGCAACCTTCCACCAGCCATGTTGCAGACACTGGTGTAACATTTCGTAGAAGCACTAGGACAGGCAAAGGTACACACGAGACTGGCACTAAGGGAATGCACAAGAGTGATTAGTTTGCTTTGTTATGTAATATTGAATGGATTAATACATGAAGTTGGATTGGAATGTTTCTTTTGTGGTGGCTTTTATTTCAGCATTGTGGCCAAGAGGACACTGTGATGGTCAGTAACAGAGGGGAGGTAAGGTGTGGGACTATTGTTGAATGGGGATTTGGGGTTGTGTTCACTGGTACTGCATTCAGATGAGTTGATCACGGACTGCCCGGGCAGAAAGGGGCTGTCTGTGTTGCCTCCTCCCTTCTGTTTCCTCCTCTTACGCTTCCTCCTCCTCAACTTCCTCCTCTTCAGCTTCCTCCTCCTGCTCCTCCTCAGGTGGTTGCTGTATGCGTGGTGGCAAGCGCTTGCCCTCATGGTGGTGATGTTGTGGAACATGCAGCAGATTATGACAAATCTTGAGACACGTTCTCGTGAGTACTGCAGGGCTTCACCAGAGCAGACCAGCCAGCGGAAGCATTGTTTAAGTATGCCAATGGTCTGCTCTATCAGATTTTGTGTGGCAGCATGGCTCTCATTGTACGCATGCTGCCCATATGTGGTTGGGTTGTGGAGTGGAGTCATGAGCCAGGTGGTCAACGGATAGCCCTTGTCCCCCAGTAGCCACCCTCTGGTTTGTCTTGGCGCCTCAAAGACTTAGGGAACAGCGGACTAGTGCAGGATAGAAGCATCGTGACTGCTGCCAGGATACCAGGCATTCACAATCATGATGTGCCACACACCATCTGCACATTCAACGAGTGATAACCTTTGCGATTTTACGGTATATCTCAGCATTTAGATGCGGTGCCCGCAAAGCCACGTGTGTGCAGTCAATGGTGCCCTGCACCATGGGGAAGCCGGTTATCCTGGCAAAGCACACATGCACGCTCCGCCTGCTTCCCTCTGGTCAGAGAGAAGACAATGAAGACCCCTCTCCTGGCATAATGAGCTTCTGTCACCTCTCATATTCAGCAGTGGACGTTGAACTGGGAGATGTTACAGATGTCGCCTGCTCCAGCCTGGAAGGATACCGACGCAAGGAAATTCAGGGCCACGGTCACCTTCACAGCCACTGGCAGTGCTGTCCTTGCCATGGTGTGAGGCTGCAGGTCTGGTTGCAAGAGGTAGCAGAGTTCTGTGAGCACCTCCTTCGTAAAGCACAGACGCCTCACACATTGGTCCTGGTTCAGACTGAGGTAAGAGAATTGCTCTCGGATGACTCTAGGTGGGTAAGGCCTCCTGCTGAGAGCCCTTCTCCCCCTCCTCCTCCTCCCTCTGTAAGCAGCTTGTCCTCTTCTTCGCTGCCTCTGCTCCATCTCCCTGTCATGCTGCGGGCCAAGGGGTAGTGGGGGCGGGGGTGGTGACAACTCGAGCACCCATGACTGGGAGCAAGTGGTCTGACCAGAACCCTTGAAGTCAGAACCAAGTCCTTCTCCACTTGCAGCACCACTCCCTGTCACCTCATCAACTTCAAACAACTCTGGAAAGCTCCAAATGGTTCCACAAACTTACACAGAGCCAGTAGAAATTAATCAGCAACTCACCTTAGAGTGGTTGCTGATCCCTTTAAATATCGCAGGTAGGAGGTCCCTGTAGCTGCTGAACGCACATTCAGCTGTGCGAGGTTAACACAGGGCGTTAACACCGTGTAGTAATAACTTAATATGAAACAGCCAGTGTGAATTTAGAAGGGAAAAATCCTGCCTGATAAACCATCTCTATGTCTGTGAGGATGTAATGGATAAAATAGATGGTGGAATTCCTCATGATATTGTTTATTTGGACTTTCTGAAAGCCTTTGAAAAAGTTCCATATGGAAGACTTCCAATTAAACAGAAGGCACTTCTGCTGCCACTCCAGTCAAAGTAGCTGGAAGCCAGAGACCCATGATTCCCACAGCTCTCTGATTTTTCATTTAAATGGAAGCCCAGCAACACATCTAAAGACATGAAAAGGTAGTTCCACTGTTCTTGTTGGGGCTGCAGAATTCATCTGCTTTCTATTACAGGGTGCAGTTGACTGTTCTACTTGTCTGCAATGGATGACACACACCTATGTAAAAGTACACAGAGGTGTAATAGCAGACTAGTGTAAGGTGTTAAATGAAGTACTGCCTGCAGGTGTTGTGATCTGGATGTTGAAAGCAAATATAAGCTTGGCAAATTTGTTGACAGCACAGAAGGCACTTTTACAGAGGTGTTTGTTTAGTTTGGATCATGTCTAGGCAATGGCTCCATTATCCCAACAAAAGAATTGTAGGCCTTTGAAAATGTGGGTCTACAATTCTGCCATCAAAATAAGAGAGCTATTTTTAGCAGTGCGAGTAGAAGGAACTAGTGCCCAGTTCTGTGATCTGAACTGAACAACCCTCACTGTTAAAATGCATTAAAATATGGAATGCCATTGAGACAGAGTATACAGCTAAAGATCTTGAGAAAAGAAACTGGGGGTTATTTAGATCAGTTACGCAATAAGCAAACAAATGGGAAATAACGGCCCGACCCACCCGTAGGGACATTGGAAATGCTGGTTTCAGGCATGCACAGCGCATGTGCTGAAAACCAGCATTTCCGATCTGTCAAGAATGTTCTTGACAGATCGGACGCCTGCCCTGGAGAAGGGCCTCTGCGGGCGGATAGTTCCGCTTTCTGGAGACCCTCCGCCTGCAGAAAATCCTTAGAATTTTTACGCCTGGTAAAAGCAGGTGTAAGGCCTGCTTTTACCAGGATAAGAGTTGAAAAAAGTAAAAAAAAAAAAAATTTTTTTCAGTCATTTATCATTTAAAAATACTTAAAAAAGGTAAGTTTATTTTTAGCCCCGTAAAAAACTTTAATTATTTTTTTCAAAAATTAAATTATTGTTTAAAATATTTAATTTATTGTAATTTCAACTAATTTTAAAAAGGTGATGTTTTTTTAAATGTATTTAAAGTTTTACTATGTTTTTTCATTGATCTCCATTCATATATTTGACAAGTCTATCTGTCAAGTGTATGAAGGGAGATTCCCTTCTTTGATTGGCTCTCCATGGCCCACGCGATCCCAGGGACGCTTGCGAACCGCAGGCGTCCCTGGGATACGTAGGCCCTGCGCAGTTGGAGTTGGAGAGGCCCGGCATCGAAACTATACGCACCTCGGGAGCCCTCAGATAAGTGCGTAGATTTTTTCCAGATCGGAGGCTTCCGCACGCGGGAAGCCTCCAATCGGAAAATACAGCCCATTATTTTCTATAAGGTAAAAGAAAGAAAGACTTGCATTTATATAGCGCCTTTCATGACCAACGGACGTCTCAAAGCACTTTACAGCCAATGAAGTACTTTTGAAGTGGAGTCACTGTTGTAATGTGGGAAGGTAGTGTACATTAGTTGAAAAAAAATTGCACCATAATGTATATGGAATTAATGGAATTGAATGAACACAGGGAGACTTAAGGGCCTGGATTTTCTGAGCTGGCAGGGCAGGCATTGTTCCTCCCCACAGCTCCTAATGTGATCTTGGTAGATTGTCTGTGGTCAACTAATGTAAGTAATGGTGGGTGGGTTCCAGCGGTATTTCCAATCCCGGTCAGTCACCCCTACCCTTGGAGGAGTATGAAGTATTAAATTACTTTTTAAATTTAAATTTCTCCAGTTTTCTTAGTGTAGTGAATTGCTCTGCAATACATTACACCAATCTGTGATCTGTGTTAAAACTTAAATCCCCAACAGTGCCTTAGCAATTTTGGATGCCAGGAATACAACAGGGTATCTGCTGCCCAGTGTTGCTAAGGCATTAATAACAGAAAATACATTGGATGACATATTTCCAAGATTTGAATTTGAGCACCCTTGCCCAAATATGTCAAAATAAGACAGGAAAGTAGATGCTGAGTAAATTAGTGAGAGTAACTTTATAAAGGGTATTAGGAAGAGCTTCATTACTCAGCAAGTGATATTTGGAACAATCTGGCAAGTACAGTAATAGAGACAAAAACATGAGAGATGTTCAAAATGCAGCTGGATGCTGAGCTGGAGGAGTTAGGTATTAGAGAAGATGATCTTTGATGGGCCAAGTGGCATTTTCTTATAATTTTACATTTTATTTACATTAAGCGTATCTCAGAAAGTGGCCAAAGAGAAGCAGAGGTGCCTGCTATTTTGATCAGGGAGTGAGTGGTATGTTGCACAGATGGATCTAAAGGGAAGAAAATAATTTGCAAAATAGAGGAGGGGGAGAAATAAATAAACCATACACATTGAATTATAAAACTCTACAAATAAAAGGTGTAAAATTTAAATAATGGAATTGAAGGTTAACAACGAAGGGGCAATTTTCCAACTTTACTCTCCTGGTGCCCTCCGAATGCGCGTATCAATAATTAGGGGATGCACTGTGCATGATTTACCAACCATTCAGAAAATTACCCCTTCAGTGTTAAAATATTTCTTTTAAAATTAATCATGCTAATATTTTCTATTGTTTAGATTGACCATAAGGTTACAGAATCTTTCAGAGAAATCGATCATAAGATCAGACTGGAGGAAGAAACCACAAAGGATTTGGATAGCGCTGTAATAAGTACAATTACTCCTCCAGCAACAGAGCAACCACCAAAAGCTGTAGCTGCACCTACTGGAGCACAAATGATACCTTTAAAACAAGCTACCTTTGAGGTTATAGACAGTTTGCAAGATACTCTAACCAATGAGGAAGCAGAAAAGGTTCTTGCATTACCTGCAGAGGTAGGTTTTAAAAAACTGTTTAACAGCATTATTTTGAGAATCTCATCCACTTTGAGTCTGTTTATTTATATAATTTTCAAATTTCTATGTTCTCTTTGTTGTTAAGTCATGTCTTCTAAGGCTAATTTTACGTTTATTTGAGGTGTTTAAGAGGATTAAAGAATTTGATAAGGTAGATAGAGAGAAATTATTTCCTTTGGTGGGGAAGTCCAGAACAAGAGGACATAACCTTAAAATGAAAGCTAGGCCATTCAGGGGTGATGTCAGAAAGCATTTCTTCACCCAAAGGGTAGTGGAAATCTGGAACTCTCTCTCCCAAAAAGCTGTTGGGGCTAGGTTACTTGAAAATTTCAAAACTGAGATTGATAGATTATTGTTGGGCAAGGGTATTAAGGATTACGGAACCAAGGTGACGTAATAAAGACTCACTACGCACTTGAACATAAAGCAAGGCTTTAATCAACTTGTAACAAAACATGGAGGTCTAGTTAGCAGTCACTAGCTTCCTGTTTCCAGATTGTCTCTGCCCAAGGTGGGCCCATGCCTGAGTATTTATACTCCCTGGATGGCGCCCCAGCTGGCCGCCCAGTAGTACTTCCTGAGTTGTTACTTGCGATTTATGACACAAGGCAAGTAGATGGAGTTGAGATACAGATCAGTGATGATCTAATTGAATGGTAGAACAGGCTCGAGGGGCTGAATGGCCTATTCCTGTTCCTATGTTCCAATGTAGAATAAGTGGCAAAAATGGAGACAGAACAGGAAGTAATGAAGTTATGCTAAGCCTTTATTAAATCACTGGTTAGGCCTCAGCTGGAGTATTGTGTCCAATTCTGGGCACCACATTTAGAAAGGATATCAAGGCCTTCGATAGAGTGCAGAGGAGATTTACTAGAATGGTACTGGGGATGAGGGTCTTCAGTTATGTGGAGAGACTAGAGAGGCTGGGATTGTTCTCTTTAGAGCAGAGAAGGTTAAGGAGAGATTTAGCACATTTTGTGGGGTTTTGATAGAGGAGATATATATTGGCCCAGAAATTAGGCTCCCTGGCTTCCCGCGGGTGCAAGGATCCCGCGCGCACCTACCTACCGCGCCTGCCGTTGACCTCTGGGCCCACGGGGACTTCAGCTCCTGGGCCTGCTCCAACTGCGCGCAGTGCTTGTGTATCCCAGGGGCGTATTTAGTACGATGCGTCCCCTGGGATCACGTCGGCCATGGAGAGCCAATGGCAGCAGACCATCTTTCATTCATAGATTTGACAGAGACCTGTCAAATCTATGAATTGAAATCAGGCCCAAAACAACACCTAAACTTCAAATAAATTTAAAAAAAACTATCACATTTTTAAAATAACTATAAGTTAAATAAATTAACTACTTTAAACAAAAATTTAAATTTTTGAAAAAATTAAAATAATTTTTAACAGTGCTAAAAATAAACTTACCTTTCTTTAATGTATCTAAAAAAGATAAACCTGTTGAAATTTTTTTAAAATTGTTATTAATTAACCACTTACCTTGTTGAAAACGGGTCTTGCGCCTCCTTTTTAAAAGCGCAGCTTCTTCAATACTTACCCTCCCGGAGAAACCTGAAAAAAAACCTAAGTTCGCTGTGTGCGCGCAGCCTCTCCCGCGCACGCGGTTCACCTCTGAACCGCTCCCTTCACGAGACCGGAAGTTCTGGTTTCCCGCGCATGCGCAGTGCATGCAGGAAACCGGCACTTCAGGAGGCCTTACGGGTGAGTACACAGCGCGTACTCACCCGGTAAGTGCCGAATTTTTGGCCCATTATGTATGATAATAGAAGCTACATTTGATATTTTTCTAGTTTCCACATGTACAGTCACACATTTATAAGGGCTAATAATATATTGCTGTGCACAGTGTACTTGTAACTCTGATTGGTATCAGGTGCAGTCGACCTGTATTATAGACCCTGATCAATTGGAGAAGTGCTTATGATGCTGATGCCCTGTGACTTGTGTGCTAGGCTCCTGATGGCTCTATAATTGATTTGCAACATTTGAACAGTGTTGCAAATACTCAGCAGCTATACAGAACAAGTGCTGCATGAACAGCTGTTCAGCCATATTGGTGCCTCTTAAAGGGGAGTTTGCAAGTAGTTGTGAAGCGATATAGGTTGACCCAGTGATTTTACTGATGATTTGCAACATATTTTTGCTGTGGTTTGAGGATCAGAGAAGGTATATGTGCGGTTAATTCTTAGGCTTTACACCGCCCTTTGTATATGGGCCAATGCAATCATACCTGGATATGTCCAAAGACTTCTGCACGTGGCAACTAATGCCCCAAAATTTTCACTGTATAATTGTGGCGAGTCCGCAATAAACTTATTTATGTATTATATTGAGAGCAGATGCACTACAGCCTCAAGTTTCATAAGTTTATACTCACCATGCAGTAGTGGTAAATTAGAATGAGAATTATAAGGCGTAGCTTTTACCAGGATCAACTGAGACATGCGGAAATGAGGAGTTTGTGAGTCTGAAGAGTATGGAGAGTATCAGTAGCGATTTCTGCAACTGAGAATGACTTTTTGGACATCCACCTACACAAACATTTGTGTCTGCAGTGAAGAAAAACCATCTTAGATGTCGCTGCAAATAAGAACTGTTGACTCAAGAGTCAAATCTATCAGTTGCCGCCCAACCTTGGAGACCGACCTCAGCGCCTCCATGTAGCTGTGATGTTCCTTGAACATCCTTCTTTTCAGGTGTATACCCTTGAGATCTGGGTCCTATGACTCCAAAGCCATGGGCAGCCTTCTTCTCAGCCTCTGCTGGGAAGATGGCACAACCTTACCCATTCCCTACTCCTCCGTTTCCCTCGTGCTCCGTGAATTACTCGGCACCACTTCCTCATTAACATTGTCTAATTCCACCCGCCCCCCCCACCCTCGCCGCATATGAAAGTATTTGAACTGGCGCATGGGAGTGAAGAAGCAAGTAGCAGAGAGCGTAGGTTTGAAGGGTTATGGCAGAGTAACATGGAGCAGCAGGTCTCTGCAGTAACTCAGAGTGAGCTTGAGTCTGACCTCATCTCCTTGATCTCCCTCTTCATCATCATCATCATCATCATATTTATCAACATCATAGTTCACAAGGAAGTAGTTGTGTCAGGGTGGGGGGAGAATTTTGCAGGGAGTCAGCAGGTGCATTTGGTGGCGGATCGGGTGGTAAAATGTTTTTTTCTGACAGTGGGTCGGGACTCCCGCTGTCAACCCGCCGCCACGCACCTTTCCCAAATGTCGGGTCTGTCAGCACTGAGCAGACCCAACACACAGCGGTGGGGGAGGCAAGTCAGGTCATTATGACCTTGTTAACAGACCATTAAGAACTATTTTGAGCTCACCTTCAGAGTTTACGAGGTCGCCCACGGGGTCCACGCTGCTCGGGGATCATGTCAGGTAATCAGGGCGGTAGTTGAATGGCCATGGAATCATCTCATTACTTGACAGCTGGAAATGTGATGTAAAAGCTCCCATCTCACAGCTGTTCACTTTCCAAGCTCAGAAGCTGTTGCTTACTGCATTTGGAAGACAGATTGAGCTTTATGCATGTTGCAAATGTTTGGAGTGAACTCTCTATCCAGTGTCACCTTATTGGAACAATCTCTCTCACCATTGACAGATTGCTTCTGTCATCTCAAGTTGACCTGCCATCTATTACATCAGCATCGGTGCCCTTGAAACTATCTCACCTTGGTCCTCAGAATCCCACCACGATCAGCCCTAACATCAGGAGCACCAGGCACACCAGCAGCACCAACAACAACACCAACCTTCTCCGCAATCAACTGATGCTGCACAGGACACGGCATTAGCACCTGACCACATTGCTGGCCGGGAGGCCAGGGATGGCCTCACCATGGCCAGATTTACTTCACTTGACGCTGTACACCCTGACTACCACATGATGCGCCAGGTTGGCACCACCCCACACCAACACCATAATGGTCTTTGAAAGGTTTGCGCCACTGCAGCTTGGTCCTCCTGATGACATCCCTGCTTAAGTCCTCCTGTGCAATGTGCAACCAGGCTGTGTTGATCTCCTGGGAAGGTGTGTTCCGCCCATTGGAAGAGAAGAGAACCTCCCTGCGTGCTGTGACTGGAGGGAATCATGGGAGAGCCTGGGTGCAGCCATGCACCTCTGTGCAGTGCTTGTCAGTGTTTGCAGCACCTCAATGCTGTAGAACACTGATAGCACAGATGTCAAAATTAATTTGCGCATGGTCCCTTTAAGGAAACCGGCTGATGACGCATCATCAAATGACGTCATCAGACCCACTTTCTTCAATTGGTCGGCAAACGTGCTGGGCGGGCTTAACAAGCCCAATCAGGGGAAAATCATTTTGGAGAAAATTGATCCGCCACCGACCTCGCCTGCCACGGACCCGGCCAGGTAGGGGAAATCACGGCCTGTGTTTTTGTTCCTTCTCCTCCTCATCCTCATCCTTACCCTCCTCATTCTTCTACTTCTCCTCATCCTACTCTCCGCATTTTCTCATCCTCCTCATCATCATCATCGTCTTCCTTCTCATGTACCCCCCCACTACTGTGGTGGAGTTGCAGTAAAGGGAGGTATAATCTAAAAATGGGTGAGCATTACCCCCTTGGGAATAAGAAGACAGCAAAGGGGCAGAAGCTTGCAGTTCTTTTCAGGGAGGTTCTGGCAACTATGTATGTGTTCACTCACTAACTTGGCACTATGCCCCCAACCGCGCCATCTCCCCTCCCCCATGAGCTCAGTGGCCTGCTCCTCATAGGACGTAAGGTAGTTCAGGTTGTGGATGCCTTGTCGGTTGGCCTGCCTCTTTCGATCATTGGGTGCAATTTTCTCCTGCAACAATATTGAATGAATAAGCAGTTGAGTTTATGCTAAGTGGCATAGGAGAGCTGAAGTAAGAGGTGAGGTGGTATCACCCTGTTAAAGTGGAAGAAAAGGGTTTTAGAGTTGTGTATGAAAGTAATTACTGTTGGGGGAGATGGGTAGCCATTCTGTAAGATCCCAAGTTAGTGCCCCTTTTAGCCAAGGTGTATTGTGAAGGGTTAGTTGTATAGTCTTACTTTTAGAGGGTGACGAGTGGTGGTGGTGCCTAAGGAAGAAAAGGACGAGTGGCTGGTTTGTCAGGTCAAGTCATTGAACTTTTTATGGCATGGCTCTGCAGTTCTGAAGTTGAGAGAGTTGGTATTCAGTGCCAGCTCCCTCCAACAGATTTTGCAGGTTGGCCTCCGTGAAACTATGTCATTTCCTTTGCTTCTGTGTCATGCCCTGCTGCCTTCTTTGCCTGCCTCTGCCAGTTTCTCCTGTGTTAGACAATCCTTGTAAAATGGCACAAAAACACTTGAGACATCCAGTCAAGCTAGCTGATAGTCAACTCACTTTCCTCTTTACATACTGCACCTCCAGGCTGTTGCTGCAATCTTCATCCAGAACTGGCTTTTTAATTTCCACTCTGATTTCCAAGCACCCAGCATATTATTCCCATTTTACACAGAGTTTACACCATTGACTGTTTCAATGAATATGCAACTTGCTGGCCCATGAAATTCTGGTGCAAACAGTCTTTGGCTCATTGGCAAGCACATCTTATTTCCCATTGGCATTAATACACTGCAACTAATCACGTGGAATTTCAGGACCTACAATTTTGCGAGGAAGCTGTGACTGAACTTTGCCGGCTCCTGTAGCCAAACTTAGCAACCTCTGCCAGGCATGGTTCGCTGCCTTGAATTTTTTAAATTATTATTCTTTATTCTCGGGATGCAGCATTACTGGTCGACATTTATTGCCCTTCCCTAGTTACCCTGATAAGATAGTGATGGGTATTCTTCTTGAAACACTTTAGTTGTATCAAACCGCACGAGCAGTTCAAGAAGAATGCTCACCACTTCAGATGCCTGCCACTTCAGAGGACAATTAAGAATCAACCACTTTGGGACTATATAGGCCACACTGGGTAAATATAGCTGGTTTCTTTCCTTAAAAGACATTAGTGAATCAGTTGGGTTTTTACAATAATCTAGCAGCTTCATGGCCAATTTTACTGGTACCAGCTTTTTATTTCCAGACTTTTTTTTAGTGATCTGTAACTTGGTCAGGCAGTCATGCAGCACTGCACATATGAGAGTTATGGACTCCATCAGAGCGATATCACTGAACTGGTGCTTTCTACTGTAGGAGTGGGTGACACTAGATGCTGTGAGGTACTCATGCTGAGGGTGGTCATTAAACTCTAGCACCTCTGGCTCTTGGGCACCGTGTGGGCAGAATAAGAATATATTTTAGAATTCTGGCACTAAGGAACCTCTTGAAACAGAGCCTAAAATCTAGTGTGTTGTGCTTCAGTGCTACAGTGTATGCCTGTGTGCGAGTGAGTGAGTAAGTGAGTTGAAAACAAATGAAAAATGAAGGATATTACTAGCCATTAGCTTAAGGAATGCTTTTTACCTCACCATCCCCAACGTCTTCTATTACCTCCAGGCCAGAGAACCCAGGGACTTCTCCTTGTAAGGAGTTAGGTGTATTAGATGAGGTGACCCTTTCTGGTCAGTACGCATTGCTGCCTGTTAAATGCAACCTTCTCCTTCAAGCAGATAGATAAGGCATATATATTGGACTAAGAAAGGAAAAGAAAGAACTTGCATTTATATAGCATCTTTCATGACCTCAAGACATCCCAAAGTGCTTTACAGCCAATTAAGTACTTTTTATAAGTGTAGTCACTGTTGTAGTGTACGCACCACAGCAAGGTTGCACAAACAGCAATCAGAGAATGACCAGATAAACTGTTTTAGTGATTTGGTTGAGGGATAAATATTGGCCAGGACATCAGGGAGAACTCCCCTGCTTTTCTTCTCTGGGATTGTTTACGTCCACCTGAGAGGGCAGACGGGGCCTCGGTTTAACGTCTCATCCGAAAGATGTGCTCTGACAATACAGCATTCTCTCAGTACTGCACTGAAGAGTATGAGAGAAGATGTTTGTCAAAGTGCTTAGCCAGCAGCCACCTTCTGTGAGTATATGAATATGCAGCATGCTTGATGTTTGTTTACCACTTTGAATGGGCAGCATTAGAGTGCCCTGGGTGAAACATGGATGTGCCTTTGCTTTTGGAAAATATGTCAATAGTTAGCAGAGTGTTGTGTATTCTCCCTCTGCGATGCTTCATCAATCTGACAGTGAAATGCTGTTAAGGTACATAAGAACATAAGAACATAAGAAATAGGAGCAGGAGTAGGCCAATCGGCCCTTCGAGCCTGCTCCGCCATTCAATAAGATCATGGCTGATCTGATCCTCACCCCAAATCTAAAGAACACAAGAAGTAGGAGCAGGACCCGGCCACTCAGCCCCTGGGCCCGCTACGCCACCCACAGGGCCTCGACCGATCCGAACTCAGCCTCATGTCCAATTTCCTGCCCGCTCCCCGTAACCCCTAATTCCCTTTACTTCTAGGAAACTGTCTATTTCTGTTTTAAATTTATTTAATGATGTAGCTTCCACAGCTTCCTGGGGCAGCAAATTCCACAGACCTACTACCCTCTGAGTGAAGAAGTTTCTCCTCATCTCAGTTTTGAAAGAGCAGCCCCTTATTCTAAGATTATGCCCCCTAGTTCTAGTTTCACCCATCCTTGGGAACATCCTTACCGCATCCACCCGATCAAGCCCCTTCACAATCTTATATGTTTCAATAAGATCGCCTCTCATTCTTCTGAACTCCAATGAGTAGAGTCCCAATCTACTCAACCTCTCCTCGTATGTCCACCCCCTCATTCCGGGGATTAACCGAGTGAAACTTCTTTGTACTGCCTCGAGAGCAAGTATGTCTTTTCTTAAGTATGGACACCAAAACTGTATGCAGTATTCCAGATGCGGTCTCACCAATACCTTATATAACTGCAGCAATACCTCCCTGTTTTTATAATCTATCCCCCTAGCAATAAAAGCCAACATTCCGTTGGCCTTCATGATCACCTGCTGCACCTGCATACTAACTTTTTGATTTTCTTGCACTAGGACCCCAAGATCCCTTTGTACTGCAGTACTTTCCAGTTTCTCGCCATTAAGATAATAACTTGCTCTCTGATTTTTCCTGCCAAAGTGCATAACCTCACATTTTCCAATATTGTATTGCATCTGCCAAATCTCTGCCCACTCACCCAGCTTGTCTATATCCCCTTGTAGGTTTTTTATGTCCTCCTCACTTTCTACTTTCCCTCCCATCTTTGTATCATCTGCAAACTTTGATATGTTACACTCGGTCCCCTCCTCCAAATCGTTAATATAGATTGTAAAGAGTTGGGGACCCAGCACCGACCCCTGCGGAACACCACTGGCTACTGGTTGCCAGTCCGAGAATGAACCATTTATCCCAACTCTCTACTTCCTGTTAGATAACCAATCCTCCACCCATGCCAGAATATTCCCCCCAATCCAGTGATTTTTTATCTTGAGCAATAATCTTTTATGTGGCACCTTGTCGAATGCCTTCTGGAAGTCTAAATACACTACGTTCATTGGTTCCCTTTTATCCACCCTGTACGTTATGTCCTCAAAGAACTCAAGCAAATTTGTCAGACATGATTTCCCCTTCATAAAGCCATGCTGACTTTGTCCTATCAAATTATGTTTATCTAAATGTTCCGTTACTGTCTCCTTAATAATAGACTCCAAAATTTTACCCACCACAGATGTTAGACTAACTGGTCTATAATTTCCAGCTTTCTGCCTACTACCCTTTTTAAATAAGGGTGTTACATTAGCAGTTTTCCAATCTGCTGGGACCTTTGCTGATTCCAGGGAATTTTGGAAAATTATTACCAAAGCATCCACAATCCCTATTGCCACTTCCCTCAAGACCCCAGGATGTAAGCCATCAGGTCCAGGGGATTTATCCGCCTTGAGTCCCATTATTTTACTGAGTACCAATTCCTTAGTGATTTTAATCGTATTTAGCTCCTCCCCTCCTAGAGCCCCCTGTTTGTCCAGTGTTGGGATATTCTTAGTGTCCTCTACCGTAAAGACTGAAACAAAATATTTGTTCAGCATTTTTGCCATCTCCATGTTTCCCACCATTAATTTCCCGGTCTCATCCTCTAAGGGACCTACGTTTGCCTTAGCCACCCTTTTTCTTTTTATATAACTATAGAAACTCTTGCTATCTGTTTTTATATTTTTTGCTAATGTATTTTCATAATCTATCTTCCCTTTCTTAATCAATCCTTTAGTTACTTTTTGCTGTCTTTTGAAGACTTCCCAATCTTCTATCCTCCCACTAAGTTTGGCTACCTTATATGTCCTTGTTTTTAGTTGGATACTATCCTTAATTTCTTTACTTAGCCACGGATGGCTGTCATTTCTTTTACACCCTTTTTTCCTCAGTGGAATATATATTTTTTGAAAGTTGTAAAATAACTCCTTAAATGAACACCACTGCTCATGTACCGTCTTACCCTTTAATCTATTTTCCCAGTCCACTTTAATCAATTCCGCTCTCATACCATCATAGTCTCCTTTATTCAAGCTCAGTACGCTTGTCTGAGAACCAACCTTCTCACCCTCTAATTTGATATGGAATTCAACCATGTTATGGTCACTCATTCCAAGGGGATCCTTAACTAGGACATTATTAATTAATCCTGACTCATTACACAGGACCAGGTCCAAGGTTGCTTGCCCCCTTGTAGGATCAGTTACATACTGCTCAAGAAATCCATCCCTAATACACTCAATAAACTCTTCCTCAAGGCTGCCCTGCCCAATTTGATTTGTCCAGTTAATATGATAGTTAAAATCCCCCATAATTATAGCTGTTCCCTTATTACATGCCCCAACTATTTCCTGATTAATACTTCTTCCAGCAGAGTTGCAACTATTAGGAGGCCTATATACTACTCCCACTAGTGTTTTTTTTCCCTTTATTATTCCTTATCTCCACCCAAACTGTTTCATTATCCTGATCCTTTGACCCAATATCATTTCTCTGTAATACAGTGATTCCTTCCTTTATTAACATAGCTACCCACCTCCTCTTCCTTCCTGTCTGTCCTTCCTGATTGTTAAATACCCTGGCATATTTAATTCCCAGTCGTTGTCACCCTGCAGCCATGTTTCTGTAATGGCCACAAGATCATACCCATACGTAGTTATTTGTACCGTCAATTCGTCTATTTTGTTACGAATGCTGCGTGCATTCAGATAAAGAACTTTTAAATATGTTTTGTGACAATTTATTCCTGCTTTTACCTCCTTTACTACTTTACCTTTATCTTTATATATTCTGTCCCTTCCTGACACGCTCTGGTTTTTAATTACCCCACTGCTACTTTGCTCTATTGCCTTCTCCACTGACATTTTTATTTTTTGCTCTCTTGAAACCTCCCCCCCACTAATTAGTTTAAAGCCCTCTCTACAGCCCTAGTTATTCGATTCGCCAGGACTCTAGTCCCAGCACTGGCCAAGTGAAGTCCGTCCCAACGGAACAGCTCTCTCCTGTCCCAGTACTGGTGCCAGTGTCCCAGGTAGCAAAACCCATTTCTCCCACACCAGTCTTTGAGCCACGCATTTAACCCTCTGATTTTATTTACCCTAGCCAAATTTGCTCGTGGCTCAGGTAGTAATCCAGAGATTATATGGATTATATGTTATATTATATTATTATATTATATTATATGTCTCTTTTGTGCTTCCATTTGGTGCTCGCCATTGACAGCGTAGCTGAGATAGGTATTTGTGGAATCCTCAGTTTGGTATTCATTAATAGCACAACACATTGGTGTTCTGACATATTGGACCACCATCCAGCAATCATCTGTACTTGAAGGACACATATGTCAGCTTGACTCTGTTGGTCGCACTTTTGCTTCTGAGTTAGAGATTGCAGGTTCAAACCCTACACCTGCACTTGAGCACATAATCTAGCCTAACACAACAGGGTAGTACTGAGGAGTCCTGTCTTCATCTGCATAAGATGTTAAACCAGTCTGCTTGTTCAGGTGTTAATATTTGATTAAGAGCAAGGTTCTCTGTTGCCCTGGCCAACATTCCTCCTTTGACCAAGACCACCAAAAACAGACCAACTGGTGATTCATTTCAGTGCTGTCTGTGATCTTGCTGTCTGAAAAATGGCTATCACTTTGGTTTATATAGCCATCACTGCACCTCAAAGTAATTTGTCAGAGACTTGATATAGTGCGCTATCTAAATTAAAGTCTTTGGCCTAGAAATTCCATGCCTGTGCACTGGCCGTTAACGCTGGTTTGCTGTAAAAAAAAAAATGGCGGCTGCTTTGTTTCTGTCTGCCTTCGGTGCGGGACATGGTGGCCGCCATTTTGGTAAGGGCCATAGCGTTGACAGCGCTGGCCCCTGAAATGCAAATGAGCAGATCGTGACATGAATCGACATGCAACACCTGACTTGACACCACTTCTGCAAACTTGGACGTTTTTGCTCTTGGAAATTCTTGGGTCTTAAGCATGCTCAGAAAAGCGTGCATGAAGCAGCCCTGTAGAGATGCTTAAAGGGACACGCACATTTTTCAGGTAAATTTGGATTTAAGCTTTTGGACTTTAAAAAAATATTTTATTGAAGTAGTGACTTGGTGCAATAGATGTTAAAAGTTTTTAAAGTGTGCAGGGAGTGCTGCTAGATGCCTGCAAAGCTTTGGATGGTAAAGGAAGGCCTCTGAGAAGACAGAAAATGCTGGAAATACTCAGCAGGTCATGCAGCATCTGTGGAGAGAGAAACAGAGTTAACATCTCAGGTCAAGATACTGCCTGACCTGCTGAGTATTTCCAGCATTTTCTGCTTTTATTTCAGATTTCCAGCATCCACTCGCAGAGGGAAGAGGAAGATGCAGAAGAGGAAGGCACAAAAGAGGAGGAAGCAGAAGAGGAGGAGGAAGCGGAAGGAAGGATGCAACCCATTCAGTCCCTTTCTGGCTGGGATATCCGGGATGGAATTATCCGCCTGCGGTACCAGTGACCACAACCCCAATTCCCCTTTCAACATTTCTCCCACACCTTACCTTCCCTCTGTTACTGACCATCATGGCGTCCTCTAGGCAACAATGCTGAAATAAAAGCCACCACAAAGCAAACTTTCCAATCCAACTTTATACATCAACTAATCCCCCTTGTTCATTACATGAGACTGCCTTGCATGTGCCTTTGCCTATCCTAGTGATGTTACGCAGTGCTAACCCAGTGGCTGCAGCATGGCTGGTAGAAGGCTGCTGACTTTCAGTGGGGGACACTGCAGATGGCCTTGCAGGATGACCTCGAAGAGCTGGTGGCTGGGAGTGTGGAATCGAGTGCCATTGTTGTTTTTTCTTCTTTTCCTTCTCCTCCTCCTCCTCCCCCTCCCCCTCCTCCACTCTCCTCTCCCTCTTCTTGGTCAACCACTGGCTGGGCAGGCTGAATTTCTTGGGTGTGTGAAATGAGGAAGGCACAAGGGTAGATTTGAGGTGAGGGGAGGGTGGGAAAGCAAGAGCCGAATGCTTACACCATGTGCAGCTTGTAAATCAGAAGATATTGTGGGATGTGAGAAGGAGGATAATGTATGAGGATACCAGCATCTTGTATCCTTTCAGCCCCGCTGCTGGCCAAGGGGTCAGCCATGCCTCTGCTAAGAATGGCCAGCACCATCTCCTCCAAGGGGGTGAAGTGAGGCTAGGAATGTGAGGTGTGCCTCGTGTTTGGTACGGATAGGTGAGTGATGGTGGGGGTCGTGCAATGAGCAGTGTGTGAGGCTAGTGGTGCAGTTGGTAGGAGACAGCTTTTGAAGATGCTGAGGTCTGGTCTGAGGTCATGAAGCTTCTTTGGGCACTGGAGCCAGGTCGTGGGGGCAACACTGCTGGCAGTGACGGCCTCAGTGATCTGGTCCCACATTGTTCTTTCTGGGGGGCCTCCTGGCCCCTGTGGGTAGAGGACCTCTCTTGCCATGTTGACCCCTGCACAAAGCTGGAGTGCTGCGTGCGAGACCCTGGGTACCCCTTCCCTGGCTTGTTGAGCCATTTGTGTTAGTGCTGAAGCACTTTTACCATTTTTTTATGTGAGGAAGGCAGTTCAGCTTTAAGAGTTGAAGACTGCCATTTGGGGAATTATTTTTAGTTTTTTTTTCAGAAGGCAGTTGAGATCTAAAGGCTAAAGACTGCCTATTTTACAATGATTTTAATTTTTTTCATTTTAGAAGGCAGTTTCCTTTAAGGGATCGACACTGCTTTCTAAAATAACAGCCTTGCTTTAAGACAATGCTGCTCTTGCTTCAGGGACGCTACGGCCACGCTATGTTGGGCCTCCTGCTGAGACTAAAGCTGGAAAAAGAGTGTTGCACTCCAGGTTTTGCGCTGCACTAATTTAAATTAGCAGGCAGCCCCAAAATTCCGGTGCTGCCTGTGTTATTATTGCGGGCAGCCATTAACTGCGGCCTGCGGTGGCACCGGCAGTTTGTCGGCCTACTCCAATTTCTAGGCCTTTATTTTTCTTTGTCATTCAGTAGTTCTCTCTTTCTGATATGTAATTTCAAGGTCATAGGGAATTCAGTTAACTGTCTTTCTTGATTAATTTTCTTGCCCAACCCTTTACTTAATTTCATGTGCATTTTTTAAGTGTGGTAGAGTGAGAGATGAATTTTGTGATTATCACTGTCTGTGCTGGAGGAATGTGGACTTGGACCTTGGCCACCCAAAATGAGTATCAACCACTCCTAGCTGTGACATAGCCAATAGGTAAAGTGAAATTTGTTAAGTGCCCAGTCAAAAATGGGATAGGGAGCAAGGCTTTGGACATGAGGCAGGACTTGATTGTGGAGTTATTCGGGTGGGGAGCACAAATCTTCCGGTGGGAAAGCAGCACAAGACTTTGGCCAGGTCAAGATATATAGGACACAAAGTGTAGGCCCAGCAGGGGAGGGGGCAAGGTGAGAAACCCAGGACTCAAGGAAGGAGAACAAGCAAAGGACTTGGGGAGGGGGAGAAGCACAGGACTTCAGGATGCAAGAACCACAGAGCTTGAAGGGATGCAGGAGAGAAGCGCCGGGCTCAAGGTGGAGTGAAAAGCACAAGAGTTGAGGCAGATGGGGAGAGAGACAAGAGCAGAACTGAGTCAGGTAAAAGTTAAGGGCAGAATACCATACTGGACCGTTGCAACCGACTTAAGCCACAGTATAAAGCACAGGCCATTTGTAGCAAGAGAGTGTTTGAAGACCAGGACCTCAAACCCAGCACCAAGCTCATGGTCTACAGAGCAGTAGTGATACCCGCCCTCCTGTATGCTTCAGAGACATGGACCATGTACAGCAGGCACCTCAAAGCACTGGAGAGGTACCACCAACGCTGCCTCCACAAGATCCTGCAAATCCATTGGCAGGATAGGCGCACCAACGTCAGTGTTCTCGCTCAGGCCAACATCCCCAGCATCAAAGCTTTGACCACGCTCAATCAGCTCCGATGGATGGGCCACATCGTCCGCATGCCCGACACGAGACTCCCAAAACAAGCGCTCTACTCGGAGCTCCGACACGGCAAGAGAGCCCCAGGTGGGCAGAGGAAACGCTTCAAGGACACCCTCAAAGCCTCCTTGAAAAAGTGCAACATCCCCACCGACACCTGGAATCCCTGGGCCAAGACCGCACAAAGTGGAGGAGAAGCATTCGGGAAGGCGCCGAACACCTCGAGTCTCTTTGCCAGGAGCAAGTGGAAGCCAAGCGCAAACAGCGGAAAGAGCTCGTTAACCCAAGCACCCCACCCACCCGCCCCTTCAACCACCGTCTGCCCCACCTGTGACAGAGATTGTAGGTCCTGCATTGGACTCATCAGTCACCTGAGAACTCATTTTTAGTGTGGAAGCAAGTCATCCTCGGTTCCGAGGGACTGCCTAAGAAGAGAAGAAGAATGTAGCATAAAGTTTTCCCAATTCTCTATCAACACTTTCAGAAGGGCACCAGGGTGATATTTTCCACATTAGTATTTCCTCTGGCCCACCTGGTAATATTGCCAATTTTATGCCAAATTCCGTCCAAGTAGAACAATATTGTGCTATGATTTTGTGTCCATGCGAACTAGTTTGAAACTAGACATCTGTGTTTCACAGCTGTCATTGCACAGCTGGCCAGGAGAAAGGATGTTTAACTGATTAATCTGAACTGGATTTCAACGTGGGGTTCAGAGGCGATAGGACAATATTCTACATCTCAGTACCTGGTTCAGTAATTTTTGCCTAGTCAACAAAACAATTCAAATCTGCATACTTTCTGCTGCATTTCTTGCATTTGTAAACACACTGATAATGGATAGCTTTTTGTAATTGCTGCATGAATTGAAATAATTCTCCAAAGTACCATGGATCAATAAAGGTGTTTCATAATAGAAAAGGATGTGAAATAAGTAGATATAATGTGGACAGATTTTAGTAAGCTGAAATAATGGCCCAGAATTTGCTGGGAAAATAACGGCGAGTTTAATGTGCACAATATTATTAATGTGTAAATCGTCCAGCAATTTGTGGCGAGGAAGAGATACCCTGTGAGTTGCGAATCGCTACAAATTGCTGGACAATTTGCGCCACTCTGCTGTTAGCCTCGTGAAAACGGCAGCTCACCATCAACCTCCCCGTGAGTTTCAAGAAATTGCTGCATTTGCGCATTAATTGTCAATTAAACTCGCAGAAAGTTAGGGCTGGTACTTAACAGCGTAATTTATGTTTTTCTTTTTGTTTTCCATGCTGTCTCTTTTTTCTCTCTCTCTTAATCCAATCTTTCTCTCCCTTTATTTCTCTTTCTGGACCTATTTTGACACTAATTCACCCTATTTCATTCTCTGTCGTTCTTCTGTTTCTTTCTGTATCTTTAGTCTCATTGGTTAAGGAGATAGACTGTTGCTCCCATCATTCACCAAGGTTCCAGATGCCCTGTTGACCTCGCCACGCCGTTATCAGTTCGCACTTCCAGCAATTTGCTGTGCAAAAATTTTTCGAGCTGAAGGGTGAGTGAAAAAGTCTAATGGGGCATGCCACGAGATACCCCATTCCAGCAGATTCTGGGCCATTATAAATAAACACAATGAGGAATGATGACATATTTCATCATTTACATGTATTAGTAATTCTAGGACTTGTAGAAATAGTGAGTATGACCTGGATTTAAAAAATTTTTAGTGCAAAAGCCTAAAGTGTAATTTGCATGTTTTATATAAGTACAATCCAGAAATCTGTCTGGCTCTTAGTTTAATTTCTCAAACATCACTGTTTTTGAAGGAACACTTTTTGTTTTGTTATGAAATTGATCCGATTTTGAAATGTTATTATTATAATTGTTTTTCTTAAGACATGTTTGTACTATAGATTATTTGGTGTTCATTTAATTATTTAAAAGTGTCCAGGCAGTTTATTTTATGCTTCTTCTGATGTTCTGCCTTCAGTTAAGTAAGTTAAGATTAATGGCGAAAGCCTTAGAGATCAACAACAGAAACAACTCATGGCTTGTACAAGATGCTAATCTTTCCTTAACAGCATTTTTCAAGCTGATTATATGTAAACAAGGTTAAATGATAATTTATTTAATTATAAAATTAATGAAAATAATAAAGAATACGAATGATAACTTAAACACTCAAAGCAGTTGACAAGTTTTGTTCTGAGAAATGAAAAAAAAAAATTTTGTTTGAATATTTCAGCCTGATTAAAATCTGAAATTGTTAAAACATTGTTAAAATTAACTTGTATCTCTTTAATGACCTTAAATAACTCATTCAGAGCTAATTTGAGGTTATAGGAACTATGCACTCATGGAATGTATGATGTGGTTTACCTGGTTTTTCACTTTCATGAAAGACTATTGACTCTTGAGAGAACTACTGCAATTTACAGTCGTTGTCATTATATACTGTACATTTTGTCTTATTTCTAGGTCACCTATTCTGATATAATTAATGTAAAAGGAACTTCAATTGGATTAGCAAAGGAGATTGCAGGGGACCAGCAAATGCTACTTGAAATGGATGAACATTCTCCGCAACAAACCTCAGTGCTGGCCACATGGACTCCAACAGACAAGTAAAATACAATTATTATGTGTGTTACGTTTCAGAGAGGTTCTCTCATGAAACTCTTTACAAATGGCTTGTGAATCTTAGCAAAACCAGTGCAGACTGTATTAGACGCCTTGCAATTATGTTAGGCTGCAGTTTTAAAGGCTTTTAGCTTTGTATTTCATTTCCCTGTACATAGACTTGAGGAAATCCATTTCACCACAATCCCTAATGACTGTGTTGTCATCATAACTTACAAGCTTCTACTCTAGCTGCCTCAGTATACTGATTTAAATTGCTGTAATTACTCATCCAGGTACTATTTAGGCTCCAATTGGTCTGGTGCCAGCCACTATGGTTTAAGTGAAACTCACCTATTTTTACTCCTCTGTGTCAATTGTGCTTTTATAACTAGCAACAAGCTGCAATGGACACACCTTACTCATTCTCTCCAATCTTTATTGAGGTTAAAACAAGCTTTAATTATTAGCTTTTGTAACTACTGAGGTCTCTGAAAGGTTTGCAGGACACGGAAGACAGCCTTTATATGGGATCACCTACAGTTTGTAAATGGATAGCACTCTCAAATAAATAGTTCAGGATAGGCTCATAGGGAAAAGAATGCTTATGAGCTTAGAAAGTGGCATCTGAGTGACCCTCAGCGCACCATTTGTCCTTAGCAGGATTTAGATGTAGTTACTTAATAAGGTTTTATGTTATAAATGCTCTATAATAGCAGATGGTGAATATATGGCTTAAGTAAATGGTTATCATTAGGTTGTCATACAATCTTCACATAGAATCAAACTGCTTTTTTGGCATTGTTAAATTATAGTTGAACAGACCACACACATAACAGTGTAAATGAATGATGAATTGTCCACGATAGTAAGATTGACTAGCCTAAATTGTCTCTAAGTTGATTACCAAATTTTAGCAAATTTACTTCATGCAAGCATAATTACAAGGCTAAGTATATATTTTTATAAATTCAAGGAAGTTATATAGCATGTTGTACTGTCCAACTGGAACAAAACTTGGGATAGAGCACTTCTGTCCTAGTATCTGTCAGGAATTACTTCTGTTTGTTCGGATGCTGATTTGCTGCCCACATAAAACCTTTGACAGCAGATGTTCAAACAGTATATTTGTAATTTCTGCATGTGGTATATGCAGATTAACTTCACAATGGTCTCGACATTGCTCTCGCTGCTAATCTTAGTGAAAATGCAAATTTAAGCTAATAGTGGTGCAATATTGTGAGATGGTGTGATATCATTGCTGAGTCAAAATCCTGGAATTCCCTACCCAACAGCACTGTGGGAGTACCTTTACCACATGGACTGCAGCTATTCAACAAGAAAGTTCACCACCACCTTTTCAAGGGCAACCAGGGATGGGCAATAAATGCTGGCCTTGCTAGAGATGCCCACATCCCAAGAGCAAAAAAAAGAAATTGACAACAGGCAATTTTACAGCATTTACTGCTCATTTAAGCACTCCTACCCCTCCAAAAAGTAGGGTTGCCAACCTTCCTAGATAGTCCGGAATTCTCCCGCTATCGACGATTGATCTCCCAGGCATTGCTGCTGGCAACACAGGAGAAAATGCGGAAGTAGAGTTTGCGGTATCCACATGTGGGACTTCTCACGTGACAATTTCAAATTCAGATGCCAAACCCTTCCTGCCCCCTGAGTCGTGGAGGAGAACTCACAAAAGGCTGCAATCAGCAGGGTGGAGCGGCAACGTTCCCACTGAGCTGCGCAGCCGTGCAGTGTTCTGGAGGACCCGCGCAGGCTTTTTTTTGGAAGAAAATTTGAATGGGCTGCGCAGCCAATTAAAGGGACTGCGCACAATAAAATATGAGTGAACATTGCGGAGGGGTCAATATTGGGGTAACGACATGGGCGGCATGAGTGGGGTTGCTATGTTTGGATGAAGTCCAAAACTGGACAAGAGGCGAGATGGATTTAAAAAATATATTAAGCCACAAATAAAGAACTAGTTAACACATATTTTAAAAGTAGGCATAAACCGAGTACCTAAGTGCCCAATATGGCAGGCAGCGTGCATGCGTTCATTCCACGCCAGAAGTACGCTACCCGCCATATTGGTAAAGGCTCCTGCATAGATGTTCAGGCCCTGCGCCTGAAACAGGAATTAAGCCCTTCGCATATGCAAATAGGGGTCCTAACACCTGTTTGAGGTCTTTACAAAATTCTTTTGCGACCGACTGCAGCATTAACTGTGCAGTCAGTATTCTTAGGTGCTCGGCAGCTAAACCGGCGCTCCTTAATGGGAGTGTTGGAGGCTGCCTCCAGAAAGATAAGTTTTAATTGTTTTACATGCCTTATTGTGGAGCCGGGAGGAGCAAGAATGCTCCACTGAGCTCCACATTAAATTCGCAGTCCGCTGCCGGTCACCGCTCACCCCCATCCCGATTACCTCCCTCTTTCTCCCGGACTCTACTTACAACCTCGGCCGGCATCCGAGCCAGCTGTTCTTGGTGCCCCTGGGAATGGCAAATTTTCTCTGGGGCTGCCACTGGTGTCTGCAGCTCGCCAGAAATAAACAAATGAGGCTGGTGGACCAAGAGCCAGTGGCCATACCACCAGCTTCAGGCGTGATTCCATTTCTAAGTCTATATTTCTTAACAAAGATGTGTTGTACAAATAGAATACAAAAAACACTAGATTGCACTACTTCATTTTAATTTCCATTTAAAGCACTTGGTAAAACTTAGAATCTTCAACAAGTATTTGTTCAGCTTAAATGAGCTTCATTTGAAATAAAATTCAGTCGACATGACACCTTTGTATTTCAATAACTACAAATATCAATTGTGCTACTCCATGCATGCCTTTGTACATGATGCCCGCTGATATGTGTTAACTAGAAGAGGAGGCATCTGAGTTTTTGAAATCTCTTCATTGTAGTTGTGTGTAACCATTCTCCAAGTGAGTTAAAGTGACCATACAGAGGTAATCTGATTCATCTGTTGAAAACCCAAATTATATTTATTTTTCCTATATTTTTATATTAAAAATCTGTCAATTGCAAAGTAAAGAATTGTTTAAAATTAACAACACAACATTTTTAATGTGAAAATACAAATTTTCTATGCAAGCATTGCTTGGACACCCCAGAAGTGTGCAATCCATTGTTGAGGCAGGGTGAGGGGCAAGGAGTAGAACAGCATTTGGAAGGAGTTTGTACTATTATAAATTTGCTGCCTATAGCCTTGACTACAGTCAATAAGCTCAGGTTCAAAGTTCCTATTTGTTATTCAGCAATTTTGTTTAAAAAATAGTTAAAACTTTAGTTTTCCCAATAATAGAGTATCTGCTGCAATGAGCAAAAAGATTTCAGTATTTAAATTATAAACAAAAATAACAAATTCCCAAAAGGCAAATATAAATTAATTTTATTATAGATTAATCCTTGTGTTCATTATGGAAGCTAAAATGCTGGAAATGCACCAAATAATGTGTTACAATTCAATATTTTGGGGTGACATGCCCCCAGAAAACAAATATTGTGGCTTCAAACTTTCATATCATGGGAAGAAAAACAGAAGTACATGAGTGAAGAATGTTGGGTATGCCTTCAACTTAAGTTAAAGCCTGTGTCCCACTGCGCTTTCTGTGTGATTACTTTTTTTCACACAATGTAGGCTTATATTCAGGGCCCTTTGTGAGTTGTTAGCTTTTTTTAAAGCTATTGGTCAGATTTTTTTGATATAATGGCATGCATGGTCTCCCTGTGTGTCTGTGCACCACGCTCACTTTCTGTGTACTTCTTTCTCTCCCTCAAATTGTGTGAACATGCCCTATTTTTGTCTCACCATCTGAATGAAAACATCAGCAGAAGTAATTTTTACTCAATGTATTCCATCATTTTATACTGGAAAATTTATCAAAATTCAGATTCATATTTTTCAAAATAAAATACTTACTTGCTGGAACGCAGCGTGTTTTCTGGGGTCTCACTGCTTTTTAAAAGTTCACAAGCCTGTCTGAAGTAGTGGCCTCATTGTTTCAATGGAGCCACACAGGGTGCTCCATGTTAGTGACATCAAAGAGCAGGAAGGAAATCCTGTGCTGCATCAACCCAAGAAAATACCTGAGGCAAAGCTTTATACATCATTTCTTCCTGTGGAAATTTTACACTGATGTCTGGACTCCTGTCCCTTTATGCAGATGTGTGTATACAGAACAAGACATTATTTACTAAATCAGAATACATTTTTTCACCCTTTAAACCCCTGGATCAGATACTCCAGGGGTATATTTTTCTCGCTGTGTAAAGTTAAAAAGACATTCTTTTACTAAATTGTCATAAACTGATTGGAGTTTAATAAAATAATTTTTCTTCAACTTTACACACAGAAGAGAATGTATCATCAGATCGTTTGTGCTTGCATCAGCCAGCAGGGTAAATTTCATGTGACATCTATCTTTGTTATACCTGTTTTGGGGTGTGCCTTATTTACAGAACATAGTATACCTTTTCAAAAATGACACTTCTGTACAAAATTGTTTGCCAAAAAGCACGAAAGAATACTCTTCTAAATTTATGTACAGTTATGTAATGATGTATTTGTGTTGTGAAATGTACCCACAAGAATTGTTTTCTGTTATTACTTTTGATTTTTCTTCCAGAGATCAAGGATATAAGACAATCCACCACATTTGCACTGCTGAGCCTAGTCATGTATTACCCATTGATTTGCAGCTGGCTTCAAGGCTGTACTATACTCCAAGCAGATTAGGACGTGGCAGTAGTAAACTTCCAGAGTCAGTCCAGCAGGAGGCATCAGATATCTGCTCAGATGATGATTTTTCTTCTTTGGAACAACAGAAGCTAGCAAGGTAACAACAATTAGTATTAGTTTTAAATATGATGGCCCTGATAATCCACCATAGATACATCTTGACGTAAGTACAGAGATGCGCTGCTGGAAACTTCCGCTGGTGAATGTGGCGACTTTCCGGGGTCAGATGGACGTTTCATAATTATGAGCTCCTGCACAACTAGGGGCCCATTCTCGGGTTCCAATATGCCAAAGAGACTGGAAAGTCCGGTTTAAAAATGCTTAGTCCAGGGGAGATGGATGCTGGGTTCCTTCCCCTCACCTGCCGGGAACAATTATTTGTTATCCTCTTGGCATTCCTTATTGGGAGAGCAGCTTTAAAAAAGAACCTTTGGGGTCCAGGTCATGATCCCAGCCTGGAGCTCTAGGTGGTCCCTACAACCATTGGCTGTTGAGGAGGTATGTCTGATCTAACCATATACTGGGCCCCACTGAAGTGTGTGGGAACTGCTGACTTTGCGAGTCCCCACCCTAGGCTCTGCCCACTCCTATGCTGATAACTATGTTTGGTGCATGCAGATGTGCAACTTCCAACAGGCAATGTGGAATTCCTAATGTAAGGTCAGGATCTGACATATCTGGGTCTAAGCCTCGTTTCTGGCCATTCTGGCAAACTCCTGCTGCTGCTGATGTTACAGTGGGAGTACATCTCTCCTCCCCTCACTTGCATCTTCCCGTCCTCTCCGCCCACTCCGCCCCCACCCCCCTCCGTCCCCCCATACCTCTTCTCCTCCTGTGCAACTCAAAGACAGTGTGCAACATTTTGGGGCTTTCAGGTATATGGCCTGGAAGGAATTTTATATTAATTCACATTAAGATATTTCTAAAAGAAAGGTTAGATTCAGTTTACAAAGAATTAACACCCAGGGAAACAAGCAATTTAGAAATATATCAGACGGAACAGTCATCATAAACACATTGGTTTACATTTAAATATTGCATGACGGGCATAGTAATGTTGTCGTTATGTTGCTGGATTAGTAATCCAGAGGACTGGATGAGTAAACTAGAGAACGTGAATTCAAATCCAACCATGGCAGTTTGAAAATTTGAATTTAGTTTTAAAATTTTTTTTTAAAATGGTCAGTAAACATGACCATGCAGCTGTCATAAAAACCCAATTGGTTCACTAATGTCCTTTAGAAAACATGCGTCCTTACCTAGTCTGGCCCAGATGTAACTCCAGTCCCACACCAACATGGTTGACTCTTATTTCCCTCTAAAGTGGCCTAGCAAGCTACTCAGTTGTATGAAACTGTGCAGAAGTGCAAGAAGGGCCAGCAGGGCAACTAGGGATGGGTAATAAATGCCGGCCTTTCCAGTGATGCCCATATTCCAAGAATGGATCAAAAAAAATATTTTTGAGAAAATATTTATTCATATCTGGTTTGATGCGATTATCATTGAATGGATTTTTAAGAATGGGGCTTAACTGAATAGATAATATTGGTGTCACAAGCTTTTACATCAAAGCGACAACTTTTCATTCAAGGTGGTAACTTTGATTGGCTCGGCCAATCAATTCCCAACAATCAGAGGTAAGGGAAGGGTCAAAGGACAGCCTTTGCTTTCTCTCCCTCTACCCGCCTGGATTGCCAATTTCTATCTCGTTAGTCAAGAAGGTTGAGAGTCTCCAGGCCTAGGTATGAATGCATGCAGCCTGTAACAGAGGAAGTATGGTGCCTGCTAGCTTGCTTACTTGTAAGAGAGTTTAGCTTATAATAGGGGCAGATTGTGTGGTTTGTTATTTTATGGTATGAGGAACAGTAGGGAGTTGATTGAATCTCGCTGTGAAAACTGTATTCTGAGAGAATTTCTGCTGTAGATCTGTGTAATTTCTAACACAGAGCCCATCCCATTTGCCATCACCTTTTGCTTTCTATTGCTTAGCCAATTTTCTATCATTTAGCTATTTTACCAGTAATACCACGTACTTCTATCTTCTTTAAAAGCCTCAAATATGGAACTTCATCAAATGCCTTCCAAAAGTCCAACTGTATTATATTCACTGATCTGCTTCATGCATTAATTGAGTCACCTTGTCAAAACATTGAAGTAGATTTGTGAGACATGGGCCCAGAAATTAGGCTCCCTGGCTTCCCGTGGGTGCAAGGATCCCGCGCGCACCTACCTACCGCGCCTGCTGTTGACCTCTGGGCCCACGGGGACTTCAGCTCCTGGGCCTCCTGCAGCTGCCGGTGCACAGTGCTTGTGTATCCCAGGGGCGTAGTTAGTGCGATGCGTCCCCTGGGATCACGTGGGCCATGGAGAGCCAATGGCAGCAGACCATCTTTCATTCATAGATTTGACAGGAAGACCTGTCAAATCTATGAATTGAAATCGGCCCCAAAACAACACCTAAACTTCAAATAAATTAAAAAAAAAACCATCACATTTTTAAAATAACTATAAGTTAAATAAATTAACTACTTTAAACAAAAATTTAAATTTTTGAAAAAATTAAAATACTTTTTAACAGAGCTAAAAATAAACTTACCTTTCTTTAAAGTATCTAAAAAAGATAAACCTGTTGAAATTTTTTTAAATTGTAATTAATTAACCACTTACCTTGTTAAAAACGGGTCTTGCACCTCCTTTTTAGAAGCGCAGCTTCTTCCATACTTACCTTCCCGGAGAAACCTGAAAAAAAACCTAAGTTCGCTGCGTGCGCGCAGCCTCTCCCGCGCACGCAGTTCACCTCTGAACCGCTCCCTTCACGATCCGGTTTCCCGTGCATGCGCAGTGCATGCAGGAAACCGGCACTTCAGGAGACCTTACAGGTGAGTACACAGCGCGTACTCACCCGGCAAGTGCTGAATTTTTGGCCCATGACGTTTTATTTCCAAAACCATGTTGATTTTCTTTTATGACCTCAGTACTTTCTAGGTAAATATTAACAGCATTTTGCAAAATACCTTCCAGAATTGTCCTACCCACAGATGTCAACTCTTGAAAATATTAACCAGAGCCTCACTTATTTCAACACTCAATTCCCTAAGGACTCTAGGGTGTGTCCCTTGTGGTCCATCTGCCCTGTAGACATTGATGAGAGGCACAGCAGGATGAAGGTGAGTGTGGCTTTGTACTAACGTTTCGTGATCTACTGAGATCATTGAAAGGTTTGCGCCATAGGCCCTGAAATCCCACAAGGCCATTTACACCAGTGTTGTGTGCTGGAAGCGGGATTTTAACTCACCGAGTGGGTTCCCTGGTGTTGACCTTGCCCTAAATTCATAGAATCATAGAATGGTTACAGCACGGAACAAGGCCATTCGGCACGTCGAGCCCGTGCTGACTCTCAGCTAGTTCTACTTCCCCGCCCTTTCCCCGTAGCCCTGAAAATGTTTTTCCTTCAAATACTTATCCAACTCCCTTTTGAAAGATAAGATTGAGTCTGCCTCCACCACCCTTTCAGGCACTCGCTGCGTAAAAATGTTTTTTCTTACATCGCCTTTGAGTGGTGAATTTATTTAAATATCCAATGCTGGTTCAGTAGCACAACTCCTGTGTAACACAGGAGTAGTGCATTGGGATGGGGGGGCGTGGTGATGGTAGGGGGGATTGGTGATGTTTGAAATTAGGAGTGCAACCTTCAAAACACCAAGAACAGCTGAAGATTGCAGCAGCAGGCTAGGGGATCATCAGTTTTGTAGGAAAGTGTTTGACACGGCGAGTTGACTGTCAGATAGCTGTAATCGATGATTCTCCCATATGCTTACGGAGGGAGTCAGAGCACGCAGGGAGATCCTCTTCCCTTCCGATGGGCGGAAGAGACCTCCCCAGGAGACCATCACAGCCTGGTTGCACATTGTACAGGAGGGCACAAGCAGGGATGTGATCAGGAGGACCTGAGTGCAGTGGCGCAAACCTTTCAATGATCTCAGTAGATCACGAAACGTTAGTACAAAGCCACACTCACCTTCATCCTGCTGTGCCTCTCATCATATCCCCATCACTCTGCCTTCCCTACCCTACTCCTGCACATCCTTACTCACACCAACTTACCTTGCACCTCCACCCATCCCGCTCTCTCTATCTACATTATCACATCCCCATCACACTAGCCACTTCTCACACTCACCCTCATCCTAGTGCAATCATACCAACTAACAACACACAAGGGTAGCCACTTGGGTGTTTTATACAATGTTCATGTAAAGTTTCTGGTAATGTGCTGTCAAACATTGAAACCTTTATTTTCAACACTTTGCGTTCTTGGACAGATTTGTGTGCACCTTTGTAAGTGGCTTAGTGAGTTGCAGTGAATGGTGAGACTTAACGGTACCCCACCACAATGGTGGTGAGGGTGAAAGGAATGGCTTGGACATTGTAGGGATGCTTTATGGTGTTGGTGTGGGGTGGTGCCAACCTGGTGCATCATTTGGCGGCCAGGGTGTACAGCATCAAGTGAAGTAAATCTGGCCATGGTGAGGCCATCCCTGGCCTCCATGGCAGCAATATGGTTGGGTGCTGATGCCCTGTGTCCTGTGCAGCATCAGGTGATTGCGGAGAAGGTTGGTGGTGTTGTTGGTACTGCTGGTGTTGGGGCTGATTGTGGTTGTATTCTGAGGACCAGGGTGAGACAGTATAAAAGGCACCCATGTTGATGTAATAAATGTCATGTGAAGTAGAGATGACAAGCATTCTGTCAATGGTGAGAGAGTTCTTCCAATGAGGTGATACTGGATGGAGAGTGGAAAGCCTGCAGAATCTATGCTGGAAATTAACTGAGATACAGCTTGTGGCTGAAGAAAGTGATGATCTGTCAGGTGGGAGCTTTTACATTTGAAGCTGTCAAATAATCAGCTGGAACAATGGCCTCAGGTTGACAGCCGTGGTCCCCGAACAAGGTGGTTCCCGTGGCCATAAAGCTAAAGTGAAAAGGCAAATTAAAAAAGCCTGTTAATGATCTGTCAACTAGATGTTAATGAGATTAATTGGGTCGCCCACCAATGCCTGTCGGGTGTACTCAGCAGTGACAGACCCAACATTGGGAAAGGCACGTGTAGGCGGGTTGAGAGCGGTGTGTAGCGCCTGATTTAGCGCTGCAATCACCTCCAGGGGCGATAGAAGCCAAGTTTGAAGTTGGAGGTGATAATTAGCGGCAGGTGCTAAACTTTGCGCCCGGCCGATAATTGCGCCCCAAATGGGGCGATACCGAATTTCTCCCCCCTATTGTTTAAGTCAAGTAAGGTGACCCATGGAAGTGTGGTGTATTCTTTATTTTATATAATTCTGCGAAGACTGATTGAACTAAATGAATCTGAATCTCACCAAGTGTTAACTCAATCCATCTTACATAGAATTACATAGAATATACAGCACAGAAACAGGCCATTCGACCCAACAAGTCCGTGCTGGCGTTTATGCTCCACTCGAGCCTCCTCCCATCCATCCTTATCTAACTCTATCAGCACAACCCTCTATTCCCTTCTCCCTCACATGCTTATCTAGCTCCCCTTAGATGCTGAGGGTGTGCTGCACTGTCGGTGGAGCTTTCTTGCGGATGAGACGTAAAACCGAGGCCCCGACTGCCTCTCTCAGGTGGACGTAAACGATCCATGATACTATTTCGAAGAAGAGCATGGGAATTATCCCCAGTGTCCTGGCCAATATTTATCCCCAAATCAACATGACTAAAAAACATATTGGGCCAAAAATTCGGCACTTGCCGGGTGAGTACACAGCGCGTAAGGCCTCCTGAAGTGCCGGCTTCCTGCATGCACTGCGCGCATGCGCGGGAAACCGGAACTTCCGGTCTTGTGAAGGGAGGGGTTCAGAGGTGAACCGCGTGCGCGGGAGAGGCTGCGCGCACGCAGCAAACTTAGGTTTTTTTTCAGGTTTCTCCGGGAAGGTAAGTACGGAAGAAGCTGCGCTTTTAAAAAGGAGGCGCAAGACCCGTTTTTAACAAGGTAAGTGGTTAATTAATTACAATTAAAAAATTTTTTCAACAGGTTTATCTTTTTTAGATACTTTAAAGAAAGGTAAGTTTATTTTTAGTACTGTTAAAAAGTATTTTAATTTTTTCAAAAATTTAAATTTTTGTTTAAAGTAGTTAATTTATTTAACTTATAGTTATTTTAAAAATGTGATGGTTTTTTAAAAAAATTTATTTGAAGTTTAGGTGTTGTTTTGGGGCCGATTTCAATTCATAGATTTGACAGGTCTTCCTGTCAAATCTATGAATGAAAGATGGTCTGCTGCCATTGGCTCTCCATGGCCCACGTGATCCCAGGGGACGCATCGCACTAACTACGCCCCTGGGATACACAAGCACTGCGCACCGGCAGCTGCAGGAGGCCCAGGAGCTGAAGTCCCCGTGGGCCCAGAGGTCAACGGCAGGCGCGGTAGGTAGGTGCGTGCGCGATCCTTGCACCCGCGGGAAGCCAGGGAGCCGAATTTCTGGGCCAAAATTTGGTCATTATCACATTACTGTTTGTGGGAGCTTGCTGCGCGCAAATTGGCTGCTGCGTTTCTAACATTACTATAGCAACTACACTTCAAAAAGTAAAGCTCTTTGGGATGTCCGGTGGTTGTGAAAGGCGCTATATAAATGCAAGTCTTTCTTTCTTTCTTTCTCCCCTTAAATGCATCTATACTATTCGCCTCAACCACTCCCTGTGGTAGCGAGTTCCACATTCTCACCACTCTTTGGTTTCTTCTGAATTCCCTATTTGATTTCTTGGTGACTATCTTATATTGATGGTCTCTAGCTTTGCTCTTCCCCACAAGTGGAAACACTCTCACTGTGTCTACTCTATCAAAACCTTTCATAATTTTAAAGACCTCGATGGGTCACCCCTCAGCCTTCTCTTTTCAAGAGAAAAGAGACCCAGCCTGTTCATCCTTTCCTGATGGGCATAACCTTGCATTTCTGGTATCATTCTTGTAAATGTCTTTTGCACCCTCACCAGTGCCTCTATAGCCCTTTTATAATATGGTGACCTGAACCGTACATAGTACTCCAAGTGTGGTCTAACCAAGGTTTGATACAAGTTTAGCATAACTTCTCTACTTGTCAATTTGATCCCTCTAGAAATAAACCCTAGAGCTTGGTTTGCTTTTTTTATGACCTCATTAACCTACATCGCTACTTTTAGTGATTTGTGCATTTGCACTCCAAGCTCCCTTTCCTTCTCTACCCCATTTAGATTCTTATTTTCCAAGTAATATGTGACCTCCTTATTTTTCTTACCAAAATGCAATACCTCACACTTAGCTGTGTTGAAATTAATTTGCCAATTATATGCCCGTTCTGCAAGTTTATTAATGTCTTCTTATAATTTGTTGCAGTCCTCCTCAGTATTGACTATCCGCACCCCACCCCCCTCCCCAATTTGGTGTCATCTGCAAATTTAGAAATTAGCTTTTGATTCCAAAGTCTAAATTGTTAATATCAATTGTGAACAACCGTGGTCCCAGCACTGATCCTTGTGGGACCCCACTTTCCACCTTCTGCCATTCTGAATAGCTACCCTTTACCCCTACTCTCTGCTTTCTGTCTTGCAGCCAGTTAGCTAACTATTCTGCTACTTGTCCCCTGACATTGCATGCCATAGAGTCATGCTTTGTTAACCACTTTCTCAATATGTCCTGCCACCTTCAGGGACCTATGCACATTAACTCCCAGGTCCCTCTGTCCCTGCACACTCTTTAAAACTGTGCCATGAGTGTATATTGCCTCTCTCTGTTCCTTCTGCCAAAATGCATCACCTCACACTTCTCTGTATTAAATTCCATCTGCCACTTGTCTGCCCATTCTGCTAGCCTTTCTATGTCCTGTTGCAGTTGATTGGTATCATCCTCGCTGTTTGCCACCCCCCCAAGTTTGGTGTCATCGGCAAAGTTTAGAAATTCTACTCTGTATTCCAATATCCAGGTCATTTATATATATCAAAAATAGCAGTGGCCCCAGTACTGACCCTTGGGGAACACCACTGTCTCCCATCCTCCAGTCTGAAAAACAGCCATTTAATACAACTCGCTGTTTTCTATCCTTAAGCCAATTCCTTATCCAAGCTGCCACTGACCCACCTATTCCATGAGCCTCAATTTTGTTAACCAGCCTTCCATGTGGTACTTTGTTTAACGCCTTCTGAAAATCCATGTAGACAACATCCATTGCATTCCCTTCATCAATCCTCCCTGTTACTTCATCAAAAAATTCAGTTAGATTAGTCAAACACGATCTGCCTTTTACAAATCCGTGTTGGCTCTCCTTAATTAGCTTAAACCTCTCCAAGTGCCCGTAAATTTTTTCCTTGATTATTGTCTCTAAAACTTTACCCACCATTGATGTTAAACTGACCGGCCTGTAGTTACTGGGATTGTTCTTACACCCTTTCTTGAACAATGGTGTCACATTTGCTACTTTCCAATCCTCAGGCACCTCCCCCGTATCTAGGGAATATTGGAAAATTATGGCAAGCCCTTCCGCTATCTCCTCCCCCAATTCCCTTAGCAACCTGGGATGCAAGCTATCTGGACCATACGACTTGTCCACTCTAAGCATACCCTGACCTTATTCATTAAAAAAAGAAAGGCTTGCATTTATATAGTGCTTTACATGACCACCGAATGTCCCAAAGCGTTTTACAGCCAATTAAGTACATTTTAGGTGTAGTCTCTGTTGTAACGTAGGCTTAGTCTATTATGTGGCACCTTATCAAAGGCCTTTTGGAAATCTTTGGTGGAGATTGAAGAAGTATATGCTTGAAAGACACAAATATCTGGTTCAGGTCACTACGGGTAATGATTGATACACTCCGGGGTTACACTATCATATACGGTAAGATGCTTAGACCAATTAAGGGAAGGTATGGGGAGTGGGCAGGGAAGTGGCTTTGAGCCCAAGATCAGCCATGATCTTATTGAATGGTGGAGCAGGCTCGAGGGGCCAAGTGGCCTATTCCTGCTCCTATTTCTTATGTTCTTATGTATCTATGGCAAACCCAAATTTGTACCAGATGGCATTGTTAATGCAAATATGTATTGTTTACTAAAGTACTGTAGATATTTAATTGGACTATTGTATTGTTGTAGTTAGCATAAATACAAGTTGTGGTTGTTGTAGTAGATTTGTTCTGTTTTGAAATTTTGCTAATATGATTATCAGGATACTCGCGTCCGGTGTGGGTGGCTCCCCCCCCCCGCCATAGTATGGGTTGTGGGAGCCCATAAAACCCTCCCGCCATAGAGGACTAACCACCCTATCGGCTGGTATAAAGATGGTTATGGCCATGGAAGGAGCGTTAACGCGACCAGTCAAACTGTTAATCAGCCTGCGAATCCTTCCACTACTTCACACTGTTCCCCAAAGGGAAGAGCAAGAAATCACAGAAAGACATCGACATCAAAACCCTATTCTTTTCTGTCATCTCAAGACAAATACTGCAGAACTCCCAGGTAGTCTACCTAATAAACCAAACTGCATAAAATTAGAATTTACTGAAGTGTATAAGAATGAATCGATAAATGCATGTGATTGAGTTGTGCTGAATTGAACTGATCCATAATAGTCTGAGGGGGAGAATAGTTGACCTCAAGGTGATGATGTGTCAGTTAAATCTGCATAAATTAGCAGACAATGGGTTGGTGTTCATTAGTAAAATGGAAATGCAAAAACTTGGGTGATTGTAGATTACAGAATGTTTTAATCCCCATGAGGCTGGCATTAACAAGACTTATTATTGAGATGCATCTTGAAGACACATGATTATAAGTTGGAACAGGTTATTTTAGTTCAATATAAACTCATTGGTAATTTTACATTTGGAATATTGTGTGAGGTTTTGTGTATCCAGTCTCCAAAGGGAGGGCATTACAAATGTGAGGTCTGCCTTAGATATTTTCGTTATTTTACAGACAGCAAGTGAATGTGCAGAGTGATAGTTATAATCAAAACTCATTTTCTTCACTTAACTTCAAACCCCTTGTTTAGAATAAGATAAATAATGAACCACACATCCCTGTCCAGGTTATTGGGCTAAACACACTTGCTTTTTTGTCCTGTTTAGCATTGAAATGGACCAAAGCATACATGTGCTTGGTTGGCACTAGTGCTACAATAAATTACCTAGGCCTTTCTTGCTGTTATTTCAGTAGACAATCACCAACTCTCCTTTATTGTTATTTCTGACTGCAGGAAGTGGGGGGAGAGCTGTCTTTCTGTCTTTTATTTATTCTCGGGATGTGGGCGTTGCTGGCAAGGCCGCCATTTATTGCTCATCCCCAGTTACCCCTGGGAAGGAGGCGTGCCTTCTTCTTTATAGCAGTTGTTTGATACAACCGAGTGGCTTGCTAGGGCACTACAGAGCGCAGTTAAGAATGAACCACATTGGTGTGGGAGTGCAGTCACATGTAGCTCAGACCTGCTAAGGACAGCAGGTTTCCTTCCCTAAAGAACATTAGTGAACCAGTTGGGGTTTTTAACCGCAATCTGCCAGCTTCATGATCATTTTTACCGATAGCAGAATTTTCTTTCCAAATTTTTTTGAACTGAATTTGAATTCTCAAAATGCCATGGTGGGATTTGAACTCACTTCATAGGAAGTTTGAAACATGATAACAAATTAACTATTGTCCCCAGTTGTGTAAACACATCTTCAGTGCCTGGCTCATTAACATATAAACTCCTTTTTGTCTTAGTGACTATATCATGTAAGATGAATTTTAAACCTGTGTGAATTCACTTTAATTTTAAACACAGCACTTAAATATACAGGAAACTCTCGTTTAAACGGCACCTAAATATCCGGAATTCTCTAATAACCGGCAGAATTCATACTCCGAAAACTACAGTATACAGTCGTTTATAAGTTTTGTTTTACTGTTAAGTAATTAAAGAGTTATGGATTACCCTCAACTGGCATTACTGTACTTAATCAAGCATCTTCCACCATCCATGTAACACAACATTCTGTAGGGGAGTACCCAATTATACTGCACATTTCTTGATTTTTTTATTTTTGTTTATTAAAAATAGCCTCGGTAGATATACCTCTCCGTTATCCGGAATTTTTAATCAACCGGCACCATCCCGGTCCCGTCGGTGCCGGATACGAAAGAGTTTCCTGTAACTCATTTCTAAATCATTTCTATGGAAAAATGGGCAATAACCACAAAATACAAAAGATGCAGGTGACTCTGAGACCTACAAGTTCTGAATTGCAATTCATGGAATTTAACTTGTTTTCAATGGAGAAAAGAATATTGCGAGTGAAGATGATCTAGCTCTTTAAAATTATGATGCAGAGTTTAAGAAAATAACAATTTTACCCTTTCCCTACCTCACTGATGATGGTAAAACTGCAGTAGTAACTATATCCTTCTCCTGACTTGCTGATGATTAAGCTTTCTTGCATTTATAAATGGGGCAAGAGGGACCTGTACAAGAAAGAAAGACTTGCATTTCTATAGCGCCTTTCACAACCTCCAGACATCCCAAGGAGCTTTACAGCTAATTAAGAACTTTTTTGAAGTGTAGTCACTCTTGTAATGTAGGAAGCGCGGCAGCCAATTTGCGTACAGCAAGGTCCCACAAACAACAATGTGATAATGACCAGATAATGGCCCAAAAATTAGTGCCGCTACGCGAGAGTACGCACTGCGTACTCTCGCGTATTCTGTCTCCAATTGCCGGTTTTCTGCATGCACTGCGCATGCGCTGAAAACCGGCGCTTGGTGAATGGAAAAGGGGGCGGGTCCTAGGTGAACCGCGTGCGCGCTACAGGCTGCGCGCACGCTGTGCACTTAGTGGTTTCAACGCGCAGGTAAGTACGGAAGATTCTGCACATAAAAAAAGGAGTAAGACCCACTTTTAACAAGGTAAGTAGTGAATTAAGTATTATTTTGAATTTTTTTTAACAGGTATATCTTTTTTAGAGACTTTAAAGACAGGTAAGTTTATTTTTATAACTTTTTAAAAGATTTTAAATTTTTTCAAAAATTTAATTTTTTATTTAAAATGGTTAATTTATTTAACTATACTTATTTTATTAATGTGATGTTTTTTTTAAATTTAATTGAGGTTTAGCGGTTCTTTTGGGGGGCTATAGTGAGAGATCGCGGGGAAGCCTTACCCTCGCACGAAGGCTCCCTCGCTAATTTTTGGGCCAATCTGTTTTTAGGTGCTGGTTGAGGGATAAATATTGGCCAGGACACCGGGAGAACTCCCCTGCTCTTCTTCAAAATAGTGCCATGGGAGTGGGACCTCCACATGAGTGGGCAGATGGAGACTCGGTTTAACGTCTCATCTGATAGATGGCATCTCCGACAGTGCAACACTCCCTCAGTACTGCACTGGAGCATCTGCCTAAATTTTGTGCTGAAGCCTGTGGATTGTGTTTGAACCCACAACCTTCTGACTCAGATGTGAGAGTGCTACCGCTGTGCCACAGCTGATACCTCTCGGTGGACGGGTTGCACCTAAACTGGTCTGGGACCAATGTTCTCGCAGGGAGCTAAACTAGTGCTGTTGGGGAAGGTTTAACTAATTAGGGAGGGGGAGGGGAACTAGGACGAAGTATCAGAGAGGAAAAACAAGGTGCATTGAGGACTGGGAGCGACAAGCAGCATTTGATTAAAGAATAATATAGAAAGAGCAGAGATTAGACGGAGGAGAAATGCAAAGCAGACCAAGGTGGGTTTGAAGTACATATGCGTAAATGAACGGAGTGTGCCAAATAAGGTTGCTGAACTGCGGGCACAAGTTTCCATATGGTGTTATGATATAGTGGCAATAACAGAGACATGGCTCAAACAAGGGCAGGAATGTGAACTTAACACTCCTGGCTACAATGTATTCAGGAGGGATAGAGAAGGAAAAAAAGGATGGGCTGGCAGCATTGATCAGTCACTGTTACAGCCCTGGAAAGTGATGATGTGCTAGAGGGTTCAAAGTCAGAATCTATTTGGTTAGAGTTAAGGAGCAGAGCAGGAGCTGTTAATGCTGCTGTGTGTATACTATAGTCCACCAAATAGTGGGAAGGGTATGGAGGAGCATTTCTGCAAGCAAATTTCAGAAAAATGTGAAGCTTGATAATGGGGTCTCTAATACAGACTGGGAAAAAAACAGTGGCAAGGTCAAGGAGGGGAAGGAATTCCTGAAATGCATACAGAAGAACTTTTTTGATCAGGGTGTTTCCAGCCCAACAAGGAAGGAAGCAATGCTGGATCTAGTACTGGGGAATGAAGTGAGGCAAGTGGAGCAAGTTTCAGAGGGAGAGCATCTGGGAAACAATGATCAAAATATCATTAGGTTTAAGGTAGTCATGGAAAAATGCAAGGAAAATGAAAGGTGAAGATACTCAACTGGAAGAGGAGATTTACCAGAATGATACCAGGGATGAGGAACTTCAGTTAAGTGGAGAGACTAGAGAAACTGGGTTTGTTCTCCATGGAGCAGGTAAGGTTAAGGGGAGATTTAATAGAGGTGTTCAAAATTATGAGGGGTTTTGATAGAGTAAATAATGAGAGCCTATTTGGCAAGTGGGTCGGTAACCAGAGGACACATATTTAAGATAATTGGCAAAAGAACCAGAGGGGAGATGAAAAGAAATATTTATACGCAGTGATTTGTTGTGATCTGGAATGCACTACCTGAAAGGGTGGTGGAAGCAGATTCAATAGTAATTTTCAAGCAGAATTCGATATATACTTGAAAAGGAAAAAATTGCAGGGCTATGGGAAGTGAGCATAATTGGATAGCTCTTTGAAAGAGCTGGCACAGGCATGATGGGCTGAATGGCCTCCTTTTGTGCTGTAAGATTGTCTGGTTTCTATTGCTGAGCTAGCTTTTGATCTAGACAGCTAGTTAAATGTTTTTGATACTTAGAGCCTCTTTTAGGATGGGCTTATATTGGAACTTTAACATCACTGTGAAGTGGTCTCCACCTCACAGCAACGCTAAAGTTGGAGTATAACAGCAGTCATGTTTCTGGAGTGAAGTCGTGTGAGACTCGCTGGAGTATGCAGTCTCAGCATACGAACATATGAAAATATCGGACAGAAAAAGACCAACTGATCCAACTCGCCTGTCCCATGCAGTCGGGCTGCCTTGTGCATCATGATACAGACACTCCCTACCCACCTGGAGCCATGTAATCTCCTGGGAGAGGTGAAATATCAGATAAAAACCTAGGCCAATTAGGGGAGAAAATGTTGAAAATTCTTTTCTGACCCCTTTAGATGATCAAAACTAGTCCAGGAGACTAATGCATGCTTGGGTTTTATATCACATGGAATATAATTCCGCTGTGGTATCAAACTTGGTTTATAAAATTGATCAGGGTGCATCTTGCTATCAAAACATTTTAAATGTATCAGCCGAGAGGGGAGCTATGCACATGCTTGTAAGTAGACATGTGCAGAGCTCTTTTGGATAGGAAAATTCCAAAATGAGCTTGATAGTATAACAAGGTACTACATAGCTGGAATCAATGCTGATGTTATCAGTGACAGACTGGTGGCTGCAGTATAAATGCTCCCTTTAAGACTCACATGGAATTTTATCAAATGATTTAGCTAGAATTCCCACAGATTTATGATTTATGACTTCTGCTTCAACCTCCTCACCTCTCCTTTCTTCCCCACTGCTTCTACACTCTTGAGATGAACATTGATAATACCCTGTAAAATGCTGTCAAGCAATTTCTCCACTACAGATATTAGGCTATTCCTATAATTCCAGGAATTCCACATTGATTATAAAGGAGTTAGTTAAGAATGGGTTTGTAGGTTGTAAGAATAAATACACAGACAATGAAATACTGTAGCGAACATTGTGGTTTCTGTGCTGCTTGGACTATGGAGATGTTATCAGTAGAATCCAACTGGTCAGTATTGAATAATGGAAACTGAAATTATATTCTGGAATTTTTGCTCAATTGCCTTTGTGGGTTAGGGAGAAATTTGACAGACCCTTACTTTTTGACATCTGTTTATTAACTTTCTTCAGAAGATTTTTAAATAAGTAAGGAAGAGTTCGTGAGACATCAAATTGCATATGATCTGTTGAAGGAATAGGCTGAGTGACCTTTCCTTGTTCTATCATTTCTTTTTATAAGTTTTGGATTGCAGTTTTAATATTTCAGACTTCAGCTTTGTAGGAGCTAAATTTCAAATTCACTAAAGTTCAATATGAATACAGGGTCTGCATTAACCTATTAAGCTGTGAAACAGCAAAATCACAGTAGAGGTATTTTAGTAAACTTGCATTGATACAATAGAAGCTATATATCCCTGTTTGTGTTTTAATTAGAGTGTTATTTGTGTACTCTGTTGTGGTACATGTCTTCACACTTATGTTTCTTTTTATGTTAGAGCTATAAAGTTGTGATTAATCGTTTTCTAATTTCAGACTTATTTATGAAGGAATTCCCGTATCAGAAGTGATTCAGGAAAATGTACAGGATGGTGTCAGAATTTTACCACCACTTTCACCAGAATCTCTGTCTGAATGGCAACGAATTGCAGAATACTACGTGGAGAGACCCAGAACAATGCTCTTTGGAAAATCAGTAAGCAATTAAAATAGCAATCTTTGTTGTACTATCATGATAAAATACTGTTGCAATAAATCACAGGCTTTGGCTGCTTCCAGAACTTCTGCTGAAGGTAAGTATTTTGTTCATAAAATGGAAGGTTTTCTATTGAAAGGTATAATAGTTTATGATAAATAATTAAATATTATGGGATCAGAATTTCACTGGTCTCCTACATTAAATTTGGCAAGACATTGGCAGAACCCCTTAAAAACAGTGGAGTCTTGTTTGTGCTGGGTTTGTGCCATTTCCAAGGATTCCCTATTTGCCTTGTAAGGGGCAGAACCTTCATCCACCCTTTACAAAGCAAATGCTGGCAAGGGGCAGAGCCAGGTGCGGGGTCTCCATGCACTGGGAGTTTCCGCTCTCTGTATGCATCACACACTTTTTCTCATTGTTGTCTGTAAGACTCTCACTCTTCAGGGGATTTTGGGACTCGCATTCGTACAGATGTGTAGTCTGTATTTTTTGAAGTGAGAAGTCGCACAACACCAGGTTATAGTCCAACAGCTTTATTTGAAATCACAAGCTTTCGGAGCGCTGCTCCTTCGTCAGGTGAAGTGAAGAGATGCATATAGGCACAGCATATATAGTCAGAGAACACTACCCGATGATTACAGTTAATCTTTCCAACTGCCCTTTATCACACCTCGGCAGAGAGATAATCACGGCAATCAAGGGTGTGGATGGTGTCCAAACAGGTCAGTCAGGAAAACATTACATCAAAGACAATGTGACAGATGCTGTATGGAAAACAAAAAACTTTTTTCGCCGGAAATCACAGCAGGTCCGGCTGCATCTGTGTAGAGAGAACAAGCCAACGACGACTCGAGTCTGGATGACTCTACGTCAGGTGGGGTTACATGTAGCGTGACATGAACCCAAGATCCCGGTTGAGGCCGTCCTCATGGGTGCGGAACTTGGCTATCAGTTTCTGCTCGACGATTTTGCGTTGTCGTGTGTCTTGCAAAAAAGTTTTTTGTTTTCCATACAGACCCAGCATCTGCCACATTGTCTTTGATGTAATGTTTTCCTGACTGACCTGTTTGGACACCATCCACACCCTTGATTGCTGTGATTATCTCTCTGCCGAGGTGTGATAAAGGGCAGTTGGAAAGATTAACTGTAATCATCTGGCAGTGTTCTCTGACTATATATGCTGTGCCTATATGCATCTCTTCACTTCACCTGACGAAGGGGCAGCAGCTCCGAAAGCTTGTGATTTCAAATAAAGCTGTTGGACTATAACCTGGTGTTGTGCGACTTCTCACATTTGTCCACCCCAGTCCAACACCGGCACCTCCACATCATGTATTTTTTGAGTATTACTGTCACTGTCATTTTGTGAATTTTTTGGATAGTTATAGAATTCTAATATGTGAGTTGAAATTTAACAAATTATCATTCATATCTGTTTGGAATAAATATTTAAACCCACATTGTTATAGGCTATTTGCTTGGTCAATATTGAAAGTTCTAAATGTTTAAAGTACTCTTGCTATTACAGTCTCTGTAATTATATTATGCCAATCATTTTTTCATGATTTTATTTCAATGGTGCATTTTACAGTTAATGAAAATTGGGTCAACATTTTATGGTTGTCTTCTGATAGTCAATGTGTCACTTTGTAGAGATTCACATATCTCTGGTAAACAGGATCGAGTGCAAACCAATATGGTGGGTATATTGTGTTTAATCGGAGTTTAGGACGGAATATAACACACTAGTTATACAGCAAAAACATACGACCGTGACAAGCAGCTGGTACCGGACCCGATCGGACAGACGGCTGGCAGGCGTGAACAGTTCTCTGGCTTCTGGCCTCTCTCTCTCTCTCTCTCCTCTCTCTCTCTCTCTCTCTCTCTCTCTCTCTCTCTCTCTCTCTCTCTCTCTCTCTCTCTCTTTCACACTAGAACCTCCGATGGTGAGCGTGGGATCACTCTCAAAAGAGCGTTCGACCAACCCAACTTCTCTTTGCAACTTCTGTTCGGCTCTCCCCTCCACCATCTGTGGGCAAAGCCTTGGGGTGTCACTTTTTATTCTCTTTTTAGGGGTGGGCCTGAGGCCAAGTTATTGACAAGACCATTTAACCTATAGAAGTTCCTCCAAAACTTCATCAACCAATGACAGCTCAAGTTCTTTGTCCTGGTTCTTGGATGAAAGCCCTCCCCAAAAGAGGGTTTCATTACTTCATCCAATTTATCTTTCTTGTTTTTACATTTTAAAGGTTCCTCCATTGGAATCCATCTTATCTCTCTTGACTCTATCCTCCTTAACCCAGCAAGCACAAGGCCCGGCCCTGTCCCTCTTAATCATGGCCCCAGCCAGAGCTGTTGCATGTTAGCCAGCTGCTATCTCACCATCATCTAGCAAATGGCCCATTCTAAGATTGATACCTTAGCCTCCTCAAATTCCTTTCATTCTATGTCTTTTCCTAATTAACTTTTAATTATCTTCACAAGCAGTTCAGCTAAACAAACTCCAAATTCTATCTGTGGAGATTATAAAATGGTTATTAGTAATAATGGAAGAAATATAGGTTGGGCCTTCACTGGCCAAATTAAAGATACATTAACAAAGTCAAAACCCTAACTTACAAACAACAGATAACTAGCCTGGCAGGGCCATCCTATGGGCCCCTGTGTGGAATGTTTATGTTTCACCTAATCTAACTGATTAAAAAGACTGTCTCAAATTCCAATGCAAGCTTTCCAAGAAAATGAAACTTATCATTTAAACACAGTATTATTCGTGTAGCCATATACATTTTTAGGCACCCCTAGTTTCTAACAGTCCCCACCTTGAGAGGGAGAAAAACTCTATTTCGACCTCATTTACGAACCTCTACCAACCATGCCAACTCTAAATTATTGGTTCGACGGTTCAATCGACGTGTCAAGCATCTCAAATAACATGACATTATAATTAGAACTATTAAGACCAGGCATTGAGCAATTACTAGGGCTGCTGATACCATTCTTGCCCAGGGATGCTGGCTGGCTTTATAAGCTACTTCCCACCACCTGTGGTCCCCTAACTTGCTTATTGCTTTCTCAATTTGGGCATTGTCTTGCTGCATTTTAACCAAATGTTTCTGCGAGGTACTACTTCTTTCAATGATAGACTTTAAACTGAGGGATAGTGATGGAATTGGATGTCCAAATTTTACCACTGCCTCTAGGGCCTCCTGCTGCATAGTAATATTTATTTGTATTTGGGTTATATTGTGAGTTCTTATGGGAATCAAATGGGCGTTTCCTACTCTAGTCATTTCAAGAGGTCTTAAGCAGAAGGTTGGCCGTCTGACCTGACTGATGTCTAGCCCGTGGGTATATTGGGTAGCAGAGGTGGTCACACAATAACGTCCCTGGCTTAGATAACTGACCAGAGTGTGGTTATTGCCCCATGTTTGTACTTGGATAGTGCAAGTAGGTGATTCTTCATCTACAGTGAACCCACATGCTGGTATCCCAGGCTCAAGACTGTCACATCTACACATCCATGATCCTTTATTTTTAGTGCAACAATCCAAATTAGGGGCCTTCCAGGTCATGCCCTGCTTAATCAAGTAGTGTGGATATTCTGCATACTGTTTGTGTACCTTCCCTTCCATAGATCCTATTGATTTGACCTTGAACACTTCCCACTTATTTGTCTTGTTCAATCGGGGCAACCATAGGACTACTGGTATGAGAATGATGTTGGGGTCTAGATAATAATTATTCTCCCCACCTGGGCATGGTAATTTGGCATAGTAAGCTAACCCATGTGTCCTAGCAGTACACCATGGTTCAGTCTTGTTAAACCATTTCTCTAAATGTCTGTCATTCACAATGTTGGGTATCTGATTATTTTCGATGTCTGTCAGACCCTTCTGTACCTGATCCAGTAGGAAACTCCCATACATAGCACAAGTGATACCCTTAGAAAACTGGTCCTTACTTCCTTCAGATTCTTTAATTATCTCATTAACCTTGTCCTGAATCTCTTGAAAATTGTGTACCATTTCTAAGGTTGTTTTTAGTGCTTCTTGCAATTCTTGAATTTGGTCTGAACCTCCCTTATTTATTTCGGTCCCTCATAGCCTCATCATGTTCCCACATAGATTCTATGTCTATTCTATTCCATGCTGCTGTGCCTGCCGGGGCTCCTATTCCTAGCCATTCTCCTAACCCTCGCTTCCTTCTCGACTTAGTCGTACCGTTTTCTCCACCTACCACTGATTCGTACCATTGTCCATCAATTGGGGGCCAAGATTCGTCACTGTCTTTTCCTGCATTCCTTTCTACAAAATCCTTAACTATTTGTCTCACCAGATAACTGTAAAATAGCTCATGTGCGTGGTTGCAAAGGCCCTTTGGCATTTGGACTGCTGAAAAATTAAATATCACTGGGACAATCTCATATCTAACATCATTATACAGGCTCTCATGGGTTTGAGTTACAACTAAACCATTATCGGGACCTTCTGTTATTTTGGGACAGTTTTCTTTCTTGTTACTGGTTTTATTTACCGTGATCTCCTCTCTCTTTTGTGTTATTACAACTACCCCTCCACTACTAACACACCATCCCGCACAGCATCGTGGGTTATTTCCCGTATTATTTTCTTGCCACTTGGCTTTCCACCGGTATTCACCCTCATGTCTCGGCCAAAAGGACGGCCAATTCAAATCATATTTCTTAATGTCCCAGTTTTCGCTCTTTACTTCATAGAGTATTTCCATCAGTCCAGTTTTAACCAATGCTGTGGATACCTTCCGGTACCATCCTGGGGCTTTGCCTTCCGGTGCCTCTGGGTTGTATCCCTCTGTGCTGCAATGTAGTTGCACCCGAACTCCATTTCCTTCAGGAACCAAAAGGTGGTGCTTCCAAGTGGTAACCGTCGGTAGACGTACCACACATCCCTCGCATATGAATTTTACTTCACATATTTCCTTCAAAACTCAACATGATATATCCTCGCCATTGGTATTGTAGTATTCCACCCAGTTCATAGAGATTGGAGATGTGTTCGAGTGTCTTATGAATATGATGACCCCCCAGCAGGAGGGTTCGATGACTGATGCAGCGTGCGACCTGTTTCATTATCATTCTTAACTGGTTCTGTAAGGCAAAATATGCAATATTTATTCTTTCACAGTTTTCAACTGATTGATATGGTACCATTTAGCCACCTTGGCCCTCCCCTTTTTCCCAGGGAATTGCACCAGATAAACCGAAGGACTGGCCCTGTCAATAATCGGAAAGGGGACATTCCACTTTGCTTCGAAGCAATGTTGCTTCTTCCCATAGTTTAGTACCATTACAACATCTCCCACTTGATACTCAAATGGTCGGACCTTCTTGTCGAAGTATTTCTTTGCCTGGTTTTTTGATTCGCCTGTTTGTGTAGCTACAAACATGTTAGTTTGTTCTATGTTCTCTACCACCATTTCAAGCCATTTTTGGTTGGTAATTCCCTGTACCAAGGGTGTGGCTGAAGGGGTTAACAGATGGGCTGGCATTCGCATTAGTCGCCCGGTCATAGCCTGGTAGGGTGAGATACCCATTGTGCTATGTGGGGTAGACCTAATAGCCATTAGATACATTAGCAATATGCTGGACCATTTGGTGGGGTGATCTGCACAAAATTTGTTTCACATAGTTTTCAGAGTTCGGTTTCCTCTTTCCACCAGTCCAGATGGTTGTGGGTGATGGGAGATGTGAAGTTTATGCGAGATACCCATTATCCGTTGTAATTCGGTAACAATTTGGGCGGTAAAGTGTGATCCCTGATCACTATCAACTTGAATTGGCAATCCCCACCTGCAGATCACCTCACCCAATAAAAGGCGAGCCACTGTCAATGCGGTGTTTGTTTTACATGGAAAACCCTCCATCCATTTAGTAAATTTATCAACTATAACCAGACAATACCGCAAGCCAGAAGGTCCTCTAGGTAAGGGCCCTATAAAATCAATTTGAAGGTGGGTCCATGGCCCATCGGGAGGAGGGGGACTATGCAACAGTGCCCGATTAGTGTGGGCACTTGGATTGTGCTGTAAACAGGGCAGACAACGATTCACCCTATGAGTGACATCTGTGATGCAATCAGGATACCATGCAAATTTGCGTAGTTTCTGAACAGTTACATCAGCTGAATAGTGCCCTCCTACTGGGAGTGAGTGCAGGAGATCAAAAATTTCGGGTGTCATGGATGGGGGAACTCAGACAACCGGGAGATCAGATGATAGCCACCGCATGCGGGGGTTGAACATTAACAGGGGAGCAGCTTCCCCAGACTGATCCGGAGCCAATTGTGTGTCCGCAGCCCATGGAGTGGGCTGAGGTAACGGATATCCATTCTGATGCCATGCAACACGGTGGCATAGTGGTTAGCACTGGTGCCTCACAGCGCCAGAGACCCGGGTTCGAGTCTGGCCTCGGGTGACTGTCTGTGTGGAGTTTGCACATTCTCCCCGTGTCTGCGTGGGTTTCCTCCGGGTGCTCCGGTTTCCTCCCACAGTCCAAAAATGTGCGGGTTAGGTTGATTTGGCTATGATAAATTGACCCTTAGTGTTAGGGGGGGATTAAATATGTGGGGTTACAGGGATAGGATGGGATATGTTAGGGGGAATTAAATACGTGGGGTTACGGGGATAGGGTGGGATATGTGTCAGTGCAGGCTCGATGGGGATTCTGTGTGAGAAAGCAGGGACAGGGTACTGGATTTGGATGATCAGCCATGATCGTATTGAATGGTGGAGCAGGCTCGACGGGCCGAATGGCCTACTCCTGCTCCTAGTTTCTATGTTTCTATGTTTCTATAACAACTGCATAGGGGGAATAACTGGACTGGAGGGAAGGGAGGTCGATGTCCCCACCTTGGATACTCGAGACTGATCTTAAGGGAGGGGTAGGGGCTTGCCAGAGGTCACCGTTAACAGCGGCATCCTTGGCAGCACGCTCTGCCTGTTAGTTACCCTGGGTGTGTACATCTGAAGAACGTGAATGGGACTTTACCTTACCAACATAGACAGGGGCAGATCGTGAATTTAAAGAGTCCCAAAGGGAAGCAAAGAGGTCTGCATGGAGCAGGGTCTTACCATCGACAGTACAAAAATTATTCCTAGCATACAGCGGTAAAGATAACAAAGTGTTAATCGCATAGGCACTATCTGACCAGACATTAACCGGTATGTCATGAGTAACTTGGATTGCTGTCACCAGGGCTGCAACTTCAGCATATTGGGCAGAGTGGGGAATGCATTTATACTTAAGTTCTCGGTCAGGCATGACTACTGCAAATCCAGTAAGGGGCTTTCCATCCCTGTGATAGGATGACCCATCAATGTAGACGTTCTGGGCGTCACTTAGCAGAGTAGGAGAGACGGGGTGACGGTCGAACTCCAGTGGTGGAAGGAGACATTCATGGCTTCCCCCCCTCGTACAGTAGGAGCTGAGGTAGTAGAGTTGTCTGCCTTGGCGTTATTTCCAAATCTCTCTGAGTTAACAGAAGTGTCCAGTGACTGAGTCGGGCAGAGGAGACCAAAGTGTCCCCTGGTTTAAGTAGAAGATTCGAAGGGGTGTGGGGGCTATGTATGATCGTTTTGTTCAGCCCAGTAATAAACGTGAAGTGTTTGACTGCCCAAAAAGTGGCTAGCAGATGTCGCTCACACACAGTGAAATTCTTTTCCACGCCATTCAAAATAAGGGAGGCGAATGCGATTGGCATAAGTTTACCCTGTACCTCTTGGCACAGAACAGCAGCAAGACTCTGATCGGTGGATCCCACCTCCAGGTGGAAAGGCTTATCTCGGTCAGGGCTTGTCAGGCATGTGGCTTGCATAAAAGCAGTTTTAAGGAGGGACACAGCCGTGGTCCAGTCACGGGCCACAGCATCCTCTTCACCCTTTAACAGTTCATATAATGGTTTGGCTAGCTCCGCAAATCTGGGAATAAACGAGCGCTGGTATCCCACTAGGCCCAGGAAGGAGCGAAGTGCGGTTTTGGATGTGGGCAATAGTAAACACTGAATCACCTCAATCTTATACTGGCCAGGGCTGAGTCCCTTTTGTCCCACAGAAACCCCTAAAAATGTCACTTCTGGCTGTAACAGTTGTACCTTTTTGGGGTTAATTTTCAGCCCAGCTTTTAGAAGAAGGTCTAATAGCTCTTCCATTAATTTAATATGAGTCTTTTTGTCAGGCGTTGCAAGCAAAAGGTCATCAACATACTGCAGCAGGCAGTCGGGTCTCGAAAAAGGTTTCAGTGCCTGAGCTGTCCGTTTGTGGAATATAGTTGGGGCATTGTGAAAGCCTTGAGGTAAACATGTCCAAGTATAACTTTGATCTTCAAAAGTGAAGGCAAACTTGTACTGATCCTCTGACTTAACAGGGATACTCCAGAAGCCGTTTGAAATGTCAAAGGTGGAGAAGTAGCAGCTACCTGGTGGAATCTGGGACAGGAGAGTGGAGGTCTCCCGAACAACATGGGCACAAGCTGGGGTTACCGAATTAAGCTTGCGATAATCAATTGTTAGATGCCAGCTATCGTCTGGCTTCTTAACTGGCCAGGTTGGAGAATTAGTGGTAAAAGTGCCAGTGCGGATAACACCCCACTTTAACAACGAATCAATAGTAGACCGAACATGAGGTTTACTCTCAGCCGGAATGGAATACTGCTTAACAGGAGGGTGGGAGGGTCCATTAATCTCCTCATCTCCCGACATCCTACCACAATCATGTTTGAACTTAGCAAAACCCTCTGAAAATTTATGAATTAATGTATTAACCACGGGGTCTTCAGTCCCGGGAAGGGTGAAATCCTTGGGTTTTTTAATCGCAGAAACCGAATGGACATCTGAAATAGGTGTCGGTGGTCCCTCATTGAAGTGCCACCAAAGACAATCATTAGCGTAGTCAAGGACAACACAGTGTTTATGCAGCGTGTCACTTCCGAGGATACCTTTCTGGTCATGGGTGGCCATATATACAGGAGAGGGGACATCGACGGAATTCCCATCGATGGACAAGACTGTGGAGCTCAATCCCTGATTAACTAACTGAGTAGAAGCATTAAAGCCAGAGAGGTTTAGGGCGGTGCCAGAATGGGAAAAGGGAGCGGGGTCATGTAAAATAGTCACGGGAGAACCGGAATCCACAAGCATAACATGGCGGCGGCCTCCATGATCAGTGGCCCGGACAAAGGGTCGTCCGTCGTCCCCGTACCAAACAGGAGAAGACGTGGTCACCGTGGAGGCCTCTGACCGTCACTGGGGCCGTGAGTCTGGGAGCGCATCTCCACTGCGAGAAACAGCCGAAACGTTTTGCCCCCCCCCCCCACTGTGCTTTATGGCCTCAACTACTGCCGAAAGGCGTTCTAGCTGCTGCTGCACGGAGTTCAAATCAGACCCGTTACCTTCATGGATTGGGGGTTGGTAGCGTGGGCCATTATTCGGACGTCGACTATCGCGGCAGTCGCGAGCATAGAGTCCGGGCTTATAACAGCTATACATAGAAGATAGAAGCAGGAGTAAGCCATTCGGCCCCTCTTGCCTGCTCCGCCATTCAATGCGATCATGGCTGATCATCCAAATTCAGAACCCTATCCCTGCTTTCTCCCCATATCCCTTGATCCCTTTAGCCTTAAGAAATATATCCAACTCCTTCTTGAATATATTTAATGAATTGGCCTCTACTGCCTTCTGTGGTAGAGAATTCCACAGGTTCACCACTCTCTGGGTGAAGAAATTCCTCCTCATTTCTGTCCTAAATGGCTTACCCCTTATCCTTAGACTGTGACCCCTGGTTCTGGACTCCCCGACCATCGGGAACATCCTTCCTGCATCTAGTCTGTCCAGTCCTTTCAGAATTTTATAAGTTTCAATGAGATCCCCTCTCATTCTTCTAAACTCCAGCGAGTATAAGCCCAATCGACCCAATCTCTCCTCATACGTCATTCCTGCCATCCCAGGTATCAGCCTGGTGAATCTTTGCTGAACTCCTTCCATGGCAAGAACATCCTTCCTCAGATAAGGCGACCAAAACTGCACACAATACTCAAGATGTGGTCTCACCAAGGCCCTGTACAGCTGCAGCAAGACATCCTTGTTCCTGTACTCGAACCCTCTCGCTACGAAGGCCAACATACCATTTGCCTTCTTAACTGCCTGCTGCACCTGCATGCTTACCTTCAGCGACTGGTGCACAAGGACACCCAGGTCTCGTTGCACTTCACCTTCTCCAATCTATTGCCATTCAGATAATAATCTGCCTTCCTGTTTTTGACACCAAAATAACAGATTACGTGGCGTTTGTCTCCCGACTGGGGAGGGGTTTGTGGAGTCAGAGGACCCTCCACCGCCGACACTTTGGACTCAGTAGGGGTGAGGGACGATTTAACTCGGTCCCAAGCTCGAATGCAAGCATCCTTCAGATCAGCCCACGGGGTTCCCTGATGAACAGTAATACCAAGAGCGTCCCTTACGGGGGGTAAGAGAGCATCAATGAATGTCAGCTTAAATCCCTCCGTGTCCCAAAACTCTTGACCATTACAGTTTTTCTGGGACTGGTTGTACAAATCATACAATCGATTTGCAAAGGCTACGGGATGCTCATTAGCCTTTTGCCGGGCGTCCCAGCTGCATGGGTGAAATTAACTGCGTCCATGCCCAAACGGGAACAAACTGACTCCATACCATCCCACCACCCCTTACTTTTATCATAGGTTTCCCGTGAAAGTGATAACTTGAGTTCCCGTGAAATGCATGACAACAGAACTTGTTTTAAGTCTGTCAACTCTAACTCAGGGTGACAGTGACGGAATGTATCCCAATCACTTGTTAGGGCGACTGGGTTCGTCCCCCAGTTTATTGGCCCCAATTCTTCGGCTAGTACTTTGCACTCCGCCGGGGTCAAACCTCTACTGGTAGTAATAGTTACTTCCACATTTGGGGGCAGGTTGTAGGCTACAGAAGAGGTATCATTATCGAATTCATCATCCGAGGGTGTAGGGTCACCAAATTGGGTGGTAGTAGTAACTATATTAACCTGCTTGGTAGCTACTGGGGCAATTTGTCTTGGATAGGGAGGCGGAGGCGCAGAGGGTGAGGGACTATTTTGGCAGATGGGGTTATTATTGCACTGGGCTTTTCTTGTTAGATCATCCCAGTTAATACCGGGATCCCCTGGTTTAAGGCGACTAACGGCCGCAACAGCAGCTGTTTGTCTCCCCAGCTTTCCTTTCAATTCCATAATTTTTAATTCGCAGTGAGCATGGTCAGTGCTCACCAGAGGGGGTTTTTCAAGTAATTCTCTCACGGCTCCCCTGGCGTCCTCAAGTTGTGAGATCAGGGATTCATTTTTTATTTTTAAGGCCTTGTTATCCTCAAACACCTGATGGTGGCGCCTTGAGGCAAGTTGTGCCTCATCTGCCAAGGCTTGTTCTTGATGGAGAAGTGTACAGACTGTGGCATGTTGGCCTTGCCAGTCCTGTAAGTCTCTTTCAAGTTGTGCATTTCTTTCTTTCAGGAGTACAACTTCGCCTCCCAAACGAACAGCACACAAGTGGGCTGCATAAGCCAGCCTATTTCTGGCTTCCTTAACTTTGCATTTCTTCGCACCCACCTTTGATGCTATCTCACCCCAAATCTCAGAGTAACTCTTCTCACTTTTCTCATCTCCCTGCACTATTCCAATTACTTACTTGGGCCCCCGGAGCCCCTAACTTATCCAAAAAACTGTTCACAACCTTTTCTCTAAAATATGCATCTGCCATTTCGTTTTTACTTTACAACCCGATAAGAACACCTAGTACCTTTATAGACTGAACCCGTCCTCAACTCATTTTGACCACAACAACCCTGTTGCATTCCTGGCTCGGCTCACCAATTTGTAGAGATTCACGTATCTCTGGTAAACAGGATCGAGTGCAAACCAATATGGTGGGTATATTGTGTTTAATTGGAGTTTAGGACGGAATATAACACACTAGTTATACAGCAAAAACATACGACCGTGACAAGCAGCTGGTGCTGGACCCGATTGGACAGACGGCTGGCAGGCGTGAACATTTCTCTGGCTTCTGGCCTCTCTCTCTCTCTCTCTCTCTCTCTCTCTCTCTCTTTCACTCTAGAACCTCTGATGGTGAGCATGGGATCACTCTCAAAAGAGCGTTCGACCAGCCCAACTTCTCTTTGCAACTTCTGTTAGCTCTCCCCTCCACCATCTGTGTGGGTAAGCCCTTGGGGTGTCACTTTTTAATCTCTTTTTAGGGGTGGGCTTGAGGCCAAGTTATTGACAAGACCATTTAACCTATAGAGGTTCCTCCAAAACTTCATCAACCAATGACAGCTCAAGTTCTTTGTTCTGGTTCTTGAATGAAAGCCCTCCCCAAAAGAGAGTCTCATTACTTCATCCAATTTATCTTTCTTGTTTTTACATTTTAAAGGTTCCTCCATTGGAATCCATCTTATCTCTCTTGACTCTATCCTCCTTAACCCAGCAAGCACAAGGCCTGGCCCTGTCCCTCTTAATCATGGCCCCAGCCAGAGCTGTTGCCTGTTAGCCAGTCGCTATTTCACCTTCATCTAGCAAATGGCCCATTCTAATATGGATACCTTAGCCTCCTCAAATTCCTTTCATTCTATGTCTTTTCCGAATTAACTTTTAATTATCTTCACAAGCAGTTCAGCTGAACAAACTCCAAATTCTATCTGTGGAGATTATAAAATGGTTATTAGTAATAATGGAAGAAACATAGGTTGGGCCTTCACTGGCCAAATTAAAGATACGTTAACAAAGTCAAAACCCTAACTTACAAACAACAGATAACTAGCCTGGCAGGGCGATCCTATGGGCCCCCGTGTGGAATGTTTATGTTTCACCTAATCTAACTGATTAAAAAGGCTGTCTCGAATTCCAATGCAAGCTTTCCAGGAAAACGAAACTTATCATTTAAACACAGTATTATTCGTGTAGCCATATACATTTTTAGGCACCCCTAGTTTCTAACAACTTATAATTGTTCTATTGCGCTAAGAAGCTAGCAGTGTACAGGGTTAAGTGAATTTGAGTCCAAAGGTGACAGGTTTGTTAGGCTGAACTTGAAGCAGGACTCAAAAGCTGTCGGGTGGGGAAGACATGAGGAGATGTGATCCTGGGCTGGCACTAGAGCAGTGTTTGGAGTACAAAGCATTGTCTTTGGGTCTCAGAGTAAAGTTCGATGGACAGCCTGCTGAATCTGGCAGTGAAGCTGTGTGATTAGCAGGGAATGGACACTCAGTGAAAAGACGTGGGAGAAGGAGATCAGGCGGAGCACCAGAGAACAGGAGAGCTGGGTTAGTATGCATAGGCATTTGGTCGGCTGCGCATGTGTGTGCACAATCATTGGTCCAGTGTTTGCTGTCAAAATAACGATGAGGCTAATGGTGTTCGCTGTTATTTATGTACAAATGGTACAGCAACTTCAGGCGAGGGGCAGATGCGCGGTTAAACGCGAATATCCAAAAGCTGCTGTCCGAGTTGTGGTGCTCCGCAGTTAGCTTCACGAAAATGGAATCTCGCTGCTGCAGCACCATTGAAATGCATTGAATCTCGTGAAGTTGCTGTATTTGCGTGGTGGATACGAACTAAACTCGTCACAGTAAGTTAAATCTTGTCCATTCCAGTCTAAGTACCTTTTTAACGATGTGAAAAGTGTTAATTACTGCCGATCAACTTTTCTGGCACTGAAAGTCAACTATTACAAGTGTGGAGTCTCATTCCTTCAGGTATTAATTGTTGCTGGAGATTTTAAGAATGTCAAATTCAAAATGTTTACTTTTTTTACTTTTCCTTTCAGTCTCATTTTTCTCTGTCTCTTACTCCAATTTTTTCCCCTCTCTTTATTTCTCTTTCTGTACCTGATTTGACATTGATTTCACTCCCTCTAATTTACACTTCATTCTCAACCCTTGTGCTGTTAATTTCTCAATCCTTCAATCTGATTGATTAAGGAGATACACAGTTGGTTTCCCTGTTCACTCAGGTCCCAGATGCTCTGTTTCCCTCGCTGCGGCATTATTAGCACACACTTTCAGCAACTTGCCATGCAAAATATCAAAAAAAACTAAACATACAAGGGCAAGTCTAACTAACAGCAAATGCTGTTAGATGCCCTGCTACAGCAAATTATGCCCCAATATTTATATTGGGTCCTAAGATGTTCGGCCAGGCACTAAAATGTGTGTGCAGGGGTGTGCATGGGTGTTTTTGTGAAGCTCTTGATTTTGCATTGGTGGTGAGGAAAAGTATTGGAATGATTGGAAAGTGGGATAGAAAAGATAATGGGTACATTTGCAGTGTTATTGTATTCTTTTCTGTGTTCTGTGATAACATTTTATTTTTAAGGGTACGTGTTGGGAAGTGTGATAAACTGGCATGACAGCTGTATGCAACAGAAATGTTATTTTGGTAGATTGCAATTAGTGATTTATATGATTAAACCAATTGTAAGTTATACTACAGAGATGTTTATTGAATCTAATTGTTTCATACATCTGGGGTCTGATTGACTGAATGGACTGTGAGATCTGATTCATTGAAATTCCAGGATGTGATCAGTTGATCTCTAGTTCTGTAAAAGGTTCCTATGGCACCATGACTCTGCATTATGAACAATATATGCACACAGACACCAGGGTCCTGGAATTCTGGATCCATGATGCTGGCAATTATGCTGGGATAGCACTCGCCAGTGTGGGGTTAATGGGAGAGTAGTTTGATGGGCCTAATGGGCATCTGGCAACACCGCACTCCCAGAAATTCTGGGCTGAATTTTGCCGGCGCTCAGAGGGCGGGTTCGGAGGTGGGTCCGCTATCAAAATCAAAAGATTGACAGTGGGGCGGTATCCCGCTCTGAACCCGCCTCCTTGTGAGTTTCCCTGGCGCCGGCTCTGCCTGCGCTTTGCAGACACGGCACTAAGCAGCGGGTCAGGCAATTCAGATAGTTAAGAGTGTGTTTAAAGCAATTTAATCAGCATTTTACCAGTTACAAACCATTTTCCCAAGTTTTCCACGAGGTTCGTGTCGCTTGGGGATCACGCCAGGTAAGTGTGTCGGGTTTTAAACAACTCTCCATTGCTGTGATTAGGTGACAGCTGCAAAAGCTACCATTTCACAGCTGGTCACTTTCCAATCTTAGAGGCTGGAGCCTTCAGGATTTGGAATACACTTTCAGCTTTATGGAGGTTTGAAGCGTTTGGAGCAAACTCTCTATCCAGTGTCACCTCCTTGGAGCAACCTCTCTCACCATTGACAGATCACTTCTGTCATCTCAACTTCAGCTGCCAGCTATTCCATCAGCATCGGTGCCCTTGAAAAATCTCACCCTGGTCCTCAGAATCCAACCACGATCAGCCTCAACACCAGCATCACCAGACACACCAGCAGCACCAACAACAACACCAACCTTTTTAGCAATCAACTGATGCTGCACAGGGCACAGGGCATCAGCACCCGAGCACATTGCTGCCTGGGAAGCCAGGGATGGCCTCACCATGGCCAGATTGACTTCACTTGATGCTGTACATCCTGGCTGCCACATGATGCACCAGGTTAGCATCACCCCACACCAACACCATAAAGCATCCCTACAATGCCCAAGCCACTCCTTTCACACACATCACCATTGGTGGGGGGTAGGGGGTAGGGGCGGGGTGGGAGGGGTGGGTACCGTTATGTCTCACTATTCACTGCAACTCACTAAACCACTTCCAAAGGTGCACCAGATCTGTCCAAGAAGGCAGTGTTGAAAATAAAGCTTTCATTGTTTGACAACACATTAACAGAAACTTTACATGAACATTGGCAGTAACACCCAACTGCCTACCCTTGTGTGTTGTTAGTTGGTATGATTGGACAAGGATGAGGGTGAGTGTGAGGGGTGGCTAATGAGATGGGGAAGTGATAATGTTGATAGAGAGGGATGGGCGGAGGTGCAAGGTAAGTTGGTGTGAGTAAGGATGTGCAGGAGTAGCGTAGGGAAGGCAGAGTGATGGGGATGTGATGAGTGGCACAGCAGGATGAGGCTGAGTGTGGCTTTGCAGTAACGTTTTGTGATCTACTGAGATCATTGAAAGGTTTGCGCCACTGCAGCCTAGTCCTCCTGACGACATCCCTGCTTGTGCCCTCCTGTGCAATGTGCAACCAGACTGCGTTGGTCTCCTGGGGAGGTCTCTTCCTCCCTGCGTGCTGTGACTCCATATGCATATGGAGGGAGTAATGGGAGAGCCTGGATGCAGCCGTGCACCTTTGTGCCGTGCTTGTCAGTGTTTGCAGCACCTCAATGCTGCACAACTGTCAAAATGAATGTGGCCATGGTCCCTTTAAGGAAACCGGCTGATGACGCGCCATCAAATGACGTCATCAGACCCGCTTCCTATTGGCCGCAAACCTCGCAGGGCGGGCTTAGCAAGCCCAATCAAAGGAATATCTTGTTGGAGGCTGGGATCGACACAGATGCGGGGTCCCCAAACCCACGGATGTCGCCCGCCCCAGACCAGCCAAAGTTGGAAAAATCCAGTCCTCTGATTCTTGGCAGCCATCTAGGTAGGGATGATGCCCAGCTTAAAGAATCCTTGCCTCCCACCCCACTGGAAACACCCATTTGGGTCAATTGCTTTGTAAAGGGTGGGCAGAGATTCTGCCACTCAGTCGAGCGGCAACTCCCAGTGTAGGCCAGATCTGGTGTATCCATGTCACAGCTTATCTCTGCGCTGTTTGACTCTGGTGGAGTAAATTCAACCCCAAGATTTTTAACATTATGGGTTGATCTTCACGGTATTGGTCATGGGGAATCAAGACTACTTGTAGTCTTCAAGCAAAGGCGGATTAAAGTTCGGGGGATAATTGAACCAGGGTGTACAGGCATAATATTTATACATTCTTCTTTATTAATTCTTCTGTCCTAATTTATGATGAAAACTGCTTATGTAAATGTTATGCTGTAATTATACTCTCCTGAAGGAGAAGGAGGAGTAGGAGTAGGGTGGGGTGAAGGGATGGAGGAGAGGGATGAGCAAGAGGAGCAGGAAGATGGGGAGAGGGTGGAGGAGGAGGGGAAGGGGAGACGATGGGGCAGGGTAAGTGGAGCAAGGGGAGGAGTAGGAGTGGAGGGGGATAAGGGTAGAGTAGGTGGGGGAGGAAGAGGAGAATAGGGATGGAGAGGAAAAGAGGAATAAGGGAGCATGGAGGAAAAGAGGGAGGAATGAAGGAGCAGAAAGATAATGGGGAAGGAGAGCAGGGCAGGATGGAGTAGAGTGGAAGGCAGAAGGGAAAGACGTGGGAGTGGAAGAGAGGACAGGTGGTAGACGAGGGGTGAAGAGGAGAGGAGGCAGCTGTTGCGAGTGTACTTCACCAAATATTTATTTTTATGATTTAATTTTTTAATTTCATTGAGTTTGGAGGTTCCTCCTTTAATTTGATTCCATGGTAGCTTATGTTAGTGAGGTTTGAGTACAACGGGGTGCGTGAATCTGGCAGGTTAAACATACTGGGAGGCTATGGCCACAGGAGGGCCATGCTATCATTAGAGAAAGCAAGAAACAGACAAATAAAGTCAATGGGTTGAATTTTAACACCCAAAAACGGGTGGGTTGGGGTCGGGTCAGATGTTAAACTTTAAAAAATCTGAAACCCAACCTCAATCTGCTTCCAACCCGCCCACTGTCAGGTTTAATGTTTGCGGGACAAGGGGAGGGCAGCGAACCCACTTCCAGGTGGTAGGTTGGCAATTTAAATGATTTAACCCGCTTTGCAGGTTTTACAGTGGGCGGCCAGGTTTCCCAGGCCTCAGGAAACCCAACAGCTGAAGGGAGGCGATGACATCTGTCTGAGGCTGAACCACACTGTTCGCAACCTTGGTGTCATATTTGACCCGGAAATGAGCTTCCAACCACATATCCGCAGCATAACTAAGACCGCCTATTTTTACCTCCATAACATCGCCCGTCTCCGTCCTTGCTTCAGCTCATCCGCTGCTGAAACCCTCCATGCCTTTGTTACCTCTAGACTTGACTATTCCAACTCATTCCTGGCTGGCCTCCCACGTTCTACCCTACATAAACTTGAAGTGATCCAAAACCCGGCTGCCCGTGTCCTAACTCGCACCAAGTCCCGTTCACCCATCACCCCTGTGCTCGCTGACCTACATTGGCTCCCGGTTAAGCAACGCCTCGATTTCAAAATTCTCATCCTTTTTTCAAATCCATCCATGGCCTCGCCCCTTCCTATCTCTGTAATCTCCTCCAGCCTCACAACCCCCCGAGATATCTGCGCTCCTCTAATTTTGCCCTCTTGAGCATCCCTGATTATAATCACTCAACCATTGGTGTCCGTGCCTTCTGTTGCTTAGACCCTAAGCTCTGGAATCCCCTCCCTAAACCTCTCCACCTCTCTACCTCTCTTTCCTCCTTTAAGACGCTCTTTAAACCTACCTCTTTGACTAAGCTCCACAACGTGCGAGGAAACCTGGACTTACGGGTTTCCCATCCAAAACTCCACCCGCCCCCCCCCCCCCCCCCGGCATACGCAATGTGCCTCTGTTAATATCCAAGCCAATGAATTTCAATTTTGTTAGGAAATTGGCTATATTTGTGCCTTTCAAGCCTGACAAAACTAGTGAGAGCAATCACAAGGATATGGCTAGGGTGAGGGAATGATGGAAGAGGCACATTTCACTTTAAATTTGAAGGGTTACAAAACAAACAGTAGACTAAAAGACTATTTGCAGAGAGCAAAATTACTAAGAAAAATGTGTGAAGAGGCTAAAACTTTAGTGTTGAGAAATCAAAAATGGCAGTCCTAGGCTCTGAAATTTTTCTGGGAGGGACTGTGAAGATGGTCACAGATTGGACACAAAGCCACTCAGTAATCAGGTTATGTAATTCCAGTACGATAGCAAAATACTGCAGATGCTGGAAATCCGAAATAACAACAGAAAACGCTGGAAAAACTCAGCAGGCCAGGCAGCATCCGTGGAGAGAGAAAGAGAGTTGACGTTTCAGGTCGATGACCTTTCATCAGAACTGGGAAGAGCTGGAAATCAAATAGATTTAAGGCCAGGGTAAAGCTGGGAAAAGGGGGAGGGGATAAAGGAACAAAGGAGGAGATGAAGAGACATTAAGAGACATTAAGAGATATGCAAGGCTAGAGGTGGTGTTAATGTGACAGATTAAGGCTGAATGAAGTGTGAAATCTACTGGCAGAATGAAGGACAGCTGCCAGCTTCTAGGAGGAAAAAAAAGGTGGGGGGGACAAATAAAAGGGTGGATAAAATAAAATATAAATGTGATTGGAGCTGAGGTTATGATCTAAAATTGTTGAACTTGATATTGAGTCCAGAGGGCTGTAGCGTGCCTAAACGAAAGATGAGGTGCTGTTCCTCGAGCTTACGCTGAGCTTCCGTGGAACAGTGTATTAGGCCGAGGACGGTGAGGTCAGAGTGGGAGTGAAGCGGTGAATTAAAGTGACAGGCCACCGGGAGCTCGGGGTCCCCCTTACGGACTGAACGGAGGTGTTCCGCAAAGCGGTCACCCAATCTGCGTTTGGTCTCCCCAATGTAGAGGAGTCCACATCGTGAGCAGCGAATACAGTATACTAAATTGCAGGAAGTACAAGTAAATCGCTGTTTCACCTGGAAGGGGTGTTTGGGGCCCTGGACAGTGGGAAGAGGGGAGGTATAAGGGCATGTGTTGCATCTCCTGCGCGTGCACGGGAAGGTGCCGGGCGAAGGGGAAGGGGTGCTGGGGGTGGTAGAGGAGTGGACTAGGGTGTCGCGGAGGGAGCGGTCCCTGCGGAATGCTGAAAGGGGAGGTGAGGGGAAGATGTGTTTGGTGGTGGGATCACGCTGAAGGTGGCGGAAATGGCGGAGGATGATCCGTTGAATGTGGAGGCTGGTGGGGTGAAAGGTGAGGACAAGGGGAACCCTATCGTGGTTCCGGGAGGGAGGGGCAGGGGTGAGGGCAGATGTGCGGGAGATAGAACGGACACGGTCGAGGGCCGTGTCGACCACGGTAGAGGGGAATCCTCGGTTGAGGAAAAAGGAAGACATGTCGGAAGCACTGGTATGGAAGGTGGCATCATCAGAGCAGATGCGGCGGAGACGGAGAAACTGGGAGAATGGAATAGAGTCCTTACAGGAGGCGGGGTGGGAGGAAGTGTAGTCCAGGTAGCTGTGGGAGTCGGTGGGCTTGTAGTGAATGTTAGTCAATAACCTATCCCCAGAGATGGAGATGGAGAAGTCGAGGAAGGGAAGAGAAGAGTCGGAGATGGACCATGTGAAGGTGAGGGAAGGGTGGAAATTGGAAGCATAGTGAATGAAATGTTCTAGTTCAGGGCGAGAGCATCTCAATGAATTTCGAGCTCGGCACGATGCTGAGCTCTTTTTCCGCCGCCTCCGTCTCCGTGCCCACTTCTCTGGCCAGGAGTCTTCCCCCCGCACGGCTGACCCTTTCTCCCGCTTTCAGAATTCTCGTTCCACCTGGACCCCTCCCTCTGGCCTCTTACCCTCTCTTGATCTTTTCATTGCTAACTGCCGCCGTGACATCGGCCAGCTCAATTTCTCTGCTCCCCTCACTCACTCCAACCTACCTCCCTCTGAACTTGCAGCACTCCATTCTCTCCGATCCAACCCTGACATTGTCATTAAACCTGCTGACAAGGGTGGCGCTGTTGTTGTTTGGCGAACCGACCTCTACCTAGCGGAAGTTGAACGCCAACTCTCTGACACCTCCTCCTACCTCCACCTGGACCATGACCCCACTACCGAACATCAAGCCACCGTGTCCAAGACTGTCACTGACCTCATCTCCTCTGGAGATCTTCCCCCCACGGCCGCCTACCTCATAGTTCCCCAACCCCGCACAGCCCGCTTCTACCTCCTTCCCAAGATCCACAAACAGGACTGCCCCGGTAGACCCATCGTTTCAGCCTGTTCTTGCCCCACGGAACTTATCTCTTCCTATCTCGACTCTATTTTTTCTCCCCTTGTCCAGTCTCTTCCCACCTACATCCGCGACTCTTCCGATGCCCTCCGCCATTTTAACAGTTTCCAGTTTCCCGGCCCCAACCGTCTCCTCTTCACTATGGACGTACAATCCCTCTACACCTCCATTCCCCACCAGGATGGCCTGAGGGCGCTCCGCTTCTTCCTTGAACAGAGGCCCAACCAGTCCCCATCCACCACCACCCTCCTCCGCCTGGCTGAACTTGTTCTCACATTGAACAACTTCTCCTTTGACTCTACCCATTTCCTCCAAATTAAAAGTGTTGCTATGGGTACCCGCATGGGTCCTAGCTATGCCTGCCTTTTCGTGGGATATGTGGAACACTCTTTGTTCCAGTCCTACTCGGGTCCCCTCCCTCACCTCTTTTTCCGGTACATTGATGACTGTATCGGTGCCGTCTCCTGCTCTCGCCCTGAACTAGAATATTTCATTCACTATGCTTCCAATTTCCACCCTTCCCTCACCTTCACATGGTCCATCTCCGACTCTTCCCTTCCCTTCCTCGACTTCTCCATCTCCATCTCTGGGGATAGGTTATTGACTAACATTCACTACAAGCCCACTGACTCCCACAGCTACCTGGACTACACTTCCTCCCACCCCGCCTCCTGTAAGGACTCTATTCCATTCTCCCAGTTTCTCCGTCTCCGCCGCATCTGCTCTGATGATGCCACCTTCCATACCAGTGCTTCCGACATGTCTTCCTTTTTCCTCAACCGAGGATTCCCCTCTACCGTGGTCGACACGGCCCTCGACCGTGTCCGTTCTATCTCCCGCACTTCTGCCCTCACCCCTGCCCCTCCCTCCCGGAACCACGATAGGGTTCCCCTTGTCCTCACCTTTCACCCCACCAGCCTCCACATTCAACGGATCATCCTCCGCCATTTCCGCCACCTCCAGCGTGATCCCACCACCAAACACATCTTCCCCTCACCTCCCCTTTCAGCATTCCGCAGGGACCGCTCCCTCCGCGACACCCTAGTCCACTCCTCTACCACCCCCAGCACCCTTTCCCCTTCGCCCGGCACCTTCCCGTGCACGCGCAGGAGATGCAACACATGCCCTTACACCTCCCCTCTTCCCACTGTCCAGGGCCCCAAACACCCCTTCCAGGTGAAACAGCGATTTACTTGTACTTCCTGCAATTTAGTATACTGTATTCGCTGCTCACGATGTGGTCTCCTCTACATTGGGGAGACCAAACGCAGATTGGGTGACCGCTTTGCGGAACACCTCCGTTCAGTCCGTAAGGGGGACCCCGAGCTCCCGGTGGCCTGTCACTTTAATTCACCGCTTCACTCCCACTCTGACCTCACCGTCCTCGGCCTATTACACTGTTCCACGGAAGCGCAGCGTAAGCTCGAGGAACAGCACCTCATCTTTCGTTTAGGCACGCTACAGCCCTCTGGACTCAATATCGAGTTCAACAATTTTAGATCATAACCTCAGCTCCAATCACATTTATATTTTATTTTTTCCACCCTTTTATTTGCCCCCCCCCCCCACCTTTTTTTTCCTCCTAGAAGCTGGCAGCTGTCCTTCATTCTGCCAGTGGATTTCACACTTCTTTCAGCCTTAATCTGTCACATTAACACCACCTCTAGCCTTGCATATCTCTTAATGTCTCTTCATCTCCCCCTTTGTTCTTTTATCCCCTCCCCCTTTTCCCAGCTTTACCCTGGCCTTAAATCTATTTGATTTCCGGCTCTTCACAGTTCTGACGAAAGGTCATCGACCTGAAACGTTAACTCTCTTTCTCTCTCCACGGATGCTGCCTGGCCTGCTGATTTTTTCCAGCGTTTTCTGTTGTTATTTAAGAGAACCAGGAAGACTGGTTTGAAGTCTTGGCAGAGGAGGAAGAAGAAAAAATGATTGATTGCGACGTGCAGTCAGGGAGACTGGTACATCATTGATTGACAGGATTTTATTTAACTTTGTAAATGTACCTTTTGTGTGAACAGTTCAGTGGTCTTGATCACAGCATGCTGGCACTGTGAATAACATACCCTGTCTAATCAATACTGCCTCTATTACCACACATGCTTATCAACCCACTGCCTAATTGAAAGCCGATAAATCCCCAGGGCCTGATAATCTACATCCTAGGGTACTTAAGGAAGTGGCCCTAGAAATAGTAGATGCATTGCTGGTCATCTTCCAAAATTCTATAGACTCTGGAACAGTTCCCATGGATTGGAGGGTAGCTAATGTAACCCCACTATTTAAAAAAGGTGGAAGAGAGAAAACGGGGAATTATAGACCGGTAAGCCTGACATCGGTAGTGGGGAAAATGCTAGAGTCCATTATAAAAGATGTAATAGCAGAACACTTGGAAAACAGTGAAAGGATCGGACAAAGTCAACGTGGATTTACAAAAGGTAAATCATGCTTGACTAATCTACTGGAATTTTTTGAGGATGTAACTGGTAGAATAGATAAGGGAGAACCAGTGGATGTGGTGTATTTGGACTTTCAGAAGGCTTTCGCTAAGGTCCCACATAAGAGATTAGCGTGCAAGTTAAAGCACATGGGATTGGGGGTAAGGTACTGACTTGGATAGAAAACTGGTTGGCAGACAGGAAGCAAAGAGTTGGAATAAACGGGTCTTTTTCCAAGTGGCAGGCAGTGACTAGTGGGGTACCGCAGGGATCGGTGCTAGGACCCCAGTTATTCACTATTTATTAATGATCTAGACGAGGGAACTAGATGTAATATCTCCAAGTTTGCAGACGACACAAAGCTGGGTGGGCGTGTGTGCTGTGAGGAGGATGCAGAGAAACTCCAGTATGATTTGGACAGTTTAGGTGATTGGGCAGATGCAGTATAATGTGGATAAATGCGAGGTTATCCACTTTGGTGGCAAAAACAGGAAGGCAGATTATTATCTGAATGGCAATAGATTGGGAAAAGGGGAAGTGTAACGAGACCTGGGTGTCCTTGTGCACCAGTCGCTGAAGGTAAGCATGCAGGTGCAGCAGGCGGTTAAGAAGGCAAATGGTATGTTGGTCTTCATAGCGAGAGGATTCTAGTACAGGAGCAAGGATGTCTTGCTGCAGTTGTACAGGGCCTTGGTGAGACCACACCTTGAGCACTGTGTGCAGTTTTGGTCGCCTTATCTGAGGAAGGATGTTCTTGCCATGGAGGGAGTACAGTGAAGATTCACCAGACTGATACCTGGGATGGCAGGAATGACGTATGAAGAGAGATTGGGTCGATTAGGCTTATATTCGCTGGAGTTTAGAAGAATGAGAGGGGATCTCATTGAAACTTATAAAATTCTAACAGGACTAGACAGACTAGATGCAGGAAGGCTGTTCCCGATGGCGGGGGAGTCCAGAACCAGGGGTCACAGTCTAAGGATAAGGGGTAAGCCATTTAAGACTGAGATGAGGAGGAATTTCTTCACCCAGAGAGTGGTGAACCTATGGAATTCTCCACCACAGAAGGCAGTTGAGGCCAATTCATTAAATATATTCAAGAAGGAGTTAGATATATTTCTTAAGGCTAAGGGGATCAAGGGATATGGGGAGACAGCAGGGACAGGGTACTGAATTTGGATGATCAGCCATGATCGCATTGAATGGCGGAGCAGGCTTGAGGGGCCGAATGGCCTACTCCTGCTCCTATCTTCTATGTTTCTACCATATTAATATGTCCTTTCTGAAAATAGATCTTCACAGTATGTTCTAAAGAAAGTGCAACCAATTTATTTCTCTACTACTTCTTTGTGTATATGCTGTTTACTTTCCTGGGGCTTGTCCTGGTGAGTGTATATGGTATGTGGTGTCTCCTATTTAATCTTGTGATCCTTCTAAGTGCTACCACACAAGGAGACAGTGAAGATGAAGACACTCTGTCACTTGATTTCACAGTCACAGCCACCAGCTCAGATACTGACACTGCATGTACTTTAGAGGACAGCATAGAGGGGGGATCTGCATGTGGTGAGACATTGGGCACAAGTGCGCTGCAGCCAGGGCAGGGGGAAAGGATAGCACAGGTGCCAGCTTGGCAGAGGGCAAGCTCGCACACTAGTTCTGCTGCAGAGGGCTCAGATGAGGACTTCAATGAGCCAGGCTACAGAAGAAGGCTGATGGGTGTACACACCCAAATGCTTGGTGCACTGGGAACCCTGCCGGAAAGCCTGCCCTCAATGTCCAGGAGCATAGGGGAGTCCAGCACCAACTTGACAGAGCTTTGCGTGGAACTTGGAGCCCATCCTTTCCAACATGAAACTGGTGGCCATTCCATCAATACACTTGTGGAGCCAACCATGATGCAGTGTCTGGTGGCCGATGCCTCAGCTTCCATTGCAGCACAAGCAGCATCCACCCAATGTCTGAGTGCTGCAGTGGAAGCTGAGACTGCAGTCATGTAATCTCAAGTTGCTGCCTTGGAAGCTCAGACTGCTGCCATCACGGCTCTGGATGCCAGTGTGCAAAGGGGCTCCCAGGCATCACAGCTGTCCTGCAATCTGTTCTCCAACAGATCAGCTCCCTAAAGACCCTCTGCAGATATGGCCTCCTGCTGAGAGCCCTTCTCCCCCTCCTCCTCTTCTAGCAGCTTGTCCTGATCTGCATAGCCTTTGCTGATTCTCCCATTCATGAAGAAGAAGAAGAAGAACAACAACATATATTTATATAGCACCTGTAGCATAATAAAACATCCCAAGGTGCTTCTCAGGAGTGTTATCAAAAAAAACAAAATTTGACACCGAGCCATATACTGAGATGTTAAGGCAGATGACCAAAAGCTTGGTCGAAGAGGTAGGTTTTAAGGAGAGTCTTGAAGGAGGACAGAGAAGTAGAGAGGCAGAGAGATTTAGGGAGGGAATTCCAGAGCTTAGGACCTAGGCAGCTGAAGGCACGACCACCAATGGTGGAGCATTTAAAATCAGGTGTTCATAAGTCCAGAATAGGTGGAGCACAGAGATCTAGGGGGATTATAGGGCTGGAGGAGATTACAGAGATAAGGAGGGGCGAGGCCATGGAGGGATTTGAAAACCAGGATGAGAATTTTAAAATTGAGGCATTGCTTAACTTGGAGCCAATGTAGGTCAGCAAGCACAGGGGAGATGGGTGAGCGGGACTGGGTGCGAGTTAGCACACGGGCGGCAGAGTTTTGGATTACCTCAAGTTTCTGTAGGGTAGAACTAGGGAGGCCAGCCAGGAGTGCATTGGAATAGTCAAGTCTAGAGGTGATAAAGGCGTGGATGAGGGTTTCAGCAGCAGCAAAGTTGAGGTAAGGGCAGAGACGGGCGATATTACAAAGGTGGAAATGGGAGGTCTTAGTGATAGAATGATACAAGGTAGGAAGCTCAATTCATGATCAAATATGTCACCAAGGTTGCGAACAGACTTGGTCAGCCTTAGACAGTTGCCAGGGGGAGAGAGATCGAATCACTGGAAAGGGAATGGAGTTTGTGGTGTGAACCGAAGACAATGGCTTTGGTCTTCCAGATATTTAATTGGAGGAAATTTCTACTCGTCCAGTGCTGGATGTCGGACAAGCAGTCTGATAGTATAGAGACGGTGGAGGGTTTGAGAGAGGTGGAGGTGAGGTAGAGCTGGGTATCATCAGTGTACATGTGAAAACTCACGTTGTGTTGCCGAATGATATCACCGAGAGGCAGCATGTAGATGAGAAATAGGAGGGGGCCAAGGATGGATTCTTGGGGGACACCAGAGGATCAATGCCAAGAGGAAGCCTTACTGGTCCACCCGTGTCTGGGAGCAACTGTGATGTGCACAAGCCTTTAAGTCACCAAAAAGGTACTTCAGCACCTGCCAGATGCCCTGTAGACTATTGAATCTTCAACCAACTATTGATAGGACCCAAAACTCATGTAATTTCAGAAACAACCAGAAGAAATAAACCAGCAACAAACCTGTAAATAGCGCTGGTGGGGAGTCCTTCATGCTGCTTAATGCGTGTTCAGCTGTGCGAGGTTAAGAGAGGGCGTAGGCTGGAGTGTGGAGCTCCAAAATGGCAGCGCTGTCATCAAATCAGCATTGCATGCTGATTGACGTCATGATCTGCCTGCTCTGCATACGTCCGGCAGACATTAGGTGCACACGTGCTAACCCTTTTAACAAGATGGCTTCCGGTGCACTTCGCGTCAGAAGTTGCGTGCGCGCCATAGATGCCATTTTGGAACCTTAAGGGGCCTCGTAGTGCCAAAAAAAACGGGCGCTACCAAGCCTAATTTCGCCCCGTAAAGTGTGACAAAAACGTGCGCTCAGAAATAAGATTTTTAATAAGATCGATTGATAGATTTTATAGGCTGGCAGGATCAAAGTGACACAAGATAAAAACAAAGCAATGATGAATAAAGAGTATTGAAGGTTTGAAAGGCTAAAAAAAGATGGGAGTGAATTTCCTCGCCATATTCTGTGCATTAGCTATGTATAAATGATGCAGAAATATTTTTCATGTAGGAAAATCGCGTGGAAGTTGCTTCCGCTCGTTTTTTGCCATTAATATGCTTCCCTGAGTTCGTTTGTGCTTTTTGAGCTTTTTTGTTATTTGCCTGGCATGTCCCCACTGACCTCATTTGTATATGTCAGAGTGAGAGCCAGTGGTGTAACAGTTGTGAATTTCCTGGGTTTGCACTGCTAATGCGCTCTAAGTAAATTAGACTGAGATATATGAGATGCAACAGCTGACAGGATCACTTGATTAAGGTGGAAGTGAGGAGATTTTTAACCAAAAACCTTGAAATTCAATAAAGCCTGAAAAAGGGCGGTGTCAGCACGGGACGAGATTTGCTCACGCCTGTGAAAAGATCGCAGGCAGCACCATTATTTTGGAACGCGCTGCTTCAGCTATGCGCTCAGCAGGAGGCCGAAGGTCGGATCTAAACTATTTATGCTGCGTGATCAGGGAATTGAGATTTATGAAACTGAAGTAGAATGTTTCTCATGTTTTATAGGTTAACAGAGAATTGAAAACACGCATAGGTATACAATATAAATCAAAGCCTAAAAATACACTAAGCTGTCAGATTTTAAACAATGCAACCTGCAGTTTAGCTGAAATCTATGTTTAATTCAACTGCTGACACTCTCAAATATTTAGCTGGCTAATTTGCCAAGTACAATTAATAATCAAAAAAGTCCTCATTAACAGGTTAAATGACTGAAATTTGGGTGGAATCATTCTAGCAGTTTCAGGTTCCAAATACTTGAATTTATGAAAAATCATGCAACATGTGTCATACAATTCCTGATTACACCATCTAGTGCAAACAATGTCTAAATTATTTGAAACAGTGATCAGTTAAGAATGCAAACCTGTCACAGAGCTTGGGTTTGGTGGGGCTGCACATATTCTGCATAGCTATTGAAGAGTGAGAGATCTATAGATCTCCTCCACTTTCTCCTGGGTCAGAAACGTGCTGGTAGTGGGTGCATGCACGGGCGTGCTTCGAAGTGGATGTTAAAAGGAACGGTGACATCCAAAATCACTCCGCCTGCGTCAATTCGGTGTTGCACGCCGATTGACGTCACGATCTTGATCAATAAAATATTTGAGGCGAGCGCAGGCAACAGCACCTGCTGACCTGCCCAATATAGTGGCCGCTGCGTTCTGCGCCTGAAGTGAGTGGAAGCGAGCAACCGCCATTTTTTCTTCAAAACCGGCCTCAACAGCTAGCGCTAAAGGTCCCAATTTGGAGAGTTTAAACACTGATTTCTACAGCTGGGAATTTCTTTTTAATGTTTTTTGGGGGATTTCTGACCACAAATACCTACAGTTGCTATTGAGTGTTTCTGACAGGGTCAGCCCACTGGCATATTTTTGACCCCCCCACCTGCAGTCAGGACTTCTCAGGTTTTATGCATGGCATCTCTGTGGGCATATCCTTGTACGTCATGAGGAGCAGCACAGGATGGAGCTTAAGAGAGTTTTATAAGGCAGATGCAACTCATCAGGTATTTATTGGAAAAATAGAAAAACAGGAGCCGGAATTTTCTGGGGTCCGTGCGGGCGGGAATGGAGGTGGGTCGGGTGGGAAATTTGAAAAACGTGGGAGCAGGTCGGGAACCCGTCGTCATCCCTCTCCCACGCGCCTTTCTCCTGGACGCGTTTGCCGGTGCAGTAGCGACCTGACCAGCAGAGGCGGGCAACCTAATTGAAATCATTATAACCTTGTTTACACACACTTAAGAGCCTTTTCCCCCCTACATTTAAAATTTACCTGCATGGCCACGGGATTAATGCAGCTCAGGAACCACGTCTGTCAACCTGAGGCGGGAGTTGAGTGGCCCAGCTGATTACTTGACAGCATCAAATGTAGTTTAAAAGCTCCCACCTGACAGCTGATCACTTTCCTCAGGCAGAAGCTTTTGCTGACTACATTCCCAGCACAGATTGAGCTTTCTGCAGGCTGCAAATCTTTCCAGCAAAGTCTCCATCCAGTGTCACCTCAATGGAAGAACCTATCTTACCATTGACAGATTGATTCTGTCAACTTTACTTGACCTGCCATCTCTTCCATCAGCATGGGTGCTGTTTATATGGTCTCACCTTGGTCCTCAATATCTGACCACGATGAGCCCCAACACCAACAGCACCAGGCACACCAGCAGCACCAACAACATCACCAGCCTTCTCCTCAACGCCCTGATGCTCCACAGGACAGAGGGCATCAGCGCAGGGCTGCACTGCGCCGGAGGCGATATCCCCAACACAGGGTATACAGGCAGATGATGAGCTTCCTCAACATGACTGAGCAGCAGTGCCAAAGGAGGCTCAGGCTGTCGCGCCAGGTTGTCGCAGACATTTGCACATTACTGGAGGAAGACCTACAGCCCAGAGGAGCGGGTGGACATGCCTTACCAGTAGTTGTCAAAGTCACCAGCACCCTAAACTTCTTGCCTTAGACTCCTCCCAGGGATCTGCAGCAGGCATTTGTGGCCTCTCACAGTCGGCCGCCCACAGATGCATCACACAGGTCACCGATGCCTTCTTTGACAAGTCAGCCAATTATATCAACTTTGCCACTAATGCAGCCAGTGTTACTAAGTGGGTGCTCGGCTTTGCCACTCTGGCTGGCTTCGCACGGCTGCAGGGCGTCATCGACTGCACACATGTGGCCATCAGGGCACCCCATCATCACCCGGGTGTTTTTGTCAACTGCAAGGGTTTCCACTCCCTCAATGTGCAGCTGATAGTCATGCATGTGTGTGCCAAATGCGCTCGTAGCTGTCGTGACTTTTTTGTCCTGCGCCAGTCCACCCTCCCTCAGCTCTTCGCACTTCCAAACATACTTTCTGGCTGGCTGCTTGGAGACAAGGGCTATCCACTGAAGACATGGCTCATGACACCCTTGAGGAGGCCAAGTACTGAGGCCAAGGAGAGATATAATAAAAGCCACATTTCCACCAGATGTGTCACAGAGCAGACAATAGGCATGCTGAAAATGCAATTCAGATGCCTTGATAGATCTGGAGGAGCCCTTCAGTACGCACCAGCCAGGGTCTCCAGAACCGACGTGGTCTGCTGCGTCCTGCACAACATAGCGCAGCAGCGAGGATTAGCGCTGCATGAGGAGCAAGGCACTGAGCGCACAGCCTCTTCAGAGGAGGAGGAGGAGCATCAGCTGGAAGACGAGGAGAAGCAGGAGCTGGCGGAACCTGCGGTGCACCACCAGCACTCGAGCACATTGCTGCCCAGGAGGCCAGGGATGGCCTCATCATGGCCAGATTTACTTCACTTTACGCAGTACACCCATTTGGCTGCCACATGCTTCGCCAGGTTGGCAACACTCCACAGCCACACCATAAAGCATCCCTACAGTGACCAATCCATTCATTTCACAGTCACTATCATTGCTGGAGGTAAAGTTATATGTCTGACCCTTCACTCCAACTAACTAAGCCACTTCCAATGGTGCACACAAATTTGTCCAAGACCGGAAAGTTTTGAAAAGAAAGACATTCATGGTTCCACATTAAATAAACTGAAACTTCACATCAACTTTGAATAAAACACCCTTGTGAATCTACTTGTATGGCATCTTTCTCTTACGCATGCTTCTACGTGGTGCTTCCCCTGAGGCTTCAGCAGAGGTAGAGGCAGCCTGCTCACTTCCCTGCTGCGACTGCTTAGACACTTGGCAGTTGTTCTCTGGGTTTTGGAGCCTGTGATGGCCCCGTCAAAGTCTGCTCCTCCTGCGACTGTGCAGGGGCAGACTCGGCCATCGCTGTCCGGGGAGGCATCTGGGGCTCTGACTGAGGGGGTGGCAATGGGGGAGAAGTGTCAGAGCTTTGAGAGGAGCTCCCACTTCCATGTGCCCTCTCACCATCATCCCTCTCATGGGCCACCTGCACTTCCCTGCTAGCAAGGAGCTGGAGAGCACCTTGCTGCACATCAGTGGGGCCATGAGGACCCAAGTCTACGTTTAGATCACTCCTAGAGAGGAGATCTATGAACCTCTGCCATCTATTCTCCATAGACAGCCATCTATCCTCCATAGATACCCATCTATTATCCATAGATAGCCATCTATTCTGCATAGATAGCATATGCTCCTCTGAGTGGCGCATTAGCTGCTCCATGCAGGTGGCCATCCTATCCATGAAAGCGCCTACCATCGCCATTGCCTGCGACACGGTGATGCTCAGGTTGGAGATGGATTCCTCCATCTTCTGAATACTGGCAGTCATCGCGTTCGCAAAACCTGTCAGAGCCTCCTGCACTTGTTCCTGCAGCTCCAGGATCGCCGTCTTGCTGGATGGTTCCCGAGGCTCAGCGTCTGCCTGCAGCTGAGCAGAGCTGGGAGAGTCCTGCGCTCTCCGACAAGGAGTCTCCACTACTGTCCCTGTCTCCACCATCTGCTGTTGCTCGGTTGTGATTTGTGACACACCAGGTACATAAGAACATACGAAATAGGAGCAGGAGTAGGCCATTTGGCCCCCCGAGCTTGATTAAGTCACCAGACCCATACCTTTTAAATGTGCAGGGCGGGCTTAATAGGTCCCATTAGTGTAAAGTCGTTCTCTCGAGCGGGATGGAACCAGCAACAGGCTCGCGACCCACCATGGCAGCCGCCCACACCGGACCCGCCCAGGTAAAGACAATTCTGGCCAGAATATTTTTTAAATGGTGAGAAACTATTAAATGTTGGTGTTCAGAGAGATTTGGGTGTTCTCGTACAGGAAACACAGAAAGTTAGCATGCAGGTACAGCAAGCAATTCGGAAGGCAAATGGCATGTTGGCCTTTATTGCAAGGGGGTTGGAGTACAAGAGTAAGGAAGTCTTACTACAACTGTACAGGGCTTTGGTGAGACCACACCTGGAGTACAGTGCACAGTTTTGGTCTCCTTATCTGATAAAGGACATACATGCCTTAGAGACGGTGCAACAAAGGTTCACTAGATTGATTCCTGGGATGAGAGGGCTGTTCTATGAGGAGGGATTCAGTAGATTGGGCCTATACTCTCTTGAGCTTAGAAGAATGAGAGGTGATCTGATTGAAACATAAGATTCTGAGAGAGATTGACAAGGTAGATCCTGAGAGGTTGTTTACCCTGGCTGGAGAGTCTGGAACTAGAGGGCATAGACTCAGGCTAAGGGGTCGACCATTTATGACTGAGATGAGGAGAAATTTCTTCACTCAGAGGGTTGTGAATCTTTGGAATTCTCTACCCTGAAAGGGCTGTGGATGCTGAGTCATTGAGCACATTCAAGGCTGAGATAGATAGATTTTTGAACTCTAGGGGAGTCAAGGGATATGGAAATTGGGTGGGCAAGTGGAGTTGAGGTCGAAGATCAGCCATGATCTTATTGAATGGTGGAGCAGGCTTGAAGGGCTGTATGGCCTACTCCTGCTCCTAATTCTTCTGTTCTTATAGGCAGCACAGGTCTTTCTGAAGAGTTGTGCATAAGTAGAGTACACCAGCAAAAAGGCAATAGAGCATCTCTTTGACCTGCTGCAGTAAAACCTCAAGCCACGTTTATCTGCCTGCACTGCTCTCTCAGTGACTATGAATATGACCACCGCCCTGAACTTTTGTACCATGCCCCACAAAGAAAGATTGGGCTGCTGCTGAGCTAGGTTCCTCCACCCCCCCCCCCCTCCCCCACCATTTCCGTCCCGTGAAGCCCTCCAGAACCAACCCCCAGACCTCGCCGCCCCCTGATGATTTACCCAACCTTTGTAGGTCTCAAGCGGGTGAGCTGCCTCCAGAGGCCTGATTTGAAATTCAAATGAGGCCTAGCCGTTAAAATGGACTGGGCCTCCTACTGCACCTCCCGGCCTGGCATCCTGCCACAATACAATAGCAAAAGACTGCGGATGCTGGAATCTGAAATAAAAACAGAAAATGCTGGAAACACTCAGCAGGTCAGGCAGCATCTGTGGAGTGAGAAACAGAGTTAATGTTTCAGATCTATGACCCTTCATCAGAACTGGAAAAAGTTAGAGATGTAACAGATTTTAACCAGGTGCAGAGGCAGGGAAAGGGGGAGGGGAGGAAAGGACATAAGCGACAGTCTGTGATCGAGTGGAAGGCAGGAGAGATTAAATGCTGCAAATGGGGATGGCAGAATCATCAACAGCTGCTGTCTGAAAAAATAGGGGCCGAGGTTATGGTCTGAAATTGTTGAACTCGATGTTGAATCCGGAAGGCTGTAAAGTGCCTAATCGAAAGATGAGTTGTTCCTTGAGCTTACGTGGAGCTTCGTTGGAACAGTGTAAGAGGTCAAGGACAGAGAGGCCAGAGTGGGAGTGGAGCGGAGAATTAAAGTGACAGGCAACCTGAAGCTCAGGGTCACCCTTACGGACTGAACGGAGATGTTCCGCAAAGTGGTCACACAATCTGCGTTTGGTCTCCCCAATGTAGAGGAGACCGCATTGTGGGCAGCAAATACAGTATACTAAATTGCAAGAAGTATAAGTAAATCACTGTTTCACCTGGAAGGAGTATTTGGGGCCCTGGACAGTGGGAAGGGAGGAAATAAAAGGGCAGGTGTTGCATCTCCTGCGCTTTCACGAAAAGGTGCCATGGGGAGGGTAGCGGGTGTTGAGGGTGATTGAGGAGTGGACCAAGGTGTCGCGGAGGGAGCGGTCCCTTCGGAATGCTGAAAGGGGAGGGAAGGGGAAGATGTATTTGGTGGTGGGATCACGCTGGAGGTGGCGGAAATGGCGGAGGATGATCCCTTGAATGTGGAGGCTGGTGGGGTGAAAGGTGAGGATAAGGAGAACCCTATCGCAGTTCTGGGAGGGAGGGGAAGGGGTGACAGCAGAAGTGCGGGAGATGGAACGGACACGGTCGAGGGACATGTCAACCATGGTAGAGGGCAATCCTCGGTTGAGGAAAAAGGAAGACATATCGGAATCACTAGTATGGAAGGTGGCATCGTCAGAGCAGATGTGGTGGAGACAGAGAAACTGGGAGAATGGAATAGAGTCCTTACAAGAAACGAGGTGGGAGGAAGTGTAGTCCAGGTAGCTGTGACTTATCAGTGGGCTTATAGCGGATGTTTTTCACTAGCCTATCCCCAGAAATGGAGACAGAATTTGAGGAAGGGAAGGGAAGAGTCACAGATGGACCATGTAAAGGTGAAGGAAGGGGGGAAATTGGAAGCAAAGTGAATGAAATTTTCTAGTTCAGGGCAAGAGTCAGGAAACGGTACTGATACAGTCATCAATGTACCGGAAAAAGAGGTGAGGGAGGGGATCTGAGTAGGACTGGAACAAAGAATGTTCCACATATCCCACGAAAAGGCAGGCATAGCTAGGACCTATTGAGGTGGGGGCGTAAGTGGATGAAGCTCAGGCCTTTGCTGAGGACTGATCATTCGGGGTCAGAGAGGGAAAGGTCAGAGGGGATAGTGGAAACATGGCAGGGGGTAAGATTGGAAGAAGGGATGGGAAAGTGAAGGGGAAGAAGGTTCCGGAGAGAAATTGGTGTCCAAGAGTTGCTGAAGCTTGCGATCCTTGACACCTGAAAGGAAGAAAAAAAGGTTTTTTGTTAAAGCGCCGGATGAGGCGAAGGATGAAATGGAACTGTGGACCAGGACAGCTTTGAGATAGAGTGAGTCGGTGCTGCTGAAGAGAGAGGTCGAGCGTGTGCATGTGGTGGCGCATGGCATTGAGCGTGGATCTCAGGATACGGCGAGAGCAGTGGTTCGAGGAACGCTGAATATTTGAGATATCTGTAATCCTGGGTGGATCCGAAACATGTAGGGTGGAATTTCAGTTGGAATCCACGTGGAATAAGTCGGAGCTGGAGACAGTTGCTGAGGGAAGAGATGTGGTTGTGAAAACGAGTTTTGGTAGATACCTGATCAAACACGAGTAGGGAAACGGAATGCAATGAAGATGAACAAGGTAAAAGAGACAAATGGAAATCCCGTCGGATTTAACTCCCACTGTCAGCTTGGGAGTTAAAATTCCCCCTTTATCTTCCTATTACATAATTTCTTCTAATTCCCCCAGTTTATTTTCCACATTCTGAGAATTGCAATACACGCACTTTATCATTTTTTAAATTCATATTTAATGCTACTCTTTTTCCCTTGTTCTTTTTTGTCCAAGCTAACACCTTGGTCGTGAAATTTGACACCTTTGCAGGGACAGTTAAGGCTTGTTTGGACACAAAAATGGCAGCCGCCTCGCTTCCGCCCACTTCCAGCGTGGCCTGCGCTGATCGCCATCTGGGTGAGGGCAGTAGCGCGGGCGGGACGTGTGTGCGTATGCGGCAGGATGCGAAGTAGGTAGATCGTGACATCAGTCAACGTGTAAAGCTGATTTGACGCACGACCTGCCATTTTGGACGCCAAATAATGCCCTCTGTTAAACACGCACAGTTGAACGTGCGTTCAGCTGCACGAGGGACCCTCCCCCTGCCCCCCACCTGTGCAATTTAGAGAGGGATACATCCAACTTGTAGGTAAGTTGATTATTTCTCTTGTACTGGCTCTTGCAGAGTTTGTATCAATACTGGCTTGCTGGAAGACATTTATAACATTAAAGTGTGCAGCGAGTGCTGCTGGACATTGGGAAGGTGTTGGCTGCTACTGGAAGGCCGCTGACTATACCACTTGCTCCCAGTCATAAGAACAAAGGAACATAAGAAATAAGAGCAGGAGTAGGCCATATGACCCCTCGAGCCTGCTCCGCCATTCAATAAGATCATGGCTGATCATCGACCTCAACTCCACTTTCCCGCCCGATCTCCATATCCCTTGATTCCCCTAGAGTCCAAAAATCTATCTATCTCAGCCTTGAATATATTCAAAGACTTAGCATTCACAGCCCTCTGGGGCAGAGAATTCCAAAGATTCACAACCCTCAGTGAAGAAGTTCCTCCTCCATCTCAGTCTTAAATGGCCTACCCCTTATCCTGAGACTATGCCCCCTAGTTCTAAACAGTCCAGCCAGGGGAAACAACCTCTCAGCATCTACCTCGTCAATCCCTTTCAGAATCTTATATGTTTCAATGAGATCACCTCTCATTCTTCTAAACTCCAGAGAGTATAGGCCCATTCTACACAACCTCTCATCATAGGACAGCCCTCTCATTCCAGGAATCAATCTAGTGAACCTTCGTTGCACCGCCTCCAAGGCAAGTATATCCTTCCTTAGACAAGGAGACCAAAACTGTGCACAGTACTCCAGGTGTGGTCTCACCAAGGCCCTGTATAATTGTAGCAAGACTTCCTTACTCTTATACTCCAACCCCCTTGCAATAAAGGCCAACATGTCATTTGCCTTCCTTATTGCTTGCTGTACCTGCATGCTAGCTTTCTGTGTTGCATGCATGAGGACACCCAAATCTCTCTGAACACCAACATTTGAAAGTTTCTCACCATGGGGGCTCTACTTGCAGTCCCACTCACGCTGCAGTATGACAGGGTGATGGAGCAGAAGCAGCAAATAAGACAAGCTGCTCTCAGCAGGAGGCCTTACCCACCTAGGATCTTCAGGGAGCACTTCTCCTACCCGCACCGAAGCCAGGAACAGTGATTTCGGCTGTTCCCCTTCACCAAGGAGGTAGTCACAGAACTCTGCCACCACTTGGAACCAGACCTGCAGCTTCAGAGCAGGGTGATGATGTCTCTGCCAGTGGTCCTCTAGGTGACCGTGGCCCTAAATTTGTCCGACAGCGGATCCTTCCAGGCTGGAACAGGCGACATAGCAACCATCCCGCAATTTGTTGTCCATCGCTGCATCCGGGAGGTCACAGAGGCTCAGTACTCTAGGAGAAGGGATTTAATTGTCTACTCTCTAAACAGAGAGAAGCAAGAGGAGCACGCATGTGACTTTGTCAAGATATCAGGCTTCCCCATGGTGCAGGGCACCATTGACTGCACACAAATGGTTTTGCGGGCGCCGCATATCAATGCTGAGATGTACTGTCACCGCAAAGGCTACCACTCACTTAATGTGCAGTTGTTGTGCGACCACGCCCAACGCATCATGATGGTGAATGCCCGGTATCATGGCAGCAGTCATGATGCCTTCATCCTGGGCCAGTCCGCTGTGCCAACAATCTTCTAGCCACCACATCGAACCTGAGGGTGGCTGCTCAGCGACAAGGACTACTTGCTCTACACCTAGCTGATGACTCCCCTCGCAACCCCACCACTCATGGCCAGCAATCATATGATAACAGCCATACTGCCACGAGGAGTTTCATCAAGCAGACCATCGGGGTGCTCAAGCAATGGTTCCCCTGCCTTGAGTGCTCAGGAGGAGCCCTCCAATACTCACCGGAGCGGGTGTCCTAATTAGTGGTGTTCTGCTGAATACTCCACAACTTGGTCATCATGAGGGCACAGTCCTTGCCTCTACGGGTTTCGCGACCACCTCAGGAGGAGGAAGAGGAGGATGAAGAGGAGGAGGAGGCGGAAAGGAGGAGGCAGCCTGCAAAGCCCCTTCTGGATGGGCTGTCCGTGAGCGCATCATCAGACGCCGCTTCCCCTGAATGAAACCCTAGATCCCCGTTGCTTGACACTTCCCCACCTTCCCATCACTCTGTCATGGAACATCATATCGTCCTCTTGGAAATCAATGCTGAAATGAAAGCTGCCACAAAACAAACATTCCAAACATAATTTATAAATGATTAATTCCAATCTTACATTACAAAATCAACTAATTGCCCTTGTGAATTCCCGTAATGTCTGTTTTTCGTGTGCGTTTGCCTACTCTAGTGCTTCTACAAACTGCTACCCCAGTGGCTACAGCATGGCTGGTGGAAGGCTGCTGACTTTCCATGGGGGACACGGCAGATGGCTTTGCAGGACGATCTCGAGCGTCTCTGGGCCTAGAAGGCCCGGCTGTAGACTGCACCACCTCAGCATGGGTGGCAGCAGTCTGGGCTAGCTGGCTGACAGTAACCACACGGACTGCAGCGGTTCAAGAAGGAAGCTCACCACCACCTTCTCAAGGGCAATTAGGGATGGGCAATAAATGCTGGCCTTGACAGCGACACCCACATCCCATAAACAAATTTTTAAAAACTGCAATGGCACTGGCTGAGTGGCAGTGGTGGGAGGACGAATGCTGTCAGCTTGAGAGAGGACAGCAGGCTTGAGCTGCAAGGAGCCACTGCCACTCCCCCGGGGCGGCGCCTCAGCATTCCTAGCCATTTGTTGGAGCACAGATTGCTGGACTTCTGCGACAACTTGCAAGCCCCTTTCTGCACTCGTAAACGCAGCCACCATGGCAGCAGTCTGAGTTTGCGTGGTGGCAAGCTGAGCCTGCATGACAAAAGTCTGAGCTTCCGCTGCAGCACTCAGACGTTGGGTCACTTCCGCTTGTGCTAGAATGGAAGCTGTGACATCGCCCATCACGCCCAGCATCATGGTTGGGTCCACAAGTGCTCTAATGGAGTTGCCCATCACTTCCATCCTGCAAATCATGGGCTCCACGCTCCACACAAAACCCTGTGCAAGGTTGGATCGGGACTCCTCCATGCTCCTTGACAGGCCTGCCATTGCACCAAGCATTTCTGTGTGCATGCCCATCACCCTTCTTCTGAAGGCCGGCCCATCGAAGCACTCATCTGAGTTTTCTGCAGCAGAACTCGTGTGCAACCTCGCCCTCCGGGGAGCTGGCACCTGTGCTACCCTTTCCCCCTGACCTGGCTGCAGCCCATTTGTGCCTGGTGACTCACCACATGCAGATCCCGCCTCTATATTACCTTCTAAAGTTCGTGCAGTACCATTTTCTGAGCTGGTGCCTGGGAGTGTCAGATCAAGTGACGGTGTTTCTTCTATCACTCGCTCTCCTGTACTTCTTCCTGCACAGGTTGGGCTGGTGGCAGTTCTTGGGTATCTGAAAGGAGAAAGTCACAAGGGTTGGGTTGTGATGAGGGGATGGGGGGAAAGCAAGATATGCATGCTTACACCATCAGCAGCTTGTAATTGAGAAGAGATTGTGGGCTGAGAGGGAAGTGGGATGTGAGAAGAAGGATTGGGTATGAGCATACCATCATCATCAATGCTTTCAACTTCACCGATTGCCACGGCCTCAGTGATTGCCCCTCCAATTATCTCTGGAACTGTCTCCTTCAGCTGGGTCAGGTTCTTTAGCCGTGCTCGCCCCCTGCCTGTTAGCTCCTGCTCACGCCGATTATGTGCCACCTTTGCCTGCAAGAGAAAGGGAAGTGTGTCAGTGAGTTTGGTGCAATATGTTTGGGTGCTGTGCCTGTCGTGGCTGAATAGCTGGCATTGTGTGCAAGGTGTGAGATGTGCTTGTGAGGCTTGCAATAGTGGTAAGTGTGTGAGGGTGAGGTGAAGCTATGATTGAGATATGAGTCGTGATTGCTAGAGATTGTTGGTAGGTGAATGACGGGTGTGTGGTCCATTGAGCAGTTTGTGAAACTATTGGTGCAGCTGGTGGGATGTGGCATTTGAAGATGCATTCACTCACCTTGACCACTCATGTGAGGTTATTAAACTTCTTTCATCACTGGATCCAGGTCCTGGGGGAAAGACTGGTGGAACTGATCGCTTCAGCAATCTCCTGCCACTGCCTTCGAACAGTGTGTCTGGAAGGCCTCCTGGTCCCCTGTGGGTAGAGGACCTGTCTCCTCCAATAGATCCCCTGCACCAAGGCCTCCAGTGCTGTGCCCGAGAACCGAGGTGCCCTTTCTCTGCCCTGTTGTGACATTGCTAACTTCCCCTTTGTGTAGCTCCAGTCAGAATGAGGTACTTCTTTCACAAAACACCTCCCTTTTAAGAAGTGCAGTCAGCGTTCCACTCTGCAGGCAACCTTTTTATAGAGAGCAGACTTCCCATGATATTGGGCCTCCTGCTGAGCGCTGAGCCAACCAGCAGCGCATGTAGCGCTTGGCTCAGCACTGCAATCATGTTAATGAGCAGGCAGCATGAATTTCGCATGCTGCCTGTATTACTTTCAACAGGCACGGGCAGATTGCCAATTTAGCCCCCCTTTGTTCCTTGTAGAAGAGGTGGATGCAAAGAGGGCTGGTGATGAGCATTTGAAGATGTTGGAGTGAAGAAATAATTAGATATAGGGTGGTAGTTGAAGAGAATGAACAGGTTAAGTGTGGGTTTCTTGAGGAGAGGGGAAGTACCCAAAGTTTTCAAGAGGAAGTTTTCAAGAGGAGCGGAATGGTGTTTATGGAAAGGGGGTCACTAATGATATCTGTGAGCACTGGGGCAAGGTATGTTAACGGACTGGTCAAGTGCTGAGAGGTAAGAGGACCAAGGGAGGAGGAGATCGGTCCCAAAAGAGATGACCTTAATAAGGAAATTAAGTGGAGAGATGTGGGAGAAACTACGGGTCAGGATGGAGGAGAATGAGCATTTGGTCTGCTTCACTGTGTATTGAACAATTGATTTTACTGTGAAATCCTCTGATGTTCCAACTAAGTAAAAGAAAGAATTTTCACCATTTTGATACATCTTGTATCACTGACATTCTTTGCATGATAACTGTTTTTTAATAGTTTTCTTTGCATGGAAATGTAATTAATTTTATATTTGTTTTGACCAGATGCAAATTCACAAAGATGCAACAAAGCTGTTTTGGACACCAGCACTTCCTAAGTTTGCAGTTCCTATTTCGTATATGCAGGAAATCCTATTCCCAAAGTTACAAATGGAACCGGTAATAAGAAAAATATGTTCATTTTCAAAAATTGTATTCTGATTGCTATGTTCATACCAGTGAAAAATGTACATCTGTCTGATCTTCAGTAAATTAATGACCTGAAAAAGAACAGCTAATCTTATTCCAACAACAACTTATATTTATATAGTGCCTTTAATGTAATAAAACATCCCAATGCACGTCACGGGAGTGTTATAAAAAAAAAACAAGGATTGACACTGAGCCATATACGGAGATGTTAGGGCAGATGACCAAAAGCTTGGTCGAAGAGGTAGGTTTTAAGGAGCGTCTTAAAGGAGGAAAGAGAAGTGGAGAGGCGGAGAAATTTTGGGAGGGAATTCCAGAACTTAGGACCTAGGCAGCTCAGGGCACAACCGCCAATGGTGGAGCATTTAAAATTGGGGATGTTCAAAAGGTCAGAATAGCCTGAGTGCAGAGGTTTATGGGGAATATAGGGCTGGAGGAGATTACAGAGATGAGGAGGGGTGAGGCCATGGAGGAATTTGAAAACAAGGATGAGAATTTTGAAATCGAAGCGTTCCTTAACTTGGTGCCAGTGGTGATAGGTGAACAGGACTTAGTGCGAGTCAGCACACAGGCAGCAGAGTTTTGGATGACCTCAAGTTTCTGTAGGGTAGAACTAGGGAGGCCGGCCAGGAGTGCTTTGGAATAATCAAGCCTAGAGGTAATAAAGGCATGGATGAGGGTTTTGGCAGCAGATAAGTTGAGGTAAGGGCGGAGATGGGCGATATTATGAAGGTGGAAATGGGTGGTCTTAGTGATAGAATGAATATGAGGCAGTGCTGTACTTAAAACTTTACAATTTTTTGGGACAAATTTCCTCCCCTTTCTACCCTCTTCCTCTCCTTTGCATTCATGCAGGGGTATAGTTTGATTAGTGCTGAGTGCTTTCCAATTCCTTACCCAAATGATCATTCTTTGTATGTGAGCCTACAAAGTCAGTATTGATTGGTTATTCACCATGTGGAGGTGGGGGCTCGAGCCTTATACTATCCCCACCAGGCAGATCGATCAAAGTCGAGTAAATGGAGTTGAGGTACAGATCAGCCATGATCTAATTGAATGGCGGAACAGATTCAAGGGGTTAAATGGCCTACTCCTGTCCCTATGCTTATATGTTTCCTAGATGCGTGATCCAGCAAGGGTAACTGGATACCTGGGATTAGAAACAATGGCTGATTTTATATTTCCTAGCTCAAGGGCACTGAATTCATAGAATAATAGAATAATACAGCACAGAAGGATGCCATTCAGCCCATTGTGCCTGTGCCAGCTCTTTGAAAGAGCTATCCAAAGAACACCCCTGCTCTTTCCCCATAGCCCTGCAAATTTTTCCACTTCAAATATTTATCCAATTCCCTTTCGAAAGTTATTGAATCTGCTTCAGGCAATGCATTCCAGATCATAACAAATTGCTGCATAATTTTTTTCCCCTTATGTCATCTCAGGTTCTTTTGTCAATTATCTTAAATCTGTATCCTTTGGTTACCGACCCTTCTGCCACTGGAAACAGTTTCTCCTTATTTACTCTATCAAAACCCTTCATGATTTTGAACATAAGAACATAAGAACATAAGAAATAGGAGCAGGAGTAGGCCAATTGGCCCCTCGAGCCTGCTCTGCCATTCAATAAGATCATGGCTGATCTGATCCTAACCGCCAATCTACTATCACAGAACCATCTCCTGAACCTAACAGAATTGGACACACAAAATAGGAGTAGGATCAGGCTACACGGCCCCTGGGCCCGCTACGCTACCCACAGGGCCATGACCGATCCGAACCTAGACTCATGTCCAAATTCCTGCCCGCTCCCCGTAACCCTTAATTCCCTTTACTTCTAGGAAACTGTCTATTTCTGTTTTAAATTTATGTAATGATGTAGTTTCTACAGCTTTTTGGGGCAGCATATTCCATGGACCTACCACCCTCTGAGTGAAGTAGTTCCTTCTCATCTCAGTTTTGAAAGAGCAGCCCCTTATTCTAAGACTATGCCCCCTAGTTCTAGTTTCACCCATCATCGGGAACATCCTCCCCGCATCCACCCAATCCAACCCCTTCACAATCTTATATGTTTCAATAAGATCGCCTCTCATTCTTCTGAACTCCAATGAGTAGAGTCCCAATCTACCCAACCTCTCCTCATATGTCCATCCCCTCATCCCCGGGATTAACCGAGTGAACCTTCTTTGTACTGACTCGAGAGCAAGTATGTCTTTTCTTAAGTATGGACACCAAAACTGTATGCAGTATTCCAGGTGCGGTCTCACCAATACCTTGTACAACTGAAGCAATACCTCCCTATTTTTATATTCTATCCCCCTAGCAATGAAAGCCAACATTCCATTGGCCTTCTTAATCACTTGCTGTACCTGCATACTAACCTTTTGAGTTTCGTGCACCAGGACCCTCGGATCCCTTTGTACTTCAGTACTTTCCAGTTTCTTGCCATTAAGATAACAACTTGCTCTACTATTTTTCCTGCCAAAATGCATAACCTCACACTTTCCAGTATTGTATTCCATCTGCCAAATCTCTGCCCACTTACTTAGCCTGTCTATGTCCCCTTGCAGATTTTTTATGTCCTCCTCACTCACTACTTTCCCTCCCATCTTAGTATCATCTGCAAACTTTGATATGTTATACTCGGTCCTCTCCTCCAAATCGTTAATATAGATTGTAAAGAGTTGGGGACCCAGCACTGACCCCTGCGGAACACCACTAGTTACTGATTGCCAGTCTGAGAATGAACCATTTATGCCAACTCTCTGCCTTCTGTTAGATAGCCAATCCTCTGTCCATGCTAGAATATTACCCCCAATTCCGTGATTTTTTATCTTAAGCAACACCTCTATCACATCTTCCCTTAACCTTCTCTGCTCTAATGAAAGCAACACCAGTTTCTCCAATCTCTCCACGTAACTGATGTCTTTTATCCCTGGTACCATTCTAGTAAATCTCCTCTGCACCCTCTCTAAGGCCTTGACATCCTTCCTAAAGTGTGGTGCCCAGAATTAAACACAATACTCCAGCTGAAGCCTAGCCAGTGTTTTATAAAGGTTTAGCATAACTTCCTTCCTTTTGTACTCTATGACTGTATTTTTAATGCCAAATCATAGAATCATAGAAGTTTATAATATAAAAGGAGGCCATTTGGCCCACCATGTCTGCCAGCCGAAAAAGAGCTATCCAGCCTAATCCCACTTTCCAGCTCTTGGTCCGTAGCCTTGTAGGTTACGGCACTTCAAGTGCATATCCAAGTACTTTTTAAATGCGAGGAGGATTTCTGCCTCTACCACCCGTTCAGGCAGTGGGTTCCAGACCCCCACTACCCTCTGGGTGAAAATATTTCTCCTCAAATCCCCTCTCATTCTTCTGCCAATTATTTAAATCTATGTCTCCTGGTTATTGACTTCTCTGCTAAGGAAAATAGGTCCTTCCTATCCACTCTGTCTAGGCCCCTCATAATGTTATACACCTCAATTAAATCTCTCCTCAGCCTCCTCTGTTCCAAAGAAAACAGCCCCAGCCTATCCATTCTTTCCTCATTGCTAAAATTCTCCAGTCCTGGCAACATCCTTGTAAATCTCCTCTGTACCCTCTCGAGTGCGATCACATCTTTTCTGTAATGTGGTGACCAGAACTGTACGCAGTACTCCAGCTGTGGCCTAACTAGTGTTTTATACAGTTCTAGCGTAACCTCCCTGCTCTTATATTCTATGTCTCGGCTAATAAAGGCAAGTATCCCGTATGCCTTCTTAACCACCTTATCTACCTGTCCTGCTATCTTCAGGGATCTGTGGACATGCACTCCAAGGTCCCTCTGTTCCTCTACACTTCTCTGTATCCTACCATATATTGTGTATTCCCTTGTCTTGTTAGCTCTCCCCAAATGCATTACCTCACACTTCTCCGGATTGAATTCCATTTGCCACTTTTCTGCCCACCTGACCAGTCCATTGATATCTTCCTGCAGTCTCCAGCTTTCTTCCTCACCATCAACCACATGGCCAATTTTTGTATTATCTGCAAACTTCTTAATCATGCCCCCTGACATGAATCTTGTCATTCATGTATGAAGTAATACTGGGCGGCCTGCTGGTGGCGCTGTCCAGGGAGAGTATAAATACTCGGGCATGGGCCCAGCTTGCTTAGGACATTCCTCAACAGGAACTAGTGAAGGACACAACTAGATCTCCATGTTGAAAAACAGTTGATTAAAGCTTTATTTAATGCTTAGACCAAGAGCCTAGTAGTTTTCTTACGTCAATTTAATCAACTGAACCTGCTCCACGCTCTGAGTAGTTTTGGGAACAGACGGCTACGACTCAAACGGTAGAAGGGAACCAGATATAGTAATCAGTCCTTCATGGAGAAACTACTCCGACCCGCTCGTCTTGACCTGAACCCGAATTCACCTGCAACTGCTAAGGTATGGAAACACTGGTATCGTACCTTCAGTAACTACCTCAGGGCATGTGGTGAGAATGTTCCTGATAAGTTAGAGATACTTGCCAATTATGTATCCCCTTATGTGTTTGACTATATCGAAGACTGTGTAAACTATGACTCCACTATCCGAATACTACAGCAACTATATGTTAAGGCCCCAAACAAAATTTTTGCTCGGCATCTACTGGCCACAACTTGACAACAACCCGGGGTATCACTTGACGAATTCCTTCAAAAGCTTCGCAGGCTCAGCAAAGATTGTAATCTCAAGGCTGTCTCAGCTGAGCAGTACCAGGAGGAGTTAATTCGTGATTCTTTTATTAATGGAATTGCGTCTCCCTTCATACGCCAGCGTCTGCTGGAGAATAAAACCCTCGAGTTACAAGCTGCCTATGACCAGGCATATTCTCTGGACTTGGCAAAAAAAAATGCAGATGCCTATCTTTTACCACGTGCACGGACTGCTGCTATCACTTTTAGTGACTCCTCCGATAAGCCTCAGGCAGAAGCCCTCACTGATGACGACCCTACCCTAGCGGCATCTTGGCAATCTAAAAGGAAGTGTTTCTTCTGTGGAGGTGCATTTCATTATAGGAAATTTTGTCCTGCTCGTAATGCAATCTGCAATCATTGCAGTAAGAAAGGCCGCTTCTCAAAAGTATGTCAGTCAAGAGCCTCTTCTCGGGTTACAGCTGCTCCCTATAAAACTGCTCCTCCCCCAAGAGCCACTACTAATGTTACAGCTGTCAAGGATAAAACTGCCCCTCCTCCCATCGCAGCTGTTTTTCCCCAAAGCCTGTCCCATGCAGCCACGAAGGTTTCGGTAAATGGACACATTTTGAGTGCATTAATCGACTCATGCAGCTCTGACAGCTTCATCAGTGAGCAGGCTGTCAGTAAATTAAAACTGCGTATTTACCCCTCGGACAGGAAAATTGCAATGGCTCTGACGACACTGACCACTAACTCTTCCGGCTTTTGTCTTGTCGACCTTATTCTCAATGGCCGCGCTTATTTCTCTACCCGGCTCGGGGTGCTCAAAAACCTATGCAGTGATGTGCTCCTGGGACAGGATTTCCAGAAACAACACGAAAGACTCACTTTCGAGTTTGGAGGATCAAAGCCAGAGCTTACTATTTCCAAAGTACCGTTTTGTGCACTTTCGGCGGCTTCGCTCGACGAGCCCTCCTTGTTTGCCAATCTTTCCCCCCGATGTAAGCCTATAGCCACTAAATCACGACATTTCAGCCAAGATGACCTATCCTTTATCGAGGCAGAGATCTCTCGCCTTCTAGCTGATAGTATCATTGAGCCATGTTCATCTTCCTGGCGGGCTCAAGTCGTCGTTGTTAAAAATCCTCTGAAGCAACACAAGAAACGTCTTTGTATCGATTACTCGCAAACTATTAACCAATATACCGACCTGGATGCCTACCCACTACCACGCATTGATGACATGGTCAATAACCTTGCTAACTACAAGGTATTTTCAATTTTTGACTTAAAGAGCGCATACCATCAAGTACCGTTAAAGGACGCTGACAAAAAGTATACGGCTTTTGAGGCCAATGGTCGGCTTTACCAGTTTCGTCGCCTTCCATTCGGGGTCACCAATGGGGTGGCCATCTTTCAACGGGCAATGGATAGCCTAGTCAAATAGGAGAACTTAACAGACACTTTTCCATATCTGGATAATATCACCATTGCTGGTCATGACCAGAAGGAGCATGATGCCAACCTCCAGAAATTTCTTGACGTTCTCCGTCAGCGCAACTTAACCTTAAATGAGTCCAAATCTGTGAAATCAGTACCATCAGTCAACATCCTTGGCTACTGGGTGGGCAATGGTGTCATCAAACCGGATCCGGAGCGACTTCGTCCACTTCAGGAGCTCCCTCCTCCTACGAATCTCAGCTCTCTTCGTCGGGCCCTCGGCATGTTCGCCTATTATGCGAAGTGGATACCTCACTTTTCCGACAAGATCCAGCCCCTGCTTCACGCAAAGTCATTTCCGTGGCGGTAGGGATTGTGGATGCATTGGTAATAATTTTCCAAAACTCCCTGGACTCAGCAAAGATCTCGGCAGACTGGAAAACTGCTAATGTAACACCCTTATTGAAAAAGGGCAGTAGACAGAAGGCTGGAAACTATAGACCGGTTAGCCTAACATCTGTGGTAGGTAAAATTTTGGAGTCCATTATTAAGGAGACAGTAACGGGACATTTGGATAATCATAATTTAATAGGACAAAGTCAGCATGGTTTGATGAAGGGGAAGTCATGTTTGACAAGTTTGCTGGAGTTCTTTGAGGAAGTAACACACACAGTGGATAAAGGGGAACCAGTGGATGTGGTGTAGTTAGACTTCCAAAAGGCATTTGACAAGGTGCCACACAAAAGATTATTGCTTAAGATAAAAAATCACGGGATTGGGGGTAATATTCTGGCATGGATAGAGGATTGGCTATCTAACAGAAGGCAGAGAGTTGGCATAAATGGTTCATTCTCAGACTGGCAATCAGTAACTAGTGGTGTTCCGCAGGGGTCAGTGTTGGGTCCCCAACTCTTTACAATCTATATTAACGATTTGGAGGAGGGGACCGAGTGTAACATATCAAAGTTTGCAGATGATACTAAGATGGGAGGGAAAGTAGTAAGTGAGGAGGACATAAAAAATCTGCAAGGGGACATAGACAGGCTAAGTAAGTGGGCAGAGATTTGGCAGATGGAATACAATACTGGAAAGTGTGAGGTTATGCACTTTGGCAGGAAAAATAGTAGAGCAAGTTGTTATCTTAATGGCAAGAAACTGGAAAGTACTGAAGTACAAAGGGATCTGAGGGTCCTGGTGCACGAAACTCAAAAGGTTAGTATGCAGGTACAGCAAGTGATTAAGAAGGCCAATGGAATGTTGGCTTTCATTGCTAGGGGGATAGAATATAAAAATAGGGAGGTATTGCTTCAGTTGTACAAGGTATTGGTGAGACCGCACCTGGAATACTGCATACAGTTTTGGTGTCCATACTTAAGAAAAGACATACTTGCTCTCGAGTCAGTACAAAGAAGGTTCACTCAGTTAATCCCGGGGATGAGGGGATGGACATATGAGGAGAGGTTGGGTAGATTGGGACTCTACTCATTGGAGTTCAGAAGAATGAGAGGCGATCTTATTGAAACATATGAGATTGTGAAGGGGCTTGATCGGGTGGATGCGATAAGGATGTTCCCAAGGATGGGTGAAACTAGAACTAGGGGGCATAATCTTAGAATAAGGGGCTGCTCTTTCAAAACTGAGATGAGGAGAAACTTCTTCACTCAGAGGGTAGTAGGTCTGTGGAATTTGCTGCCCCAGGAAGCTACATCATTAAATAAATTTAAAACAGAAATAGACAGTTTCCTAGAAGTAAAGGGAATTAAGGGTTACGGGGAGCGGGCAGGAATTTGGACATGAGTCTAGGTTCGGATCGGTCATGGCCCTGTGGGTAGCGTAGCGGGCCCAGGGGCCGTGTAGCCTGATCCTACTCCTATTTTGTGTGTCCAATTCTGTTAGGTTCAGGAGATGGTTCTGTGATAGTAGATTGGCGGTTAGGATCAGATCAGCCATGATCTTATTGAATGGCGGAGCAGGCTCGAAGGGCCAATTGGCCTACTCCTGCTCCTATTTCTTATGTTCTTATGACTTATGCCATCCTGGCGTTACCCGTATGTTGTACTTTGTGCGATCTAAAAATCTCCCATTTTCTACGGAATACGTGAAAAGAACATGCTCCACTTGTAGAATTTGTGCGGAATTAAAACTTCAATTCTTCCGTCTGTCGGATGGCTCGCTCATACACGCTACACAGCCTATGCAGCGACTCAGCATTGACTTTAAAGGGCCATTGCCTTCCTCAACGTGAAACACCTACTTGCTTACTATGGTGGACGAATATTTACGCTTTCCCTTTGCTTTCCCCTGTCCCAATATGCTTACTTCCACAGTGATCAAATGCCTCGATCAGGTCTTTTCCCTTTGTGGTACGGCCAATTTCATCCACTCTGATCGGGGTCCCTCCTTCATGTCAAGCGAACTCAAAAGTTATCTTTCCCAACGGGGAATCGCCACAAGTAAAACGACACCGTATCATCCTATTGGAAATGGACAGGTTGAGAGATACAACGCTATCATTTGGAACGCTGTTCATCTTGCACTGAGGTCATGCAATCTACCAGACCAGCAGTGGGAAACTATGTTCTCTGATGCGTTGCATTCCATCAGGTCTCTTCTTTCTACATCCACCAATGCTACTCCTCACGACCGATTCTTCAGGTTCCAGCGTCGCTCCACTCATGGGACGTCCCTACCATCATGGTTGGCAGCTCCTGGCTCCGTGCTGCTCCGAAGATTCGCCCGATCCTCCAAGAGTGATCCCCTCGTCGACGAGGTGGAACTAACGGATGTCAATCCTACATACGCGTACGTGCGGTACCCTGATGGCCGGGAGTCCACAGTTTCACTTCGGGATCTGGCTCCCTGCCCAACCAGTCCCACAGACCCAATCAATAGAGAGATCCGTATTAACGACGCCGATACTCCGCGCTCCTCCGAGGATGATGCCCTACCCGGGACATCAAGGGATCTGCCAGCTACTCCGCTGGATCAACCCGGGGAACAGAGTGCTCCCCGCGGGATGGCCACCTGAAGCCAGGATGCTGGTCAATCACCGGCTACTGAGCAGGATGAAGCCAGCTCTGTGCCGGTGGGGACCCGTACCCAGAGCCACGATCTCCCCAGTCCCCCTCAGGTCGATCAAGGCGACACGGACTCTGCCAGCCCGCCGGTACGAACCAAGTGACCCAGGGACCAAAACACGGTCCGAGGAGACGTGCCTTCCGGCCTCCAATGGAAATCCAAATGACTGCGTCTATTCTTAGTCCGGCTAATTTGGTAGGAGGAAGCCGCCGGACTTCCAATCTTTCAGGTGGGAAGAGTGACATGACTCTTGTCATTCATGTATGAAGTAATACTGGGCGGCCTGCTGGTGGCGCTGTCCAGGGAGAGTATAAATACTCAGGCATGGGCCCAGCTTGCTTAGGACATTCCTCAGCAGGAACTAGAGAAGGACACAACTAGATCTCCATGTTGAAAAACAGTTGATTAAAGCTTTGTTTAACGCTTAGACCAAGTGCCTAGTAGTTTTCTTACGTCACTCCCTACATTGAAGTCTAAATCATTGATGTATACTACACAAAGCAAGGGCCCTAGTACTGAGCCCTGCGGAACCCCACTGGAAACAGCTTTGCAGTCCCAATAACACCCATCGACCATTACCCTTTGCTTCTGCCACTGAGCCAATTTTGGATCCAACTTGCCATTTTCCCTTGGATCCCATGGGCTTTTACTTTTCTGACCAATCTGCCAAGTGAGAACTTGTCAAAAGCCTTGTTAAAATCCATGTAGACTACATCAAATGCGCTACCCTCATTGAATTTTTTGGAGTTAACAAGGAGGGTCAATCAAATTAGTCAGACACAATCTTCCCTTAACAAATCTGTGCTGACTGTCCCGATGATCTGAAAGATCCCCTATGCTTTTTTAACAGCCCTCTCAACTTGTCCTTCCATCTTCGAAGATTTGTGTACATATACCCCCAGGTCTCTGTTTCTGCACCCCCTTTAAAACTGTACGATTTAGTTTATATTGGCCCAGAAATTGATCTCGCTCTGTTCCCGCGGGAGTAAACCTTCCCCGCGATGTCTCACCTCGCTTATGCTTTTTCAGATCCAGCTCGCACGAACTTGATGTTCCAGACATCAGCTGTGCTGGGCTTGCGTATCCCAGCGGCGTAGTTAATTCGTGCGAGCTGTGGGATCACGTGACTCAGTTAGAGCCAATGGCAGCACACCATCTTCCATTCATAAGTCTCACAGCATGGCTGTGAGACTTATGAATCTTACACCCCCCCAAAATAACAGCTAAACCTCAATTAAATTTTAAAAAAAACCCATCACATTAATAAAATAAGTATAGTTAATTAAATTAACCATTTTAAATAAAAAATTAAATTTTTGAAAAAATTTAAAATCTTTTAAAAAGTTATAAAAATAAACTTACCTGTCTTTAAAGTCTCTAAAAAAGATATACCTGTAAAAAAAAATTCAAAAAAATACTTAATTCACTACTTACCTTCTTAAAAGCGGGTCTTACTCCTCCTTTTTACATTTCCAAAATCTTCCCTACTTACCTGCGCGTCCAAAGCATGAAGTGCACAGCGTGCGCGCAGCCTGTAGCGCGCACGCGATGCACCCAGGCCCCGCCCCCTTTTCGGAAGAGCAATTGCCGGTTTTCAGCGCATGCGCAGGGCATGCAGAAAACCGGCAATTGGAGTGGGAATACGCGAGAGTACGCAGTGCGTACTCTCACGTCCCGGGATCAATTTTCGGCCCAATGCCTCTCCTCATTCTTCCTACCAAAATGAATGACATTACTTCTCTGCATTAAATTTCATGTGCCACGTGTCTCTCCATTTCACCAGTCTGTCTATGTCCTCCTGAAGTCTGTTAATATCCTCCTCACTATTTACTAAATTTCTGAGTTTTGTGTCATCTGCAAACCTTGAAATTATGTCAGGTATACCCAAATTAATATATATCAAAAAGAGCAGTGGTCCTAATACCAACCCCTGGGGGACACCACTGCACACTTCCCTCCAGTTTGAAAAACAACCATTCAGCACTACTGCCTGCTTTCTGCCCGTTAGCCAATTTCATATTCACGCAACCGCCTCCCCTTTAATCCCATGTCTACAAGTTTATTATGTGGTACTTTATCAAATGCCTTTTGAAAGTTCATATACACATCAACTGCACTATCCTCATCAACCCTCTCTGTTACTTCTTCAAAGAACTCATTCAAGTTAGTCAAACATGATTTGCCGTTAACAAATCCGTGCTAGCTTTCATTTATTAAGCCATATTTTTCCAAGTGCGAATTAATTTTGTCCCGGATTAATGTCTCTGAAAGGTCCCCCAGCGCCGATGTTAGGCTGACTGACCTGTAGTTGCCGGGTTTATCCCTCTCCCCTTTTTTGAACAAGGGTGCAACATTTGCAATTTCCAGTCCTCTGGCACCTCCCATATCTAAGGAGGATTGGAAGATTGTGGCCTGAGCCTCTACAATTTCCACCCTTACTTCCCTGAGCAACCTAGGATGCATCCCATCTGGACCGGATGACTTTTCTACCTTATCTGCTGCCAAACTTTTAAGTACTTCCTCTTTATTTTTATCCTATCCAATTTCTCTACTACCTCTTCCTTTTCTGTGACATTGGCAGCATTCACTTCTTTAGTCCCGTTCGCCCATCACCCCTGTGCTCGCTGACCTACATTGGCTCCCGGTTAAGCAACGCCTTGATTTCAAAATTCTCATCCTTGTTTACAAATTCCTCCATGGCCTCGTCCCTCCCTATCTCTGTAATCTCCTCCAGCCCCACAACCCCCCAAGATATCTGTGCTCCTCTAATTCTGCCCTCTTGAGCATCCCTGATTATAATTGCTCAACTATTGGTGGCCGTGCCTTCTGTTGCCTAGGCCCTAAGCTCGAATTCCCTGCCTAAATCTCTCCACCTCACTACTTCCCTTTCCTCCTTTAAGATGCTCCTTAAAACCTACCTCCTTGACCAAGCTTTTCGTCACCTGCCCTAATTTCTCCTTATGTGGCTTGGTGTCAAATTTTTTGTCTTAAAATACTCCTGTGAAGCACCTTGGGACGTTTTACTACGTTAAAGGCGCTATATAAATACAAGTTGTTGTTGTTGTTGGTGAAGACAGATGCAAAGTACTCATTTAGTACCTTAGCCATGCCCTATGCCTTCACAAGAAGATCTTCTTTTTGATCCCTAATTGGCCCCACCCTTTCTTCAACTACCCTTTTATGTTTATAAAAGACTTTTGAGTTCCCTTTTATCTTACCCGCTAATCTATTCTCATACACTCTCTTTGCCCCTCTTATTTCCTTTTTAAGTTCTCCCTTGTACTTTTTGTATTCAGCTTGGTTCTCTACTAAATTATGAACCCAACATTTATCATAATCCTCCTTTTTCTGTTTCATTTTAATTTCTATATCATTTGTCATCCAGGGAGGTCGAGCTTTGGATGCCCTACCTTTCCCCCTTTTGGGAATGTGTCTAGTCTGTATCTCCTCGTTGAAGGACTCCCAGTGCTCATTTAATGTTTTACCCGCCAATCTTTGATTCCAATCCACCTGGGCCAGATCCCTTTTCAACTCACTGAAATTAGCCCTCCTCAGTAGAGTATTTTCACAGTTGATTGTTCCTTGTCCTTTTCCATAACTACTTGAAACCTAATGATAGTGATGGCTGTTCCCCAAATGCTCTCCCATTGAAACATACTCTACTTGCCTCACTTTATTCCCCAGAACTAGATCCAGCACTGCTTCCTTCCTCATTTGGCATGAAGCATATTGATCAAGAAAGTTCTCTTCTGCACATTTCAGGAATTTCTCCCCCTCTTTGCCCTTTATACTGTTATTTTCCCAGTCTGTATTAGAATAATTGAAGTCCCCCATTATCACTGCTCTAAAGTTCTTGCATCTTTCTGCAATTTGCTTGCATTCCTCTATCTCCTTCCCACTGTTTGGTGGCCTATAGTATACATCCAGCAGCGTAATATCTCCTCTATTGTTCCTTAATTCTAACCAAATAGATTCTGTCTTTGAACCCTCAAATAAATCAGCACTTTCTAGTGCTATAACAGTATTTTTGATCAATACTGCCACCCCCTCCTATTTTCCTTCCCTATCTTTCCTGAATACATTGTAGCCAGGAATATTAAGTGCCCATTCCTCCCCTTGTTTGAGCCAGGTCTCCATTATTGCCATTATATCATAATCCCATGTGGCTACTTGTGCCTGCAGCTCACCAACCTTATTTACCACACTCCATGCATTTCCGCAAATGCAATCTAAACCAAACTTAGTCTGCCTTGCATGTCCCCCCTGTCTGATCTCTCCTTTTACAAACATACAAACAACATACGAACAATGACGGACAGGTAAAGACCCTCTGGTCCATCGAGCCTGTCACACACAATTACGATACCTTGTGTATCACAACATACACACTCCGAAACCATGTGATCTCCTGGGAGGGACAAAAGAACCAGATAAAAAAACCCAGGCCAGTTTGGGGAAAAAAAATCTGGGAAATTCCTCTCTGACCCATCTAGGCGTTCGAAATTAGTCCAGTAGATCACTCTGACCCTGAACTCCCTGCAGTATCTACCTTCTGTAAGAGGTGATCTCCGCCCCAGCCAGAAACAAATCCAGCTCTCGCTTGAAGGAATTCAGCGAATCAGCATTCACTGCACGAGACGGCAGCCTGTTCAGAGGTCCACTATTTTCTGGGAAAAGAACCACCTCCTGACATCTAACCTAGATCTAGCCTTACACAACTTAAAGTTGTGACCCCTGGTCCTCCCTAACCTATTTAATTAAACAAACTGTCAACTGGAATACAATCTATTCTCTTCATTATCTTATAAACCTCAATCAGATCACCTCTAAGTCTATGTTTCCCTAAAGTGTAGAGTCCCAACTCTTTTACCCTATCTTGATAACTAAGATGCTTTAGACTGGGAATTAGTCTAGTGCCCCTCCTCTGCACTCTCTCCAAAGTCTCAATATCACTCACCATGTGAGGAGACCAAAACTGGACACAGTATTCCAAGTGCAGCCTGACTAAGGTCTTGTACAAGGAATAAATAGTATGCCTCGTCTTGTACTCAATTGTCCTATGGATACACCCCAACACCTTATTTGCTCTAGCTATTGCTTCACAGCATTACTCATGTACCTTTAAGGATGTATGTACTAGAATGTCCAAATCATTTTCTATCCCCACCTTCTTTAATGCCTTTCCCTGAAAGGTGCATGAATATTGAGCATTTGCCCTGCCCACATGCATAATACTGCACTTATCTAAGTTATACATCATTTTCCAGTCATGAGCCCAATCCCCCAACACATTAAGATGTGCCTGAAGCAGACGAGCATCATCTACAGTCCTAATACTTGCACAGATCATCTGCAAATTTGCACATTGTGCCCCCAACACCGACATCCAGATTATTAACTAAAATAGTAAAGAGCAACGGTCCCAACACCAATCCCTGTGGGACACCACTGGTGACAGATCCAAACAGATCCAAATCCATCTATAACTACTTTTTGCCTATGTCCTGCCAGCCAGTTCTCAATCCAGCTCAGTATATTACCACTAATACCAGAGGCTTTCATCTTCTAAAGAAGCCTCTTGTGCGGTACCTTATCAAAAGCTTTTTGGAAGTCTAAGTAGACAATGCCTATTGGACTTGCCTCATCCACCAACTTTGTAACTTCTTCAAAAAATACAATTAGATTTGTAAGACATGACCTCCTTTTTATGAAGCCATGTTGGGTGTCCCAACATGTGTTTTCTGAACTACTCTTTATTCTAATGTTGTTTGTCTCTCCTAGTCCTCTGTGCACCTTGTATCTCCTCTCTAGTGCTTCATCCTGGCTGAGATCAGCTAAACAATGCCTTCACCAAACTGAGCAATTGGGAGCTGGAAACCTTTTATTACAAGATGAAAATCCTTACAATCTGAATCGTACATTGATAATGTTAGGTGATGGTAGTGAAATTGTATTTAGTGTTGAACATTTTTAAATAACAGATCCACCGTGTAATTGCCTGGTATTGAAAATGGTAAAGATGGAACAGGTTTTCCAAAAAAAGTACAATATATTTCAGACAACACAGTCACAACAATGATACTGTTAGAAAAGATTGGCGCAACATGTGGGGTGACACCCATTCTTACCTCAGGGTATGTAAGAAAGACCTTCTTAACCTCAAAAGGGATGTAAGAAAGAGTCTATGCATAGCCAAGGTCAGGTGGAATATTTGTCAGATATTTACTGTGGCTGTATTTAGAAGCCCTAAATATTGGTATTGGTATTTTCAAATAATTGGATGAAACATAAAGAGTAATAGCATTATCACAATTCAGTATTTGTCTCAAGGCATTGCCACAAACTGGGAGAAGAAAACTCAAAAATAAAAGCAGAAATTGCTGGAAACACTGAGCAGGTCAGGCAGCATCTATGGAGAGAGAAACAGAGTTAACTTTTTAGGTCGATGACCTTTCATCAGAACTGGAAGAAGTTAGAGATTTAACAGTTTATTAGCAAGTACAGAGCCAGGGAAAGCGGGGGAGGAAGGAAAGAACAAAGGGAAAGTCTGTAATATGGTGGAAAGCAGGTGTGTTTAAATTAAAAAGGGGATGATGGGGCAAGGCAAAAGGAGGTAATAATGGGACAAGAAAAGAAACAAAAGATGGGTCTAGAGGAAAACTCACATGGTTTATAACCACAATCTGAATGTGAGTGAAATTAGGGCTCTCTGTTCACTCAAATGAATTCATTGTATTTTTGCTATTTATACACTGTGGAATTCATGGAGGAAGATTTATTTTGTTGCTATTTTTTCACTTAGCGTGTCACGGTGGAAATCAACAGGTGTGATTCTTCATATCATTGATATATGATAATTCCGACACTTGAGTAATAGTTGCAATGTAACAACTAGATTAATTGGGTGATAATATATAGTTAATCTCTGAGAAATCATGAATTACTGCATTGCCTAGTTACTTGAGAGAATAATTTGGGAGAATGATATGGAAAGAGATCTAAGGATAGATTTTACGATTCTTCATGTCAATGCTCCCTCTAATTCTTTTTTGTGTGCGGTCCCTTTAAATTTGCTGTGCAACCGTGCATGCGCAATATCTTTTCCAGTGGCAGCAGCTGGTGAGCGGCCTGCGTTGGACCTTGCAATCAATGCGTGGCCGCTGGCCGCACTCCTTAGGGGAACATTGCTTCATGTATCATTGCATTTTGCCTGTGAATTTCCTCTATTTAACTGGATAGAAAATCATGGCAGTATGCCTGCTATTTTTCCATGTGTGCTGGAGGTGGGCAAGGGCTTGGAAAATCTACTCTACCGTAAATATCAACATTTAAGTGATCATTGAATAGCAAAATATGGACAGAGGGCTAAAAATTTGGGTGTTTAAAGCCACCCGTTACCATCATAATATGGTGAAAAAATGGCGGCGGTCACTCTTCCGCCAGTTGCCGGTGGGTCCCGCTGCGGCCGCCATTTTGCGATCACTCAAGAGATTGAAATGAACCAAATTGTGACGTCAGTGAGTTTGATGCCCAATCTGCAACATTGGATTTTGCCACTGCACTTACCGGCATGCCTTAACAATGACAGGCAGAGCAAGCGTTCAAAAGCAGGAAGGAGGTTCCAGCAGTGTTAAAGGGATCATCAGCAATCACTTGTACCTGACCTGATTATGCAGTTTGACTGGCTCTGTGCTACTTTCTGCAACTCCAACAGCTCTATTAACTTCTTTCAAGGTTCTAAGGTAACAGGGAGTGTTGTTGCAAGTGCAGAACACCGTCATTATTTTTTAAAGGCTTCTGCTCACAACACTTGCTCACAGTCATGGGGGCTGTATTGACAGTCGACCTCACGCTCCAGGATCTTTGGCAGAGGGAGTGGAGGCAGCGAGAAAGACTGGAACGTGCGCGCAGAGGGAGAAGGAGGAGGGCCATTAGGGCTCTCAGCAGGAGGCCTTACCCACCTAGGGTCTTCTGACAGCACTTCTACCTCCACTTAAGCGAGGAGCAGTGTATTAGGAGGCTACGCTTCACCAAGGAGGTGGTCACAGAACTCTGCCACCTCCTACAAACAGACCTGCACCCTGAGAGCAGGGCGACCATGGCTCTCCTAGTGGCATTCAAGGTCACCGTGGCCCTCAATTTCTTCGCCAGAAGATCCTTCCAGTCTGTAGCAGGAGACATAGCTAACATCACGGTTCGCTGTCCATCACTGTATCCGGGAGGTCACTGAGGCTCTCTACACCAGGAGAAGGGACTACGTTGTCTTCTCTCTCAGCAGAGATAAGCAGGATGAGTGTGCATGTGGTTTTGCCAGGATATCAGGCTTCCCCATGGTGCAGGGCGCCATCGACTGCATCCACGTGGCTTTGCGGGGGCCGCATAACAATCCTGGGATCTTCCGTAACCAAAAAGGCTACCACTCACGTAATGTGCAGGTGGTGTGTGACCACGAACAGTGATTCCTCAATGTCAATGCCCACTATCCTGGCAGCAGCCATGATGCCTTCATCCTGTGTCAGTCCGGTGTGCCAGCAATCTTCCAGCCACCACAGCAAACTTGAGGGTGGCTGCTTGGAGACAAGGGCTATCCGCTCTCCACCTGGTTCATGACTCCCCTCCGCAACCCCAGCACTCCTGCCCAGCACTCATATAGTGAGAGCCATACTTCCACCAGGAACATCATCGAGCAGACCATCGGGCTACTGAAGCAACAGTTCTGACCACTTGGGCGGAGCCCTCCAGTACTCGGTGGAGCGAGTGTCCCATTTCGTGGTGGTCTGCTGCATGCTTCACAACTTGGTCATAATGAGGGTGCTGCCCTTACCTCCAAGGGTTGTGGGACCACCTCAGGAGGAAGACGAGGGAGAGGAGGACGAGGAGGAAGAGGACAAGGAGGACGACGAGGAGCAAGAGGAAGAGGAGGGATGGAGGAGCCGGGCAGCCAACCGTCCTTCCAGACGGGCTGTCCGTGAATGGCTCATCAGACTACAGTTTCAATGAATGAAACCCCAGATCCCTGTTGCGCACCAGATCCCCATCATACCATCCCTGTCTCACGGAATATCACAGGATCCTCCTGGGCACAAAGCTGAAATGAGAGACACGATAAAAGATTCCAAACAAAATTAATTAATTTATCAAAGGTTATACGTCAGCAGTACCATATTTAGATAGTTACCCCCCCACCCCGCCCTTAACTGCCGTCATTCTAAATCTGTAAAGATCAGAATCACAGCACAAAAAGTGGCCATTCAGCCCATTGTGTGCGTCTGTGCCAGCTCTTTGAAAGAACTTTCCAAATAGTCCCACTCCCCTGCTCTTTCCCCATAGCCCTGCAAATTTACACTTTAAGTATATCGAGCTAATATTTTTTCATAGCTCATTCCCTTTATACCTCCACCCAGTCTAGTCACCAATTTCTACAAGCTACACTGTATATAATTTCTATAGTATCAGGAACAGTTTTCGCCAAGTGTCTGAGCAGTGCATTGTAAGCTCGTCGCTTTCATAGTTTCACCCAGCTGTAGAGTTCATCATCTATTGCTTGTTTTATGGTAAAAATTCAGCCACTGCCCCCATCTGATCACTACCCAGGAGCACCTGCTTTAAAAAATGTATACATTTGTCAGGTTAAGTGCATTTGTGTCAGCCAGTTTAGATAAAATTTGACAATTGAACCCTGTTCATAAGCAGGCTGCCAGCTAGGCTCTCAAATTGCCACTTGGAACTCGTGCCTAAACCACCTGTAGAACTGAACTCCAGCTTGGGCTACTGCATAAAAATTGGGGAAGCGCAGGTCAAATAGAAAGTGGGTGCTACTGAACTATAGTGTGCTTTGGTAATAAAGCTCAAAAGGGTGATCAAATGTGAAAATTTGAATTATAAATATTGGGCATACTGTAAGATTATCATGGATTAGCTGGTTTTTAGAATACTTGCTTTGCTATCTTATAATCATTAGTATGTTATAAATCCATTGCTGACGACTATAATTGTGTGTAAGAATTAAATATAAAAGTCTGTAATAATCAACTGTATGCAATGGTAATCTGAATTATATGACATGTAACCCTTTTTCTTATGCTTAAAAATCTGAGTAAGCTGTAACCAGACTGAGTTAGATGAGGAGGATCAAGTGGAGTATAAATGCCAAATGGTTGGGCCAAATGGCCTGTTTCTATGCTGCATATTCTATGTAATTCTATGTAAACACCATGAAATCATGTTAGAAGCAAATTTCTGTAATTGCATCAAGGCAGATTAAAATTACATGCTGGTGGGCAACAAAGCTACTAAATCAGGCTCCTGAAACTTCTGACCATTTACCACAGCAATCTGCCCAGCTCAGTACACTTGCTGTATCATCTGTTTCTGTAGTCTGAGAAGACAGGAGATGCTAGTTGAGTAACAGCAGAATGTTAAATAGGTACTTTTGCTGCGGACTTAGAAGTTCATGTGGGTACATGGAACTAAACCAAAACCACCAGCTGCAAAAGTTTTGCACAAAACTAGCTCAGATCCTTGAGAACTAAAATGGTAACTCAGTTGAGTGCTCAACCTACACATATAATACAAAGCAGATTACACAAAGATTCTACAGCAAGTCAAACTCAGATTAACTGAACACTTTTTTCAGGCAAGTCGGAGGCACTAAAAATTCCAGCTGTAGTGTTTCTACCAAGCTGAATTTCAGGTTATAGGAAGTTTAAAAAAAAAATAAAGGAACTACTCTACGTGCACACAACAGGCTTTTCACCACCAAATTACAGCAAGTTTCCATTGGGAGTATGGAGTCAGAGCTGAAATTAAAATCTCTGGCAACTTCAGGCTATGAGAACTGTTTCAACATGCATTTTTAGCCAAAGTTATGTAAATTTATTATATTTGTGTACCGCACAAAGGATGCCAATGGTGAAATTGTTAACTTAGCTCAAAAGAAGCACACCATAAAGCTTAGCCCCATTCAACTCAAGTTTCTGCAGTTGATAAGTCACCAGGACTGAATGGGATGCATCCTAGGATGCTGTGGGAGGTTAAGGAGGAAATCGCGGAGGTATTCGCCATAATCTTCCCTAGATACGGGGTTGGTGTCAGAGGACTGGAGAATTGTAAATGTTACACCCTTGTTCAAAAAAGGGTGTATGGATAAACCCAGCAACTACAGGCCAGTCAGTTTAACCTCAGTAGTGGGGAAGCTTTTGGAAACGATAATCAGGGACAAAGTTAACAGTCACTTGGACAAGTGTGGATTAATTAAGGAAAGCCAGCACGGATATTTTAAAGGCAAATCACGTTTAACTAACTTGATCGAGTTTTTTGATGAGGTAACAGAGAGGGTTGATGATGGCAATGCAGTTGACGTGTATATGGACTTCCAAAAGGCATTTGATAAAGTGCCGCATAATAGGCTTGCCAGCAAAGTTGAAGCCCATGGAATAAAAAGGACAGTGGCAGCATGGATACGAATTGGCTAAGTGGCAGGAAACAGAGAGTAGTGGTGAACGGTTGTTTTTCGGACTGGAGGAAGGTATACAGTGGTGTTCCCCAGGGGGTCGGTACTAGGACCACTGCTTTTCTTGATATATATTAATGACTTGGACTTGGGAATACAGGGCACAATTTAAAAATTTGCAGATGACACTATACTTGGAAGTATAGTGAACAGTGAGGAGGATAGTGATAGACTTCAGGAAGACATAGACTGGCTGGTAAAATGGGCGGACACGTGGCAGATGAAATTTAATGCAGAAAAGTGCGAAGTGATACACTTTGGCAGGAAGAACGAGGAGAGGCAATATAAACTAAAGGGTACAATTCTAAAGGGGGTGCATGAACAGAGAGACCTGGGGGTATATATGCACAAATCGTTGAAGGTGGCAGGGCAGGTTGAGAAAGCGGTTTAAAAAGCATATGGGATACTGGGCTTCATAAATAGAGGCATAGAGTACAAAAGCAAGGAAGTTATGATGAACCTTTATAAAACACTGGTTTGGCCTCAACTGGAGTATTGTCTCTAATTCTGGGCACGGCACTTTACGAAGGATGTGAAGGCCTTAGAGACGGTGCAGAAAAGATTTACAAGAATGGTTCCAGGGATGAGGGACTTCAGTTACATGGATAGACTGGAGAAGCTGGGGTTGTTCTCCTTAGAGCAGAGAAGGTTGAGAGGAGATTTGATAGAGGTGTTCAAATCATGAGGGTTCTAGACAGAGTAGATAGAGATAAACTGTTCCCATTGGCGGAAGGGTTGAGAACCAGAGGACACAGATTCAAGGTGATTGGCAAAAGAACCAAAGGCGGCATGAGGAAAAACTTTTACGCAGCGAGTAGTTATGATCTGGAATGCACTGCCTAAAAGGGTGATGCAGGCAGACTCAATCGTGGCTTTCAAAAGGGAATTGGATAAGTACCTGAAGGAAAAAAAATTGCAAGACTGGGGAAAGGGCAGGGGAATGGGACTAGCTGAAGTGCTCTTGCAGAGAGCTGGCATGGGCTCGATGGGCAGAATGACCTCCTTCTGTGCTGTAACCATTCTATGATAATCTCTGGATTATTACCTGAGCCACGTGCAAATTGGCATAGGGATAAGCTGATTAGGGAGGTGAATACGTGGCTAAAGGAGTGGTGTGGGAAAGAGGGGTTCCATTTCATGGTTAACTGGCACCAGTATTGGGACAGGAAGGAACTGTACCATTGGGATGGGCTCCACTGGAACCGGTCTGGGACCAGGGTCTTAGCGGAAAGGATAAATAGGGCGGTTACAAGGACTTTAAACTAGTAAATGGTGGGGGGGGGGGGAACGCGGGGAGGTGGGGACGGCTCAGGTGGAAATTGTAGTACAAATAGTAGTTCAAAAACATACGAAAGGGAAGAGAGTAGAGTAACAATCAGAAATTGTGCTTTAGGCACTACAGGTAAAAATAAAACTAAAAGATGTAAAGTGATTAATCCAAGAGAGAGAAAAAAGAAACATGTGAGTAAAATATTAGAGATGAAGGACAGGCTAGGGTGTGTGGCCCAAATAAGTGTTCTTTATACAAACGCATGGAGTATAAGGAATAAATTGAATGAACTGCAGACGTGAATTCAAATTGGAGGGTATGACATGGTAGCCATTACTGAGACATGGCTGCAAGGCGGTCATGACTGGGAACTAAATATACCAGGTTATAAGGTCTACAAGAAAGAGGGAAAATGGCAGAGGGGGAACAGTTGCCTTATTGATTAAGGATAAAATCTCTTCAATGATAAGAGAGGATATAACGAGAGGTAAGCAGGCGTTGGAGATTTTATGGGTAGAATTAAGAAATAGGAAAGGATTTAAGACAGTAGTGGGAGTTGTGTATAGGCCCCCTGGTAGCAGCTGTGAAGTGCTAGATTGTATAAATGCAGAGATTAGACAAGCGGGTAGCAAGGGCAGAGTGTTTTTAATGGGCGAATTTAACTTTCATATAGATTGGGATAAGCAGACGGGCACCTGTCAGAAAGGTAGTGAATTTCTTGAGTGTGTCCGGAACAGTTTTCTACAACAATGGCCCTGAATTTCCGATCGGAGGCCTCCGATTGGAAAAAATCCACGCACTTACCTGCTAGCTCCGTAGGTCCCGAGACTTCCGATCCTGGGCCACTCCACTACGAAATGTACAGAGGCCCAGGTATCTCAGGGGCGCATGCGGTTCGCAAGTGCCCCTGGGATCACGTGGGCCATGGGGAAGCAATCAAAGAAGGGAATCCCCCTTCACACTTTTGACAGGTCTCTACGCACAGATCTGTCAAAAGTATGAATGGGGATCACATTTAAAAACACAGTTAAACATTAAATAATTTTTTTTAAATCACGTATTTAAAGTATACATAGTTAAAAATTACATTAATTTAAATATTTTAAACAAAAATTTAATTTTTTGAAAAAAATAATGGAAGTTTTTTACGGGGCTAAAAATAAACTTACCTTTTTTAAAAGTATTTTTAAATTATAAATGAGCGAAATTTTTTTTTTAAACTCTTATGCTGGTAAAAATAGGCCTTACGCCTTCTTTTACTAGGCGTAAGATTTTTAAAGGTTTTCAGCGGGCGGAAGTTGTGTAGAAAGTGCAACTCTGCCCGCGGAGGCCCATCTCCCGGGCATGCGTATGATCTGTCAAGAAGTTCTTGACAGATCGCAAGTGGCAGTTTTCAGCTCCGCATGCCTGAAACCGGCACTTGTGAGGCCGCTATGGGTGCGTACACACCTCGTACGCACCCATGGGGGTCGGAAAATCCGGCCCAATATGTCCTAGAAGCAACAAGGGGGCATGCTGTATTAGATTTAGTAATGAGTAATGAGCCAGATTAAGTTAACAGCCTATTCACAGCGGTGTGTGAACATTTATTCAATAGCGTTCATAGCATGATCGAGTTCAACGTAGCGTTTGAAAGGGAGAAACGCGAAACAGCTACGCTGGCCGAGATTTTGCGGGGGGTCAGCGGGCACGATCGGTGGCGGGTCTGGTGGGCAATAGTTTTTTTCCCCAGTAGGTCGGGACCCCACTGTGAACTGGCCGCCACACGTCTTTCCCAATGTCGGGTCTGTCAGTGCTGCAGCGGCAGAGGACCCAATTCAGGTAATTATGACCTTGTTTAGAGATCATTAAGAATACATTTGAGCTCACCTTTTGATTTTATGTGCTCACCCACAGGGTCCACGCTGGTCGTGGACCACGTCTGTCAAGCTGAGGTGGGTGTTCAGTGGCCATTGAATCTTGCCATTGACAGCTTCAAATGTAAAGTAAGAGCTCCCACCTTACAGAGTTATCTTCTCTCAGCCACAAGCTCTTCCTCACTGCATTTCCACAACAGATTCACCATGCTGCAAGTCTTTACGCAGGTCTCCATCCAGTCTGACCTCATTACCTTTCTCACCATTGACAGATCGCTTCTGTCATCTCTACTTCACTTGCCATCTATTCCATCAGCATTGGTGCCCTTTATACTCTCTCACCTTGGTCCTCAGAATCCCACCATGATCAGCCCCAACACCAGGAGCACCAAGCACACCAGTGCCAACAACACCACCACCAACCTTCTCCGCAATCACTTGATGCTGCACAGGACACAGGGCATCAGCACTCGAGCACATTGCTGCCCGGGAGGCCAGGGATGGCCTCACCATGGCCAGATTTACTTCACTTGACGCTGTACACCCTGGCTGCCACATGATGCGCCAGGTTGGCACCACCCCACACCAACACCATAAAGCATTCCTACAATGCCCAATCCATTCCTTTCACACTCATCACTATTGTGGGGGGTACCGTTATGTCTCACCATTCACTGCAACTCACTAAGACACTTCCAAAGGTGCACACAAATCTGTCCAAGAACGCAAAGTGTTGAAAATAAAGGTTTCAATGTTTGACACCACATTAACAGAAACTTTACATGAACATTGTATAAAACACCCAAGTACCTACCCTTGCGTGTTGTTAGTTGGTATGATTGCACTAGAATGAGGGTGAGTGTGAGGGGTGGCTAGTGAGATGGGGATGTGATAATATAGATAGAGAGGGATTGGTAGAGGTGCAAGGTAAGTTGGTATGAGAAGGATGTGCAGGAGTAGGGTAGGGAAGGCAAAGTGATGGGGATGTGATGAGAGACACAGCAGGATGAGGTTGAGTGTGGCTTTGTACTAATGTTTCGTGATCTACTGAGATCATTGAAACGTTTGCAGCACTGTACCCAGGTCCTCCTGACCACATTCCTGCTTGTGCCCTCCTCTGCAATGTGCAACCAGGCTGTGTTGATCTCTTGGGGAGGTCTATTCTGCCCATGGGAAGGGAAGAGGTCCTCCCTGCATGCTGTGACACCCTTCATAAGCATATGGAGGGAGTCATGGGAGAGCCTGGATGAAGCCCTGTGCCTTTGTGTAGCGCTTGTCAGTGTTTGCAGCACCTCAATGCTGTAAAACACTGACAGCACAAATGGCAAATTAAAGTTGGCCATAAGCATAAAGGAAACCGGTTGATGACGGGTCATCAAATTACTTCACCAGACCCGCTTCCTCTAAGTGGCCGGGAAACGCGCTGGGCAGACTTAACAAGCCCAATCAAGGGAAATTCATTTTACAGAGCAGATGGAGCCAGCAGCAGGGCCACAACCCGCCACCGACATCGCCCGACATGGACCCGCCGAGGTTAGTAAATTCCTGGCCTAAGATTCTAGATTTAGGTAAGGCTGACTTCAACAGGATGAGGCAGAGACTGTCCACAGTAAACTGGGCAAATCTGTGAATGGGTAAAATGACAGAAGATCAGTGGGAGATGTTCAAAAAAGAATTTAATGTGATACAAAACCAGTTTATACCCCTGAGGGACAAGAGCTCTACTTGCCAAAAAAAACCAGCCATGGACGACTGAAGACGTAAGGGACAGCATAAAACTAAAAGAAATTGCGTAGAAAAATGCAAAAAATAGCACAGCTCCTGACGAATGGGAACGATACAAAGTAAAGCAAAGGGTCACAAAACATATAGCAAGAGCTACAAAAAGGGAGTATGAAAAGAAATTTGCAAGGGATATCAAAATCAACACACAGAATTTTTACAATTATTTTAGGAAAAACAGGGTAGTCAAGAGCACTGTTGGCCCCTTAAAAACTGAAAGCAGTGATATTGTCAATGATAATAAGGAAATGGCGGACATGTTGAATAATTACTTTGCGTCAGTATTTACAGTAGAGGAAGAGGATAGCATGCCGGAAATCTCAAGGAAACTAATATTGAATCAGGGACTCAACAAAATTAACATAAACAAAATAACAGTAATGAAGAAATAATGGCACTAAAGAGTGACAAATCCCCAGGACCAGATGGTTTCCATCCCAGGGTTTTAAAGGAAGTAGGTGAGCACATTGCAGATGCCCTAAATATAATCTTCCAAAGTTCTCTTGATTCAGGAACCGTTCCTTTAGATTGGAAAATTGCGCATGTCAGTCCACTATTTAAGAATGGCGAGAGATGGAAACCAGGGAATTATACACCAGTTAGCCTAACATCTGTTATCGGGAAATTGCCAGAGTCTATTATTTAGATTAGGGTGACTAAACATCTCGCAAATTTTCAGTTGATCAGAGAGAGCCAGCAGGGATTTGTGAAAGGTTGGTCACGTCTGACAAACCTGATTGAATTTTTTGAGGAGGTGACTAAAGTAGTGGACAGGGAAATGTCTATGGATGTTATTTATATGGACTTCCAGAAGGCATTTGATAAAGTCCCACATTAAGAGACTGTTAATTAAGGTAGAAGCCCATGGGATTGAAGACAAATTATTGACCTGGTTAGGAAATTGACTGAGCGACAGGAGACAGAGAGTAAGGATAATGGATAGGTATTCTAATTGGCAGGATGTGACTAGTGTCCCGCAGGGATCTGTGTTGGGGCCTCAACTAGTCACAATATTTATTAATGACTTAAATGATGACATAGAAAGCCATATATTCAAATTTGCCGATGACACAAAGATAGGCAGCATTGTAGACAGTGTAGATGAAAGCATAAAATTACAAAGGGATATCGATAGATTAAGTGACTGGGCAAAACTGTGGCAAATGGATTTCAGTGTAGGCAAATGTGAGGTCATCCACTTTGGACCTAAAAAGGATAGAACAGGGTACTTTCTAAATAGTGAAAAGCTAAAAATAGTGGCGGTCCAAAGAGACTTGGGGGTCCAGGTACATAGATCATTAAAATGTCATGAACAGGTACAGAAAATAACTAAAAAGGCCAATGGAATGCTGGCTATTATATCTGGAGGACTAGAATACAAGGGGGTAGAAGTTATGCTGCCGCCAAATAAAGCCCTGGTTAAACCACACCTGGAGTACTGTGAGCAGTTCTGGGCACCACACCGTAGGAAGGATATACTGGCCTTGGAGGGAGTGCAGCATAGGTTTACCAGAATGATATCCGAATGCCAAGGGTTAAATTATGAGGAGAGATTATACAAATTAGGATTGTATTCCCTAGAATTTAGAAGGTTAAGGGGTAATATTAAGGGGAACAGATAGAGTAGATAGAGAGAAACTATTTCCACTGGTTGGGGAATCTAGGACTAGGGGGCATATTCTAAAAATTAGAGCCAGACCTTTCAGGAGTGAAATTAGGAAACACTTCTACACACAAAGGATGGTAGAAGTTTGGAACTCTCTTCCGCAAATGGCAATTGATGCTGGATCAATTACTAATTTTAAATCTGAGAGTGATAGATTTTTGTTCACCAAAGGTATTAAGGAATATGGGCCAAAGGCGGGTATATGGAGTTAGCTCACAGATCAGCCATGATCTCATTGAATGGCAGAGCAGACTCAAGGGGCTCAATTACCTCCTCCTGTTGCTATGTTCCTATCAAAAATCACTTCACACATATTTACATTACATAGGATTACATAGGATATACAGCAGAGAAACAGGCCATTCAGCCCAACCAGTTTATGGTCCACTCGAGCCTCCTCCCGTCTTTCCTCATCTAAATCTATCAGCATAACCCTCTATTCCCTACTCCCTCATATGCTTGTCCAGCCTCCCCTTAAATGCATCTATACTATTCGCTTCAATCAGTCCCTGTGGTAGCGAGTTCCACCTTGTCACCACTCTCTGGGTAAAGAAGTTTCTTCTGAATTCCCTATTTGATTTCTTGCTATTGATTACCTCAAATTTTACTCTTCCCCACAAGTGGAAACATTCTCTCTGTGTCTACTCTATCAAAATCTTTCATAATTTTAAAGACCTCCATTAGGTCACCCCTCAGCCTTTTTTCAAGAGAAAATAGACCCAGCCTGTTCATCCTTTCCTGATAGGTATACCCTCGCATTTCTGGTATCATCCTTGTAAATCTTTTTTGCACCCTCTCCAGTGCCTCTATAAACATTTTAATAATATGGCGACCGAAATTATATGCAGCACTCCAAGTGTGGTCCAACGAAGGTTTGATACAGGTTTAGCATAACTTCACTTATTTTCAATTCTATCCCTTTAGAAATAAACCCGAGAGCTTGGTTTGCTTTTTTATGGCCTTGTTAACCTGTGTCACTACTTTTAGTGTTTTGTGCATTTGTACTCCGAGATCCCTTTGCTCTTCTACCCCATTTAGATTCGTATTTTCCAAGTAATATGTGACTCCCTATTTTTCTTACCAAAATGTAACACCTCACATTTATCGGTGTTGAAATTTATTTGGCAATTATATGCCCATTCTGCAAGTTTATTAGGGAGAGAAATTCAGTATCGCCCCATTTGGGGCGCAATTATCGGCTGGGCGCAAAGATTAGCGCCTGGCGCTAATTATCGCCTCCAACTGCAAACTTGACTTTTATCGCCCCTGGAGGTGATTGGAGCGCTAAATCAGGCGCTACACATCTGTCTTAAGGCGCAAAGGCCGAGGAGCGAGGTGCTAACTCAGAGCGCTGGCGAAGCTCATGTGATGTCAGTCAGCAATGGAACACAGACACAATGGCGCGGGCCAGTTCTTAAAGGGGAGGGTTGATCTTGCTTTCCATCCACATCCTGCTCATTGCAGCCTTGAATCTCGGCCTGGAGAGACCTGTACATCAAATCTGCTGGTAAGAACAATGGAGAGGCCCAGGGAAAGAGCTCAGAGTGCAGCCCCCACAATCTCTTCTAAATCGATACAAGGAAGGGCAAATCAAAATGAACCTGCAAAGTGCTGCTCAGTACCCAAAACTCCTTCACACAGCGTTGAATCTGTCCAGAAGTCTCTCTCTCTCTCTCTCTCAGAATGCGTGGTTCAAAAATGTCAGCAACAAAAAAAGGCAGGAAGCGGTCGCCTTTAAATAGCGCTCCCCAGTCCCTTCCTGACTGCAAAATGCTCCCCTCAACCTGTCATTGCTAGCGGCAGGCGGTAAGGCAGGGGGCGCCACTCAATATCCGCTCCGGGGCGTTGCGCACTCGACTGACGTCACGATCTGCCGGCGCAGGAGATCGTGGTGGTACTGTTTAGCGCCGCCGCAAAATGTCTAGTTAATTTCGAGAGCGGCGCAAACATCGCCGCGCCCGGGCACTAGTTGCTTTGCGCCCCATTAGCGCCCTCTTAAGGCGTTAACGGGAGGCGCAACCAACTGAATTTTTCCCCCTCAATGTCTTCTCGTAATTTATTGCAGTCCTCCTCAGTAATGACTATCCCCCCCAATTTGGTGTCATCCGCAAATTTAGAAATTGTGTTTTTGATTCCACAAATATTAACTAATCACCCTTCTGCAATCCTGTAGTGCCCATCGTTCGTGTGTCTTTTCCTAATCTAGTTCTCCTACGAAGTGCTCCCCTAGTGGCTGCAGCATGGCTGGTGAAAGGTTGCTGAGTTTCCAAAAGGAGACTTCAGATGGCCTTGCAGGACAACATCGAGCAGCTGTGGCCCTAGAAGGCCCGGCTGTAGGCTGCACCACCTCGAACTGGGCGGCAGCAGTCTAGGCTGGCTGGCTGACAGGCAGTGGCAAGGGCAATGACGGAGTGGCAGAGGTGGGAACAGGAATACTGTTATCTTGAGAGAGGACAGCAGGGTCCTGCTCCACTGACCTACTGTCACTCCCCTGGGGTGACGCCTTAGCATTCCTACCAATCTGTTGCAGCACAGATTGCTGGGCTGCTGTGACACCCTGCAAGCCCCGGTCGACAGTGGTAAACCCAGCTACGATGGCAGCAGTCAGAGCTTGGGTGGCTTCAAGCTGAGACTGCATGATAGTGGTCTGAGCTTGGGTGGCATCACGCTGAGACTGCATGATAGCGGTCTGAGCTTGGGTGGCATCATTCTGAGACTACAGGAGAGCTATCTGAGTTTCAATGGCACCAAGCAGAGACTGCATGAGAGCAGTCTGAGCTTTCGCTGCAACACTAAGACATAGAGTCGCTTTCGCCTGTGCTGCAATGGAAGTTGCGACATCGCCTATCATGTGCATCATCACGTTTTGGTCGACATGGTCTTTTTGGGAGTGTACCATCATTTCCAGTCTAGAAATCCTGGGCTCTATGTTCTGCGCAGAACCCCGTGCAATGTTGAAGGCGGACTCCTCCACGCTCCTTGACATTGTCGAGATGCTCTCTGGTAGGTTTGCCATTGCACCCATCAATTCGGTGCACATGCCCATCATCCTTCTTCTGAAGGCCGGCCCATTGAGGTCCTCATCCGAGTACTGTGCAGCAGAACTCGCGTGCAAACTTACCCTCCGGGGAGCTGGCCCCCGGACTACCCTTTCCCCCCTGGCCTTACTGCAGCCCACTCATGGCTGGTGCCTCACCCTGTGAAGATTCCGCTTCTACACTAGCCTCTAAAGTACGCGTAGTGCCAGTTTTTGAGCTGGTGTCTGCGAGTGACAGATGCAGTGACGTGGGCCAGAATTTTCACTTTGAAGACAGTACGGATTTGTGAGTGGGTGGGCAGTTAAAAGCGCTGAAATTGACAGCGCATCAGGAAGCCGCCTTCATCCGCTGACTTCTGCCTTTAACTTGGGTGCGTTAGTCATCGTGACAGAGACCCACTCGGGAAAGATGTGCGACCTAATTAAAGTATTTGAGAGCTCGTTAACAGGCTATTAACAGCCTTTTTAACCTGATGTTGCAGCTTTTACTATCTGCCCACGGGATTCATGGGCTTCCTGAACTTCGCCTGTTAAAGCAAGGCAAGAACTGAGCGGCCATTGTGCGAGTTGAACAATTGACAGTTGAAAAAAATCACATAAATACTTACACCTCACACCTGCTTCCTTGCCTAAGGGAAAGGCTCTTGCTGACACCATTTGTGCTGAGAATTTGCTTTCAGGTGTTTCCAGGTGATTTCTGCAACTTCAGAAGTCACTCTCAATATATTGGAGGATTGTGCCTCTGATCTCCACTTTACCTGGCATCTGTCAGATCAGCATGGGTGCCGCTTATGTGGTTTCACCTTGGATCTCAGATTTAGACCAAGATGAGCCCCAGCAGCAACAACACCAACAGCAGCATCCTTCTCCTCACCGACCTGCCGCTCCACAGGAGAGAGGGGATGAGCACAGGGGTGCACCTCGCTGGAGGCGATACCTGCAACACAGGGTATATAGGCAGAGGATGAGCTTCCTGGACATGAATGAATAGCAGTGCTTCAGGAGGCTCAGGCTATCGCATCAGGTCATGGCAGACATTTGTACCTTGCTGGAAGAAGACCTGCTGCCCAGAGGACCTGGTGGACACGCCTTACCAGTGGCTGTCAAAGTCACCACTGCCCTCAACTTCTTCACCTCAGGCTCCTTCCAGGGATCTGCAGCAGACATTTGCAGGATCTCGTAGTCGGCCGCACACAAATGCATCACCCATGTGACCGATGCCATGTTTCACAAGTCAGGCACTTATGTACACTTTGCCACTGATGAAGCCAGTCAGACTGAGCGGGCACTTGGCTTTGCGACTCTGGCTGACTTCCCACAGGTGCAGGGCATCATCGACTGCACACATGGCCATCAAGGCACCTTCAGATCACCCAGGAGTGATCGTGAACTGCAAGAGCTTCCACTCCTCAATGTGCACCTCGTCTGCAACCATAAAAAGATCATCATGCATGTGTGTGCCAGATTCCCAGGCAGCTGTTATGACTCTTTCGTCCTGTAGCAGTCCACCCTCCCTCAGCTCTTCGCACCTCCGACCAGACTTACCGGAGACAAGGGCTATCCACTGAAGACGTGGCTGATGACACCCTTAAGGAGGCCAAGCAATGAGGCCGAAGAGCACAACAATCAAAGCCACATGATGACCACATGTGTAATAGACCAAGCAATCGGAATGCTGAAGATGCGTTTCAGATGCCTTGACAGATCTGGAGGAGCCCTTCAATACGCACCAGCCAGGGTCTCCAGAATGATCGTCGTATGCTGTGCTCTGCACAACATAGCGCAGCAGCAAGGATTGGAGCCACAGGAGGAGGAGGAGGTGCAGGTGGAACATGAGGAGGAGGAACCTGAGGTGGAGATGGAACCAGCAACGGTGCACATTGCTGCCTGGGAGGCCCGCGATGACCTGATAATGGCACGATTTAGTTAAGTTGCATCAGTGCACCCATATGGCACCCAGATGCTGAACCAACTTCCCACCCCCCCGCCACCCCCACATCCAACACCACAAAGCAGTCTTAAAATTACCATACCATTTCTGTCACACATACATACCCATTGCTCGAGGTTAAGTAATGACTCGAACTGACAAGGCCACTTCCCAGGTATCAGGCAAAAATGTACAAGACGGGAAAGTGATGCAAAGAAATAAATTTATGTGGCTCATAAATTGAACTGAAACTTAACCCTCTAACATTTTGGAACACACCCATGTGCACACCTGTAGAATTCGCAATATATCGCGATTTTATTAAATAAGGAGAAAACACATAGTTTCGTTCAAACAGCTTTTATTTCAGCAGAATGCTGTCAGGTTTCAAAGTGGACACAGGCAGCTTGTAAAATGGCCGCCGCACCTCGTGGCGGAACATTCTGGACGTTTCGACAGGCAGACAAGATGGCGTTCCAATAAACATTTGTGCAAAATCGATTAAGATTCAGCACATTGAAGATAATACACGAGACATCATGGGTTTACAGTATACACATAAATACTGAAATCGGTCTCCCAGGTACGAATAAAGGCTATTGTACCCAGTAATCAAGAACCCATCCGAAGACATTAATATGTAAAATCCCAACGACTCTACGATGAGAGAGCCGTTAGCGGGTAGTTACAGAAAACACTTGGAGGCCCCAAAACCCCTCCAGGGAGAATACCGACCGATTAAACAATGGGAGAAATATTAACAGGTACTCAGACATTTACGAGTAGCCCCGCAACTCATTAAAACCGGAGATCACCTATACAAGACATTTGAGCGCCAAACCCTAACAAAAGGAAAAGACATTAAGGTTGGGCGGGAAACGGAAGATTTTGTACTATAATTACAAGCTCCAACCGTCCATCTCTCTCTTGTCCTCTTATCTTGCTGGTGTTCATCCTCGTGGCTGCTCCTGTGTTCTTGACTCGCCATCTTGTTCCTGTTTGCCTGGTGTCTCTTTTAAAAGACTGTTGAACTTTGTGATCCGTTCGGATCTACCTCGTGTCGTGTCACGAAGACCTGTGTTGGTAACCGGCATCGGAACCAAAGGCCCGAGAAGAGATGAGATGAGATGAGAAGAGACGAAGACCATACTTATCGCCACGGTCAGTAAGCCCCGACCGCGCCTGTAGGTCGAATAGACATTTTTCCTTGCCAGGAAGACTTCTTTGAACTTTAAAGAACGGACCCCGGAAGATTCTTCTTTGAGATATTGACTGATCTGTGAAACCCATCAGGGCAGATCCTCATGACGGACACCGAGAGATTATTCTCTTAAGTGTTGACTGGTACGTGAAACCCACAAACACAGATCTTCATAACAACAGACGTTCCAGCCTGCTAGCCGGAGCAGAAGCAAGTAAACAAGTGGGGCCAGGAGACCCCCTGATCGACACGTGGGTGCTGCGGTGAAAACATCCGATCAGCTATTCGGAATTTCTCCGAGTTATCACGAGTGGTGAGCATGAGTCTCGAATCCTACGAATCTAGCTAGGACAGATATTGATAGGGGAGGGTTTAAGTACTAAGGATAATTGTAATGTGTGCCCCCATTTACGGTGTGTCGTTCATTCCTCGTTTCCCTAGAATTAGTTACATAACTGCGTGTAAGATTGTACTGTCATTAATTTGTGCTTATGACATGCATTTCGTAATCTTAAACATTATGCAATAAAGATTTTCCATTTCGTACCATTCAACCGAGTCTACATGAGTTTCATCTCCATTACTGCTCTCGCATTTAAGTCCAGTGTCTAGAACCGTAAGGGCGAGTGATTCGAACCACTCACAGGTGTGTCAAGTGCTCCCAGACTGGCTGGAGACCAGAACAGGCAACAAGGCCTAAACCCGCACTGAAAGACAGGCTGCACAGAGCCACGCGAATCTCACGGGCTGAGAGACACGCTCGCAAACCCTTACACACCCTTGTGCATCTACAATTGCGTCATATTTCTTTTTCTACTACTTCTATGATGTGCACGCCCTGTGGATTCAGCAGAGGTAGAGGCAGGCTGCTCACTTCCCTGCTCTGACTGCTTAGACACTTTTGGTGGACGTCCTCTGGGTTTTGGCTCCTGTTGGGGCCCTGCCAAGGACTGCTCCTCCTTCAACTGTGCAGGGGCAGACTCAGGCATTGGGATCCGAGGCAGCATGTGGGGCTCTGATTGAGAGGAAGCCAACGGGGGAGAAGTGGGAGCGCTTTGAGCAGAGCCCCCACTTCCACTTCCCCTCTCACCATCATCCCTCTCATGGCCCATGCGCACTTTCCTGCTAGCAAGGAGCTGGAGAGCACCTTGCTGCACATCAGTGGGGTGATGAACGGCCAAGTCTAGGTTTGTATCCCTCCTAGATATGGCTGCAGTCAGAGTCTGTGAGCTGTTGCTCACAGCAAGCATGCACTCGTTCGACTGGCACATTTGATGCTCCATGGAGGTGGCCACCCTTTCCATGGAAGAGCACATCGTCACCATCACCTGCGACATGGTGCTGCTCATGTTGGAGATGGACTCCTCCATTCTCCCGACAATCAAGCACATCGTGGCTGAAAAAGCTGCCAGAGCCTCCTGCATTTTTTGCTGCTCCTCAAGAATCATCCTCTTTGGCGACGGCCCCCGAGGTTCAGCATCTGCGTCCAGCTGAGCACTGCTTGGAGCATCCTGTGCTCTCCGACAAGGACTTTCCACTGCTGTCCCTGACTCCACCATCTACTCTTGCTCACTTGTGATCTGAGAGACACCAGAGGACAACACTACTCTCTCTCTCTCTCACTGAACCCACTGTGTGTATCTGCGCTGGTGCTAGGTGCACCCTCAGAGACCATGGCTTCCTCTGAGGCATTGTCTTTCTCCTCTGGCTAGACAATGGGATGGGGGGGGGGGGGGTGGGGTTGGGGGGCACTTGATGGACCTGTGGGAGAGTAAAGACATGAATTAGAACTCTTACGATAAGAATGTTTTAAGTTATTATGCACATGAACTGGAGCTGGAGCTGGATGAACTTCGGATCATTCGGGAGGCAGAGGAGGTCATAGATAGAAGCTTCAGGAATGTAATTACTCCAAAGCATGAAGATAGATGGGTGACGGTGAGAGGGGCTAGGAGGAAGCAGTCAGTGCAGGGATCCTCTGTGGTCGTTCCCCTCAGTAACAGGTATACCGCTTTGAATACTGTTGAGGGGGACGACTTACCAGTGGTAAGCCACGGTGACCGGATCTCCGGCGCTGGGTCCGTCCCTGTGGCTCAGAAGGGAAGGGGGGAGAGGAGGAGAGCAATAGTTATTGGGGACTCAATAGTCAGAGGGACAGATAGGAGGTTCTGTGGCAACAAAAGAGACTCACGGATGGTATGTTGCCTCCCGGATGCCAGGGTCCGTGACGTCTCGGACCGTGTTTTCAGAATCCTCAAAGGGGAAGGGGAACAATCACAAGTCGTGGGACACATCGGTACCAACGACATAGGTAGGAGAAGGGACGGGGATTTAAAACAGGAATTTAGGGAGCTAGGTTGGAAGCTGAGAGCCAGTACAAACCATGTTGTAATTTCTGGTTTGTTGCCGGTGCCACGTGCTAGCGAGTTGAGGAACAGGGAGAGAGTGCAGATAAACACGTGGCTGCAGGGATGGTGTAGGGGGGAGGGTTTCAGTTATGTGGATAATTGGAGCACATTCTGGGGAAGGTGGGACCTGTACAAACAGGACGGTTTGCACCTGAACCAGAGGGGCACCAATATCCTGGGAGGGAAATTTGCTACGGCTCTTCGGGGGGGTTTAAACTAATTTGTCAGGGGGATGGGAAAAAGGGCTGTAGTCCACGAGCCAGTGGTGAGTGTAGGGAGGTACTGAGGAGGGTATCAAGGTCGCAGGAATGTACCGGCAGACAGGAAGATGGCTTGAAGTGTGTCTACTTCAATGCAAGGAGCATCCGGAATAAGGTAGGAGAACTTGGAGCGTGGATTGGTACTTGGGACTACGATGTGGTGGCCATTACGGAGACATGGTTCGAACAGAGACAGGAATGGTTGTTGGAAGTTCCGGGGTATAGATGTTTCAGTAAGAGTAGGGAAGTTGGTAAGAAAGGTGGAGGAGTAGCATTGTTAATCAAGGATAGTTTAACAGCGGCAGAAAGGCAGTTCGAGGGGGATCTGCCGTCTGAGGTAATATGGGCTGAAGTTAGAAATAGGAAAGGAGCGGTCACGTTGTTAGGAGTTTTCTACAGGCCCCCAAATAGTAATAAAGATGTGGAGGAAGAAATTGCAAAGCAGATTATGAATAGGTGTGGAGGTCACAGAGTAGTTGTCATGGGTGACTTCAACTTTCCAAATATTGATTGGAACCTTTATAGGTCAAACAGTTCGGATGGGATAGTTTTTGCACAGTGTGTGCAGGAGGGTTTCCTGACACAATATGTGGATAGGCCGACAAGAGGTGGGGCCACGTTGGATTTGGTACTGGGTAATGAACCGGGCCAAGTGTTTGATTTGTATGTGGGAGAGCACTTTGGAGATAGTGACCACAATTCGGTAACTTTCACTATTGCAATGGAGAGGGATAGGGCCATACGGCAGGGCAGGGTTTATAATTGGGGGAGGGGTAATTATGATGCGATTAGGCAAGAATTAGGGAGTATAAGATGGGAACAGAAACTATCAGGGAAAGGCACAAACGAAAAGTGGAGCTTTTTCATGGAGCAATTACTGCGTGTCCTTGATAGGTATGTCCCTGTCAGGCAGGGAGGAAATGGCCGAGTGAGAGAACCATGGTTCACAAAAGAGGTTGAATGTCTAGTCAAGAGGAAAAAGGAAGCGTATGTAAGGATGAGAAAACAAGGTTCAGTTGGGTCGATTGAGGGGTACAAGGTAGCAAGGAATGAGCTAAAAAAAAGAGCTTAGGAGAGGGCATGAGAAGTCCTTGGCGGGTCGGATCAAGAAAAACCCCAAGGCTTTTTACTCTTATGTGAGAAATAAAAGAATGACCAGGGTGAGGGTAGGGCCGGTCAAGGACAGTAGTGGGAACTTGTGCATGGAGTCAGAAGAGATAGGAGAGGTGATGAATGAATACTTTTCGTCAGTGTTCACCGAGGAGAGGGGCCATGTTCTTGAGGATGAGAGTGTGATAAAGGTGGATAGGCTGGAGGTGGTAGATGTTCTGAGGGAAGATGTTTTAGCAATTTTGAAGAACCTGAGGGTCGATAAGTCCCCTGGGCCAGATGGGATATATCCTAGGATTCTTTGGGAGGCAAGGGAGGAGATTGCAGAGCCTTTGGCTTTGATCTTTGGGTCCTCACTGTCAACGGGGATGGTGCCAGAGGACTGGAGAGTGGCGAATGTTGTTCCTCTCTTCAAGAAAGGAAATAGGAATGACCCTGGTAATTATAGGCCGGTTAGTCTTACTTCGGTGGTTGGTAAGATAATGGAAAAGGTCCTGAGGGATAGGATTTATGACCATTTGGAAAGGGGCAACTTAATCAGGGATAGTCAACACGGATTCGTGAAGGGTAAGTCTTGCCTAACAAATTTGATTGAATTCTTTGAGGAGGTAACTAAGTGTGTAGATGAAGGTAGAGCAGTTGATGTCGTATACATGGATTTTAGTAAGGCGTTTGATAAGGTTCCCCATGGTCGTCTCATGAAGAAAGTAAGGAGTTGTGGGATAGAGGGAAATTTGGCTGATTGGATAAGTAACTGGCTATCTCATAGAAGGCAGAGGGTGGTGGTGGATGGAACATTTTCGGACTGGAGACCAGTTACCAGCGGTGTGCCACAGGGGTCGGTGCTGGGTCCTCTGCTGTTTGTGATTTTTATCAATGACTTGGAGGAGGGGACTGAAGGGTGGATCAGTAAATTTGCTGATGACACCAAGATTGGTGGAGTAGTGGATGAGGTGGAGGGCAGTTGTAGGCTGCAAAGAGACATTGATAGGATGCAGAGCTGGGCCGAAAAATGGCAGATGGAATTTAACCCTGATAAGTGCGAGGTGATTCATTTTGGTAGGGCAAATTTGAATAAGGATTACAGGGTCAACGGCAGGGTTCTGAGGAACGTGGAGGAGCAGAGGGATCTGGGGGTTCATATCCACAGATCTCTGAAGGTTGCCACTCAAGTGGATAGAGCAGTAAAGAAGGCCTATGGTGTGTTGGCGTTTATTAACAGAGGGTTTGAGTTTAAGAACCGTGAGGTTATGCTGCAACTGTACAGGACCTTGGTGAGACCACATTTGGAATATTGTGTGCAGTTCTGGTCACCTCACTATAGGAAGGACGTGGAAGCATTGGAAAGAGTGTAAAGGAGATTTACCAGGATGCTGCCTGGTTTGGGGGGGAGGTCTTATGAGGAAAGATTGAGGGAGTTGGGGCTTTTCTCTTTAGAGCGGAGGAGGATGAGAGGCGACTTAATAGAGCTTTATAAGATGATGAGGGGGATAGATAGAGTGGATGTTCAGAGACTATTTCCTCGGGTAGAGGCAGCTGTTACATGGGGGCATAACTATAAGGTGCATGGGGGGAGATATAGAAGGGATGTCCGAGGTAGATTCTTTACTCAGAGAGTGGTTGGGGTGTGGAATGGACTGCCTGCTGTGATAGTGGAGTCGGACACTTTAGGAACTTTCAAGCGGTTATTGGATAAGCACATGGAGCACACCAGAGTGATAGGGAGTGTGATAGCTTGATCTTGGTCTCGGACAATGCTCGGCACAACATCGAGGGCCGAAGGGCCTGTACTGTGCTGTACTGTTCTATGTATGATCATATTTCACTGGCTGCTGACATCAAGTCACCATGAGTGACTGTTGTATGCCATGTGGCTTATGATATTTAATTCTGTCATCAGGTAGCTGGGAGAGCCCCCTCTCTCCATCTCCCACCGCCAGCAACTCCACAACTCCACTGATGTCCAGCGCTTCCTCCTCTGCTGCAATCAATGGTGTGGTAACTGGTGGACCACCTCCAGTTCTCTGCCTCTCTCTGGTGTTCTGTGCTCTCTTCTCCTGCAAGGAGGGAAAAAAGAGACCTTTGAGTGAGAGTCATGGAATGCATGTAAGGGATGGATGGGCTACATCTATAGAGGGTGACCATGAGGGAGTGGTGTGACGTTGCCAAGTGGCCTTCTTCTGTGGTGTTAATTTCTATGATTCTGTGATTGCATTAGGATGAGGGTGAGTGTCAGTGGTAGATAGTCAGATAGGGATGTGAGTAGGTGCATAGACATTGAGGGGTGGGTGCACCTGCAAGGTAGGTTGGTGTGAGGAGTTATGTGCAGGAGTAGGCTTGGAAAGGCAGAGTGAGGGGGTTGGGTTGACACGCACATCAGGCTGTAGTGGAACATGGCATTGCACTCACCTTTCCTGCCCTCATGAGGTCATTAAATCACTTCCTGCACTGTATCCACGACCTGGTAACCACACTCCTTCTGATCATTTCCGCGATCTCCAGCCATGCCCCCTTTGTCTCGGCTGCTGGCGTTTTCCTCCCGTCACCAGGGAAGAGGACCTCCCTGTGGGCCCTGACTCCCTGCAGCAGGATTTCCAGGGAGGCATCACTAAATCTGGGCGCTGAGCCTGCATTTTTGCTGATCAATCTGTATAACTTTGTATACCAACAATGAGCTAAGTCTGACAACAATCCACTGTCTCCCCCTCCAACCTCTTCTGCACCTCCACCAACCTTCAACTGTCATCTGTGCATTGCTCCTTTAAATAGCGGAGCTGAAGTTGAGTCATCCGAGACGTCATCAGACCCACTCCAGTTAATTGGCCGGCAAACCTGCATGACTGATTCAATTGCAGTGGCTTAGTTCAAAAGCACTGATACAACATCCAGGTTACCGACCCACTCCACGGACTCACTGCACCCAACCTGACGGAAAGGTAAAAATTCAGCCCAGAGAGACACACAGAGAACCACAGTTACACACAGGGACAGAGACAGAGAATAGTTTCTTATGTTGGTGTCAGTGTGGTGTTTACGCCATAGGTTTCCAAAGTGTAGTTCCAAACACGCAGCCAGCAACAAGCCCATTATAAACCTGCCCCATTTGTAAAGGCTGGGGAAGACCCAGTAAAAAATGACTTCTTCCTCCTCTTCTTCTCCGCTCTTGCTCTCTTCGGTAACATTGGGGTCAGGCTGGTCGGGTGCTTGTTGATTATCTGAAAGCAGAAAGACTCAGGAGTCGGGCTATGGTGAGGGGAAGGCGGGGGAAAGCCAGAAATGCATGCATACAGCATGAGTAGCTTGAAAGTGAGAAAAGATTGTGGGCTGAGGGGGAAGTGGGATGTGAGAAGAAGGATTAGGAATGAACATACCGTTGTTGTCCCCAAGGGGTTGAACCTCACGGGTTGCCACGGCCTCTACCATATGGCGACCAATTAGCTGGAGAACTGGCTCCTCCAGCTGGTTGAAGTCCTGCGTGTCAGGCTGGCCCCCTGTTTCCTGCTGCTCTCGACGATTATGTGCCCGCTTGGCTTGCAAGAGAAAGAGAAGTGTGTGTGTGAGTGTGGTGCAATGTGTTTGGGTGATGTGCCTGCCATAGTCGAATAGCTGTCAGTGTGTGCAAGATGTGAGATGTGGGTGGGAGTGTTTCAACAGTGGTAAGGTTCTGAGGGTGAAGTAAAGCCATGATTATGAGTCGTGAGAAGTAGAGATTGTTGGTAGGTGAATGCTGGGGGTGTGGTGCATTGAGCAGTGTGTGAGGCTTGTGATGCAGATGGTGGTATGTGGCATTTGCTGAAGAATTCGCTCACCTTGACCACCCGTGTGAGGTCATTAAACTTCTTCCTGCACTGGATGGCGGACCGTGGCACCACAGTGCTGGTTGTCACATGGTCCGCTATCTCCTGCCACATGGTACGGGACATATAGGACGAGGGCTTCCTGCCACTTTGGGGCTAGAGGACAGCACACCTCCTCTCTACAGCCACTGAGTGCCTCCAGAGCTTCATCGGCGAACCTCCTGGCTTTCTTCCTGGTGCGACAATCTACCATTTCTATGTATCCACAGCTCGGGCTTGTTGGGGCAGCTGCAAATCCAACTGCCCTGACAATGAGGTGCTGTAGCATCAATGCACCCCCCCCCCCCTTTAAGTAGTGGATAAAGCCTGTGCCACACATGACTGTGAATTAGACTGGCCCTGATATTGGTCCACCTGTTGACCATTAAGCCAATGAGCAGCAGTTTTAGCGCTGAAATCATGACTATAATCATGTTAATGAAGATTGAGCACGAATTTTGTGTGCTACCTAGACTATTTTTAGGTGACGCAGCTTAACATCATTTAGCCTTAACACTGCCCATTTCGTGGCTATATCCAAATTCTAGACCATAATAACTTTGTTTATGTTATCTGAATTTTGGAGTCAAGCGAATGTATTTGGATTCTGGTACAAAAATTTGTTAAAACAGGGGAACTATAAGAAATAAGTAATATAAAGTGCTGGTTTTTATCCTGGACAAGATATTATTTTAGGGAAACAACTTAAATCAAATAGACATTTTTTTTTAAAAAGAAAAGAAAAGAATTTTTTTGGTTGCAAGAGCCATCATCTATTAATTGTAGAGTTAACTACATTTTGAATGAATCACTGTTTCTACACTAATATTACCATTCAAATCAAAAATTTTATGATGTAGATTTGTGTATTTTTGACATTTAACATATGGAGCCAAGCTTTCAGCATATAATCTTGTTGAACAATCTTTATAGAGGATCACATGAACATTTGTGACTTTGCAGATGACACAAAACTTGGAAGTATAGTGAACAGTGAGGAGGATAGTGATAGACTTCAAGAGGACATAGACAGGCTGGTGGAATGGGCAGACACATGGCAGAAGTGATACATTTTGGTAGGAAGAACGAGGAGAGGCAATATAAACTAAAGGGTAAAATTCGAAAGGGGGTGCAGGAACAGAGAGACCTTGGGGTATATGTGGACAAATCATTGAAGGTGGCAGGGCAGGTTGAGAAAGTGGTTAAAAAAGCATACGGGATCCTGAGCTTTATAAATAGAGGCATAGAGTACAAAAGCAAGGAAATTATGCTGAACCTTTACATAACGCTGATTTGGCCTCAACGAGTATTGTATCTAATTCTAGGCACCGCAGTTTATGAAGGATGTGAAGGCCTTAGAGGCGGTGCAGAAAAGATTTACGAGAATGGTTCCAGGATGAGGGACTTCAGTTATGTGGATAGACTGAAGAAGCTGGGGTTGTTCTCGTTAGAGCAGAGAAGGTTGAGAGGAGATTTGTTAGAGGTGTCCAGAATCATGAGGGGTCGAGACAGAGTAGATAGAGAGAAACTGTTCCCATTGGCAGAAAGGTCGAGAACCAGAGGACACAGATTTAAGGTGATTGGCAGAAGAACCAAAGGCGACACGAGGAAAAACTTTTTTACGCAGTGAGTGGTTAGGATCTGGAATGCACTGCCTGAAAGGGTGGTGGAGGTAGATTCAATCGTGACTTTGAAAAGGGAATTGGATGAGTACCTGAAGGAAGAAAATTTGCCGGGCTATAGGGAAAGGGCGGGGGAGTGGGACTAGCTGAAGTGCTCTTGCAGAGAGCCGGCACGGGCTCGATGGGTCAAATGGCCTCCATCTGTGCTGTAACCATGCTATGATTCTATACCTACACTACAGGATCACATGAACATTTGTGACTTTGCCATGAAGATGTACCAATGGGATGAAGAACATGACATGGATCAGAAGGAGGAAAATTTGGAAGAAGAAGCTGCTCTGGTATGAATCACCAATGCTTTTTCATTTCATGTCTGATGCAACAAATCCAAGATTTCTGTTTCAGGAACTAAAAGGATTGATTTCCCTTGCATCCAGGGAATGGCCATTTTGCCAAGCGCAAAAGTTAGGAAAAAGGAACGAAGGACTGTTTTGCTGGGTCTATGTACCTTTCACATTGCCCTGGAGTTTCAGGGGCTTTCCTGGGGCGTGGGCATGGACCTGCACCTGCACTTGCCCCCGTGGCTGTGCTTGTGTCTACAGTAGGTGTAGGCCCATTAGTGCAATGCAAATGAGTCAAGAAGGGCTGTTCCTGGCCTCCCGCCTCATTTCCTGTTGCAACACTAGCTGGGCACCCCAGTGGAAGGACGCCCTTTGAAAAATGGCATTTTGCCCTGTTTCTGACTGGAGGGTTTGTGGGGGTCCTGGAGCTGGTCAAAGGTAGGAAGATAAATGGTACCTTTTTATTTTTTCCCTGGGGTGTTTTCAAGTAATGGGGGCTTTCTTGTTGTTGATCTCCATCAGCAGCCAGTAGGCCCCGATCTTGGAAGCCCAAAGTGCAGCTGCAAACCTGAGAGGTCTTTCCTACCCCTTGTGCTGAAGGTAGGCCTACGCTGGTGTTTCCCTAGGTCATGTTAACGGTCTGGAACAGTAAATGTTTGTGCTCCTGGACCTGTACCATGCTTGGGAAGAGGGAAGGCTAGGAAATTGTCTCCAAACTGTTTGTACACATAGGTTTCTGTATTGTAAGAAAAATAGAGGATATGGTATCATCAATAACATCTTGTGATACATCTTATCTGGAGTATATAAAACTCACAATTGAGTTAGGGCAACTGCAGTAATGTACAGCCCATGGCCTGAATACTCGAATCATTTAAATAGAGGTTGATTTAAAGTTTTAAAAGGCTACTTCAAACCAAGGGAAAGACATTATTTTTCTGAAAGAGTCAGCCCATCTGTTTTTTTTTGTATTTGAGCAAAGTAATTTTTTTGGAAGTTCATCTTTAATAAACTTATTACAAGGGGAGAAGTTTTAACCACCCAGGACATGCAGGGCGGGGGTGGGGTTTACAAATTCAAAAATGGGAAACTTGACCCCAACCTGCCTCCTACGCTCCCACTTCCAGTTTATCGGAGGCAGGTTGGGGGGTGGGCGACAAACCTCCATTCGAGAGGTGGGTCTTTAATTTCAATATTTTAATGAGGCTGCGTGCCTCAGGTTTTAGCTTTATTTTAAATTTAATGACTGCGGGCTGGGTATCCCTGGGCTCGCAAAATCCGGGAGGTGAAGGGAGGCGAGAACGGCTGGATCTAACAGGTAAGTGCCTTTGCAGCACTGCTTATGGACCAGGAGGAGTAGGAGTGATGCCCCCTGGCCGGGTCCCACAAGCTAAGCTATTACCCACTCCACGCGATCTGCCACCCCCACCCGCCCCCGCGATTGGATTGACCCCCGCGATTGGATCTCCTCAGAAACCCCTCCCTGTGATTTGATCCCCGCGATCTATCCATGGCCCCTCCCCCCACAAATCTCTGCGGCCCTCACCCGATCTATTCACAGCTCCCCCCCAACTCTCCAGTCTCCGAAACCCCCAGATCTATCCACAGCCCCCCCCCCCTGCACCGATATCCCCCCAACCCACAATGTCTACCTCTCTCCTCTCCGCTCCCCGGCTGTGGCCTGGTGCTGCAAGCCTTCCTGCCCTACAGCCAGACAGCCTCTCACTCTGGCTGGCTGCTGGATGGGAAATGGAGTCCAAAAATTTAAATCAGGTCCTTGTGGCGGATCGCCACCTAAACGAGCATAATCCACTCTTCCGTCCGTGGACAAAAATCCAGCACCTTCCCTTTAAGGCACCTTACCTTTAAGGCAGGAGTGGGCGGGGCCTCAGAGTTTGCCCAGAGAATTCTGGGGGCTTTCGGTGCAGCCATTTTTGTGCCATGCAGTTGAATTAAAGTTTCTTGTTTTCCACATATGGATTCAGCCTCCATTCGTGTTCGCGGCAGCCTCAACATCCTGCTGTTAAATTCGGCAGGACCTCTGGGAAAGCTGTAATTCCTCTCTTTCCAGATGGAGCCAGAATCTTCACCACATTTCCAAGGCTTGGTGAATCATCGTACACCCTTTTCTAGCTTTGGGTTTCCATTGTCTTTTTATGGGTTGGATGCTCTGCTGGCATCTTTCTTTTTGTGGCAGGACCCTGAGATTATTGTCCAATGCTCTTTATCCAGGGGCTGACATATTTAGCTCTCTTTCATTTGCCCTAACTGTGTGCCGCAGCTCAAGCACTGGGACATTTTCGTTTTGGTTTCTGCACCAGCCGTCTGTGGCCTCTCTGCGTAAGATTGCTAATGTGTGCACAGTTAGAGACAGTTTTCTGCTGTAAACCCAAGCCCACTAGGAACTGAATTGCCCACAATTGTTTCAACTGCCCTTTTAGCCAGCAAATAGAGCATACCTTCAGTCTGGGCCAGATTTTAGATTGAATCATCAGGCCTCCTTCCTGGTGGAAATTGGGCAGTAGCGACCTAAAAAGTGAGTGTTCGAACTTAGTGTCCCGTTACCGCTGTTGTGGTGGCCGCTGCCATTTTGCTGGGCTCCTCTGAAATGGCACCAAGCTAATTAAAATATTTACAATGGGGTCTATATGACGTGCACGCTTCAGTCAGTATCAGCCCTGCCAATCGGACCCTCACCACCCCCCGGAACCTACTGTGCTGCCTGAAATTGCAATGGCCTGGAGCCTGTGGGGTGCTCAGTTTCTGGCTGAGAGTTACTAACTCTGGTTGGGTGTATTCCTGGAAGTTTCATCACATGTGTTCCCGCAATCACCTTGCCCAGTAAAACAGCCTTTTCTTTACCATTTCCAATGGCCCAGAAATTGATCTCGCTCTGTTCCCGCGGGGGTAAGGAGCAGGCGCGATCTCTCACTCCGCGTTGGCTTTTTCAGATCCAGCTCGCACGAACTTGATGTTCTAGACATCAGCTGGGCAGTGCTTGCGTATCCCACCGGCGTAGTGAATTCGTGCGAGCTGTGGGATCACGTGACTCAGTTAGAGCCAATGGCAGCACACCATCTTCCATTCATAAGTTTCACATACGTGCTGTGAAAGCTATGAATCTTACACACCCCCAAAATAACAGCTAAACCTCAATTAAATTTAAAAAAACATCACATTAATAAAATAAGTATAGTTAAATAAATTAACCATTTAAAATAAAAAATTAAATTTTTGAAAAAATTTAAAATCTTTTAAAAAGTTATAAAAATAAACTTACCTGTCTTTAAAGTCTCTAAAAAAGATATACCTGTTAAAAAAAATTCAAAATAATACTTAATTCACTACTTACCTTGTTAAAAGTGGGTCTTACTCCTCCTTTTTTCATTTCTAAAATCTTCCGTCCTTACCTGCGCGTCCAAAGCACTAAGTGCACAGCGTGCGCGCAGCCTGTAGCGCGCACGCGGTGCACCGAGGAACCGCCCCCTTTTCCAAAGACCAAGTGCCGGTTTTCAGCGCATGCGCAGTGCATGCAGAAAACCGGCAATTGGAGAGAGAATACGCGAGAGTACGCAGTGCGTACTCTCGCGTAGCGGCATCAATTTTTGGCCCAATATTTTTATAACTAATAAACAGAATTGTTCAAAAAAATGGGAAAAAAACACACAAATTTGTTTAATGCCTCTATGAGTTTTTCCCTGGGTTTCTTGCAGCTGTGCCCAGGAGATTAATCGTTAATTCATGAAGACCTGGAGGGTTGGCAATCCAATTCTGGCTGCAGCCTGCCGGCCCGATGCAAATGAGGCCCAATTCTCAAAATGAACCAGGCCTCCTGGCAGGTCTACCAGACAGCTGTCCGGCGTGTTCCTCTGGCCAGCCACCTGCATAAAGTTCTGAGGGAAAATTTAGCTTAAGTTTCAGATATGAACGAGTAATGTTTAAACCTTGCTCTTCTTGCATAATAGTTCCCCCCCCCCCCACCCCAGCTTCTTCACTGTATGGCAGCACTCAGTGGGGGAAAAATTCGGTTGCTTTGTGCCTCCCGTTAGCGCCCTAAGAGGGCGGTAATGGGGCGCAAAGCAACTGGTGCCGGGGCGCAAAGCAACTGGCGCCCGGGCGCGGCGATGTTTGCGCCGCTCGCGAAATTGATCAGACATTTTGTGGCGGTGCTAAACACTACCGCCACGATCTCCTGCACCCGCAGATCGTGACGTCTGTCGAGTGTGCAATGCCCCGATAGCGCCCTGGACCGGATATTGAGTGGCGCCCCCTGCCTTACCGCCTGCCGCTAGCAACGACAGGTTGAGGGGAGCGTTTTGCAGTCGGGAAGAGACTAGGGGAGAGCTATTTAAAGGCGACCGCTTCCTCCCTTTTTTTGTCGGCGACATTTTTGCATCACGCATTCTGAGAGAGAGAAAGAGAGAGAGAGAGAGACTTCTGGAGAGATTCAACGCTGTGTGAAGGAGTTTTGGGTACTGAGCAGCACTTTGCAGGTTCATTTTGATTTGACCTTCCTTGCATCGATTTAGAAGAGACTGTGGGGGCTGCACTCTGAGCTCTTTCCCTGGGCCTCTCCATTGTTCTTTCCAGCAGATTTGATGTACAGGTCTCTCCAGGCCGAGATTCAAGGCTGCAATGAGCAGGGTGTGGATGGAGAGCGAGATCGACCCTCCCCTTTAAGAGCTGGCCGGCTGTGTTCCATTGCTGACTGACATCACATGAGCTTCGCCAGCGCTCTGAGGTAGCGCCTCGCTCCTCGGCGTTAGCACCTTAAGAGAGGTATGTAGCGCCTGATTTAGCGCTCCAATCACCTCCAGGGGCGATAGAAGCCAAGTTTGCAGTCGGAGGCGATAATTAGTGCCAGGTGCTAAACTTTGCACCCGGCCAATAATTACGCCCCAAACGGGGCGATACCGAATTTCACCCCAGTATGTTTCTGAGGTATTATTCACTTTAGAAAAGGTATTCTGCAGTTGCTGTTACTTCTGTAAACTTTTAACCTGGAGTTGAGAGAGTGCGGGACCGAACTTAAAAAAAAAATAAACTGTGAAATTTAGTATTTCTTTTAAATGTTAGTGACATCCATCCGTCCACTGTGTTCAGCTCTAAGGCAGGTCCTAACTTAAGTCTTTAGTTGAGGTGGTTTCCTTATGGTTTTTGTCTTCTGAGTACCTTCTCGTAAGTGGGCTGCAACCAAGGCTAAACAGTGCCACTTACCCTTTATGATTGGGGGGTCACTCCATCCAGATGTGAGTACCCCAATAGGTGTCAACCCAATATTTAGAGACCAGATTCTAGTCTCCACTCACCAAGGCTGTCTGGAGTGGAGCTTCAACCCTCTAGCTCATAGGCGGGATTACTACCACTAAGCCAAAGGCACCATCCTTATTAGTGAGGTGATAACTAATAAATTGGTAAAGGATTTTCAAAAGTGCAGGAAAACAGTAGATTCAATTAATTTAGTAATAATGGCTTCAATTCTAACTGTAGGTCAGATTTTGGCTCTCCTGTGCAGGCACCAAGGATACCCGCCTAAAGCCGGCGGGGTGCTTATTAACATATGGTTGGTGGGTCTCAATGATGTAATCGGGACCCAACTGCAATTTTTACTAGGCACCCTGAGTAGGAAGCAGCAGTGAGTTTCTCACCAGGCCTACCCAATAGTGAGGAGGCTTGGGGCCAGAGGAGTGCTCCTTCAAGCCCCACAAAGAAAGCTTAGGCCTCCCCTGTCGTTGATGCTGTTACTTTGTTAATCTGTCAGAAGATCTACATGTACTGAATAGGTCCAGTCAGTTTTACCTCTCGGACAGGTGACTTGGCTGTGACAGCAAGTTCGTTCTCTTGGAAGAAGTCAGAGTGTGAACATCAATTGGACTGGGATTTAAACTTGGCTCTTGTAACTTAGAGACCAGTGCTTTATTGCCCAGTTAATAGGCAACCTTTCAATTTCTGAACAGTGCAGTGATTTTGTGATTTTATCTAGTCTGGTATTCAATTATCTCATTAAATAAGTCACTTTCTTAAATAAATATGTGCAGGACTTTAGTTTCCAACTTCCTTTCCTGGGCCCCATGTTAGCTGATATTGTTAATGCATCCTTCTCCTCAGGTACTGTTCCCCTCCTCTTCAAATCTGCCATCATCACCCCTCTCCTCAAAGAACTTACTCTCGACCCCTCTGTCCTTGCAAACTACCGCTCCCTCTCCAACCTCCCTTTCCTCTCCAAAGTCCTTGAGCATGTTGTCGCCTCCCAAATCCGTTCCCATCTTTCCCACAATTCGATGTTTTAATCCCTCCAATCAGGTTTCCACCCTGCCACAGTACTGAAACGGCCTTTATCAAAGTCACAAATGACATTCTATGTGACTGTGACCATGGTAAACTATCCCTCCTCATCCTCTCGACCTGACAGCAGCCTTCAACACAGTTGACCACATCATCCTCCTCTGTCGTCCAGCTGGGTGGAACTGCCCTTGCCTGGTTCCATTCTTATCTATCGAATCATTGCCAGAGAATCACCTGCAATAGCTTCTCTTCCCACTAACACACCGTTACCTCTGGAGTCCCCCGAGGATCTATCCTTGGCCCCCTTCTATTTCTCATCTACATGCTGCTCCTCGGCGACATCATCCGAAAACACATCAGGTTCCACATGTATGCTGACGACACTCAGCTCTATCTCACCAGCACCTCTCTCGACCCCTCCACTGTCTCTGATTTGTCACACTGCTTGCCCGACATCCAATATTGGTTAAGCAGAAATTTCCTCTGACTAAATATTGGGATGACTGAAGCCATTGGCCGGAATTTTCCGGGGTGTCAATGGGTGGGATCAATGCGTGGGGTGGGGGGGTTGGGTGGGCACCTGCTGTCAACCCGCCACAACCGCCTTTCCCAATGTTGGGTCTGTCAGCGCTGAGCAGACCCAACAGGCAGCGGCGGGCGACCCAATTAAACTCTTTATAATGTACTTAACAGTCCTTTAACAGGCTTTTTTAACTTACTTTTTAACTTTAACTTCATGGCCACAGGAACCCCACTGTTCGGGGACCGCGTCTGTCAACCTGAGGCGGCAGTTCAGTGGCCATTGCTCCAGCTGATTATTTGACAGCTTCAAATGTACAGTAAAAGCTCCCACCTGACAGATCATCACTTTTCTCAGCCACAAGCTGTTTCTCAGTCCATTTCCAACACAGATTCTGCAGGCTTTCCACTTTCCACTCTCCATCCACCCTCACCTCATTGGAAGAACTCTCTCATCATTGATATAATGCTTCTGTCATCTCTCCTTCACCTGCTATCTATTCCATCAACATGGGTGCCCTTTATACTGTCTCACCTTGGTCCTCAGAATCCGACCATGATCAGCCCCAACACCAGCAGTACCAGGCACACCAGCAACACCAACCTTCTCTGTAATCACCTGATGCTGCACAGGATAGAGGGCATCAGCACCCAAGCACATTGCTGCCCAGGAGGCCAGGGATGGCCTCATCATGGCCAGATTTACTTCACTTGATGCTGTACACCCATATGGCTGCCATATGATGCGCCAGGTTGGCACCACCCCACACCAACACCATAAAGCATCCCTACAATGCTCAAGCCTTTCCTTTCACACTCACCACCATTGCGGGAGGTACCGTTATGTCTCACCATTCACTGCAACTCACTAAGCCACTTCCAAAGGTGCACACAAATCTGTCCAAGATCGCAAAGTGTTGAAAATAAAGGTTTCAATGTTTGACACCACATTAACAGAAACTTTACATGAACATTGGATAAAACACCCAAGTGACTATCCTTGTGTGTTGTTAGTTGGTATGATTGCACTAGGATGAGGGTGAGTGTGAGGGGTGGCTAGTGAGATGGGGATGTGATAATATAGATAGAGAGAGGGATGGGTGGAGGTGCAAGGTAAATTGGTGTGAGTAAGGATGTAGGGAAGGCAGAGTGATGGGGATGTGATGAGAGGCACAGGAGGATGAAGGTGAGTGTGGCTTTGTACCAATGTTTCGTGATCTACTGAGATCATTGAAAGGTTTGAGCCATTGCACCCTGGTCCTCCTGATGACATCTCTGCTTGTGACCTCCTCTGCAATATGCAACCAGGCTGTATTGGTCTCCTGGGGAGGTCTCTTATGCCCATGGGAAGGGAAGAGGACCTCCCTGCGTGTTGTGACTCCCTCTATAAGCATATGGAGGGAGTCATGGGAGAACCTGGGGGCAGCCCTGCAACTCTGTGCAGTGATTGTCAGTGTTTGCAGCACTTCAATGCTGAAGAACACTGACAGCACAAACGTCAAAAGTAAAGTGGCCATGGTCCCTTTAAGGAAACCGGTTGATGATGCGTCATGAGTGACATCACTAGACCCGCTTCGTCTAATTGGACCGGGAAACGCGCTGGGCGGGCTTCACAAGCCCTATCAACGTAAATTCATTTTCTAGAGCAGGATGGAGCCAGCAGCGGGGCCTGTGACCCGCCACTGACATCGCCCACCCCGGACCCGCCGAAGCAAGCAAAATTCCGGCCATTGTCTTTGGTCCCCGCCACAAACTCCATTCCCTGACCACCGTTTCCATCCCTGGCAACTGTCTGAAGCTGAGCCAGACTGTTCGCAACCTTGGTGTTGTGTTTGACCCCGAGTTGAGCTTCCAACTACATCTCTGCTCCATCACCAAGACTGCCTTCTTCCACCTCCGTAACATTGCACGACTCTGACCCTTAGCTCATCTGCTGCTGAAACCCTCATCCATGTCTTTGTTACCTCTAGACTTAACTACTCTAATGCACTCCTAGCCGGCCTCCCATCTTCCACCTTACATAAACTTGTACTCATCTAAAACACTGCTGTCCATATCTTAAATCACACCAAGTCTTGTTCACCCATCGCCCCTAAACTGGCTCCCGGTCTGACTACGCCTCAATTTAAAAATTCTTATCCTTGTTTTCAAATACCTCCATGGCCCCGCCCCTCCTTATCTCTGTGTCCTCCTCCAGTCCTACAAGCCTTCGAGACCTCTGCACTCCTCCAGTTCTGGCCTATTGCCTATCCCCAGTTTTAATTGCTCCACCATTGGCGGCCGTACTTTCAGCTGCCTTGGCTCGAAGATTTGGAATTCCCTCCATAAACCTCTCTGCCTCTCTCCCCTTCTTTATGATGCTCCTAAAAACCTATCTCTTTGACCAAGCTTTTGGCCATCTGTTCTGATATCTCCTTCTGTGGCTTGGTGTAAAAAATGTTTTTTTTATTGATAACGCTCTTGTTAAGCACCTTGGGACGTTTCGTTACTTTAAAGGGGCTATGTAAATGCAAGTTCTTGTTGTTGTTCTAGTAAATTGTATCTGTTTTGTTTCAGTTAAGGACACTGTTCAGAAAGCACAAATCATTACCAGATCTACGAGCATTTTCATTTTATTCTTTCAACGAGCCATTTACAGACAGTGACATTAAGGTACTTTTTACATTTTGTACCATGATTGACTGAATTTGAAGAAGAAAAATCATATTGGTTATTTTGTTTTTATAAATAGAGAGCAGAAGGCCCTAGATAGAGTTACCTTGTAAATAATGGGGTATTTTGAATTGCTTATTTCAAAATATTAGAAAAACTTTCCAAAAGACATTTTTATTTGTATGTTATAAATATTAAAGTTAATTATAAACCGTAAGTGTATTTTTTGCATTATGTGCTCCTCTTATCTTTTTAAAATGTATTTATTTTGGCAATAAAAGACCAGAATGTATTAGCTCTTTGAAAGAGAATAACACTTCTATAGTTACAATATTTTCATTACAAAATTTAGCAACATCTTTACATTAATAACTTGGTTTTATATTTGATATAGACAGTACAAGGAGGTAAAAATAAATTTAATATTTTCTTTTCTTTGCAATACAGACAATGATCTCTGAGCCTACAATACATCATTCTAAAGGAAAGCAGAGAATAATTCTATATATAGGTTTGCGTGACATTATTGACAAGCCTTTGATTAACACATATCAATCTTTACCAAACCTCCGGTTTTTTGATGATGAGGCGAGGCTGAAGATAGCTACTCATTTTCAAACAATGTTGAAGGAGATTGAACTCCAGAGGCAACAGTTAATTCAGACTTCAGTACAGACAACTGTAGAACACGGATATGCAAAAATAAAATCAGAAGACAATCGGACTACAGAAGTTCCTCAGTTGCTGGAATCAAGCAAAGCATCTGTTGAAAACATGCAGCCTCTCGCTGTGGCTGCAGTAAAATCAGAAACGGTTGTTAAAACAACAACAAAAAAAGTGATTCACCAAAAAAAAGTTAAAGCTTATATGAAAAAACCATATCTCTCACGAAAGCTAGCTTTTGTTTCCAAAAAACTGTCGATGCCTCCAAAAGTTCTCACAAGGTTTATTCATTTTCATTTTAAAACAATTTAAAAATGATTATAATATTGTATCAAAACTGAACTTTAATAATTATATAATTTATAATTTAATGTTTTAAACTCTCTTAAACAGATCTGAATCTATGCCTATATCAATTCGTCTGACTGTGTTCGATGTGAAACAGCCTCGTCCTAAAAGTCTCCCGCGAAATTCTAGCCTTCCTTCCTTATTAAACTTTGACGCATATACAAATCGGCGAGGAGGAATCACTGAAGAGGTAGTTGTCAGAGAGTGGGTCAGAGATATCTGGAATACGTGGTTTGATGAAGTCTTCCCGCCATTGCAACTATCCAGTGAAACAGCTACTGATATAAAGGATACACCGCAGGTTCTTAAAGGAAAAGGACTTTCTTTTTTGGACCTGAGGGAGATACAACTGCAGAATTTACTGCCGTTAACGGAACAAGAAAAAACAGAAGTGTATCCTCATTATTTGCATCCTATGGATTCTGAACCTGAAGTCACTCAGGATGTCTTGCAGTCTGAAGTTAGTAAACTAGAGTACCTCATAAACGTAAAGGGTGAATCCACTGCATTTAATTACTGCCGGCGAGGAGCTTTGTACAGAAAATTCGGACAGCTAAAGTCAGCCTTGGAAGATTTAAACGAAGTAGGTGCATACAGAATTGAAGATACTAGATTTGTAATAATATTGTTGGAAGCTGTTCTGTGTTACTTTATACTCAGTACAATCCAACGCAGCATTTTGTTTTTCAATGTTTTATTTGTTATTAGTCCAAACGTATGTACTTTACGGGGGAGAAATTCAGTATCGCCCCATTTGGGGCGGAATTATCGGCCGGGCGCAAAGCCTGGCGCTAATTATCGCCACCGACTGCAAACTTGACTTTTATCGCCCCTGGAGGTGATTGGGACACTAAATCAGGTGCTTCACACCTGTCTTAAGGCGCAAAGGCTGAGGAGCGAGGCACTACCTCAGAATGCTGGCGAAGCTCATGTGATGTCAGTCAGCAATGGAACACAGACACAATGGCGTGTGCCAGTTCTTAAAGGGGAGGGCTGATCTTGCTTTCCATCCACATCCTGCTCATTGCAGCCTTGAATCTCGGCCTGGAGAGACCTGCACATCAAATCTGCTGGAAAGAACAATGGAGAGTACCAGGGAAAGAGCTCAGAGTGCAGCCCCCACAGTCTCTTCTAAATCGTTACAAGGGCAAATCAAAATGAACCTGCAAAGTGCTGCTCAGTACCCAAAACTCCTTCACACAGCGCTGAATCTCTCCAGAAGTCTCTCTCTCTCTCTCTCTCAGAATGCGTGGTTCTACAATGTCACCAACAATAAAAGGCAGGAAGCGGCAGGAAGCGGTCACCTTTAAATAGCGCTCCCCCAGTCCCTTCCTGACTGCAAAACGCTCCCCTCAACCTGTCGTTGCTAGCGGCAGGCGGTAAGGTAGGGGGCGCCACTCAATATCCGCTCCGGGGTGATACCGGGGCGTTGCGCACTCGACTGACGTCACGATCTGCCGGCGCAGGAGATCGTGGCGGTAGTGTTTAGCGCCGCCGCAAAATGTCTAGTTAATTTCGCGAGCGGCGCAAACATCGCCGCGCCCGGGCGCTAGATGCTTTGCGCCTTCTTAAGGCGCTAACGGGAGGCGCAACCAACTGAATTTTTCCCCCTACGTGTCTTTTTACAGCATGAAGAAAAATTAGTTGAGAATTGAGAGAGAAAGAGAAAAACTGATTACCGGAAATTTGAAAGCAGTTATAATCTAGAATCCTATCAAAAATATTAAGCTTTCTTTCTCTTTCAGACGCTAAGGGAAGTGCTATGCATTTCCATCTTTTCATGGCTTTATTTATTTGCTGATAAACCTGGTATTGTGTGCAGTTTTGGTCGCCTTATCTGAGGAAGGATGTTCTTGCCATGGAGAGAGTGCAGCGAAGATTCACCAGACTGATACCTGGGATGGCAGGAATGACATATGAAGAGAGATTGGGTCGATTGGGCTTGTATTCGCTCGAGTTTAGAAGAATGAGAGGGGATCTCGTTGAAACTTATAAAATTCTAACAGGACTAGACAGACTAGATGCAGGAAGGATGTTCCCGATGGTGGGGGAGTCCAGAACCAGGGGTCACAGTCTAAGGATAAGGGGTAAGCCATTTAGGACTGAGATGAGGAGGAATTTCTTCACCCAGAGAGTGGTGAACCTGTGGAATTCTCTACCACAGAAGGCAGTTGAGGCCAATTCATTAAATATATTCAAGAAGGAGTTAGATATATTTCTTAAGGCTAAGGGGATCAAGGGATATGGGGAGAAAGCAGGGACAGGGTACTGAATTTGGATGATCAGCCATGATCGCATTGAATGGTGGAGCAGGCTCGAGGGGCCGAATGGCCTACTCCTGCTCCTATCTTCTATGTTTCTATGTTTCTATAAGGATTGAGTTAACATCTGTGTCTATTTTGAAAGTTTGCTGATATTGCACTGACTTCCTAAAGACGTTCCCATCACGCTTTCTTCACCACATTGTTTCCATCATGCCTATCTGTTACACTTTTCTATCATGAGTAAATTTACCTCTTCATTTTACTTTCTTCTGAATGAGTCCTCCAAATTTCATCTCCAAGGTATTTGGGCCTAGAAATTCAGTTGCGCTGCACCTGTTTTTCAGGTGCTGAATGGTCTCTTAAGCCTCCAATACAGCGCGCAGCAAGTGCAAGTTCATGACAAGCCAGAAGCCTCCCGCCATATTGGTAAAAGCTAAAAATTTGGCACGTAGTGCCCACACCTGAAGCAGGCATTAGTCTCTTTGCATATGCAAATAAGGGGCCTAACACCTGCTCGAGGTCCCCAATGCAAGATTAGTTTGTCCTGAGGCTGAGGAAAACCAGGTCTACATGCAGCCTAAAAGGGACCTTAAAGGGACTGCCTGTTAGGCTACAACCAACAAGGCAAGTTTTTAAAATATACTTACCTGAATGTGAAGCTGGGAGGAGCAGGTGTGCTTCTCCCAACCCCACAGTCAAAGAATGTGGCCCGCTCCCCCCACCACGATCACCGCTGCAGCTTTAAAAAAAAAATTTAAGTTGTATCTATTTTAAATAATAACCCAGTAATTTCCGCAGGTGTTCTCTGATCTCCAGCTGTGACATTGTTGGAAGATCGTCAGAAACCCCTGAAAAATGGCATGAATCTCTGGAATTTTTGCCAAAGTTACGACGGGAAATCTGGGAAGCCCCACAGATATTCTACCCCATATTTTTCTATAACCCAGTGTTGGCGAATCCCATCAATAATCCCCCACCCCCGCAGTGAGAAAAGCTGCATTCCAGGTCCTTACTGGACATCATCTTAAAGTTATTGAAGTGCTGCAGCACTTTTATTAGCACCAGATGGACTTTAAAAGTGCATACAATGCTTAAAGAACCTTTAAGCCAGTTCCCAGTTATGACTGAGAAAGCAGCTTTTCTCAGTATGAGGCAGTCGGGTCAAGGCTTAAACCCCCATTTGCCCCAGCGTCTGTACCCTTGCTCTGTGCTTGCTGCTGCCTCCTACTGTCTCTCTCATCTGGAAGACCCTCAGAGGAACAATATACTTTTCCTCACTGTTAATTTCCCCAGACCAAATCGCCATTGCTCCATTTTTGTCTGCATTACCTTGCAACTTCCCTCCCTCCCAGGATTACCCTCCCAGTATGCCGACCACCAGTAATCCTGCACTCCAAAGCTCTGAGACACTGCCACAGTCATCACAGTGCTCCCACACCCAAAGTCTACCCTTCCTCCATTGCCACGCCGACAGACCCTTTTCACACTCCAAGATATTCCCAGTTCATCCATACCCCGCCGCCCTTTCCCATTTCTGCTAGACACAGACCCATGCACTCCTCTCCCCATGCTCCTGCATTACATGACTGTCATTCCCAATTCTTCCAAACCACCAACCACCCTCCCAAAACTACCAACCCACAATTCTTCCATTCCCCAGTACTGTTAAATGTAGATCCTGCTACCTAGCTACAACTGTAACATCTTCATACCAACTTCTTCCATGGACGGTGCCTTAACAAATAGATGAGATAAAATTAACTCCATAGTCAAATGAACATTTAATAGTAAAGAAAGAAAGTACTAACATTTCTTAGCACCTTTCATGTCCTCAGGATGTCCCAAAGTGCTTCACAGCCCAAAAATAATTTTTGAAGTATAGTCACTGTTGTTGTGTAGGCAAATATGCGAGCCAATTTCCATGCAGCAAGGTCACGCAAACAGCAAATGCAATCTGTTTTTGGTGTTGAGGGATGCAGGACACAGGAGAAATCCCTGTTCTTCTTCAAGTAATGCTATGGAGTCTTTTACGTCCAACTGAACAGGCAGATACATCCTCAGTTTAACGTTTCATCCAAAAGATGTAGAACTCCCTTAGTACAGAACTGAAGTGTCAGCCAAGATTATGTACTCGTCTTGGAGTGGGGCATAAACCCACAATCATCTGACTCATAGGTGAGACTGCTACCACTAAGCAATAGCACTGATTTATGGTTTTCATTCATATATATACATAATAAAATTTGAGCCAGACACTATTACTAACATCGCTTCAATACATGGAATAAAAATGCAATTTGACTTATTCAACTACTGTTGCTACCTTCCCGTGTGAGGTCATAAGAGACCGCATGGCTCCTAACATTGATTCGATCGCGTCGGGATGGATAGGCACACCAGCTCCTCTCTCAGAGACAGGCGTTTGGGCTCGGACTGCGGGAGCTTTTTCCCTGGAGTCCTTCCAGGGATTCCTACAGTTTTTGCGCCAGTGACCTGCCTTCCCGCACCCGTAACAAACACTACTGGTTTGTGGGGCGCGATTTCCCTCCTGATGCCACTCTTTCTGAGCCGGAGCTGCGGGCTTTGCCTCATGCACCTTTCCTTTAAGGGGACGCGCTCCCGTGCTCCTAGTGTTCCGATACCCTATGGTGAGTCGATTCAGGACAGATTCCTCCGTTGTCTCGGGGTTGGTGGGATCAAACCACGCTCTGGCCTGCTCCCTGACGGCTGGCAAGCTGTTGGCTACTATGCACCTGAGCCAATGAGCTTTCCCGGCGTCGTGCAGATAGCTGCGCTCTGGCGCACCTGGGCAGCTGCGCTGGTATACTGGCCACAGTCTGTCGGCGAAAACCCGCGGGGGTTCTCCCTCCATCTGCATGGTCTGACCCAGTCTGACGAACGGACCTTCGTCATCCGCCCCTAACACTTCTAGGACCTCGTCCCGTAACTCCCCATAGCTTTTAGTTCCCTTCTTGCTCTCGTCGGAGAGACACTGAAGGATCGAGCTATCTAAAGAGAACAGCAACATTTTGGTCTTTTCCTCGTCGTCGCAGCCATTAATCGCTGCGGTCTGTTCTACTTCTCTAAAATGTACGGAAGGGTCTTCTGACTCGGACAGCTTCCGTACATGGCTAATCATTGCTCTCAGCTGGTGTGAGCTGTGGGGCAATACAAGTTGGTTCAGGATATCCCCGTCTGCCCCATTTGCCCCATTCGGGCCTCTCTTATGACCTCGGACCGGACACATCGGTCCCGGTCTCGACGCTACCTCCGGGGATTGTCCTACCTCGGGAACCTTCTTCTCTATTTCCACCACTTCCTCCCTTACCCAGGTTGCCAAATAGCTGGGTGGCGCGGAGGGCATAGTGGTAGATACCTCTTCTGCTTTTTCCGGTAGGGATTTTGGGAATTCCCTACCCACCTGTGGCTGGCTCGCTGACGGCCGTTTGCCTTATTCAGGGCCTCTCTTAGGTTCTCTATCTCCCTCTGACAAACACCGTGGTCGGCTCCCTCATGCCTATCCTCGAGAGCCATCTTGTATGCCGCCCTAACTCCCCTCAAGCTTTCTTCCTGGGCCTTTATCTGGTTAGCTAGGCGGATACACCGTTCTCTAATCCTTCCCTCACTTAATTTTGCTTCCGTGACCTGACATTCTAGGTAATCAATTTTAGCCTCGTGGTGGTTGGCTACTATTTGGCGTTCCTGATGTAACGCATTCAATGATGCAATGAGTTTCTGTCCTCCCGTGACCTTTTCCTCCATCTCAGTTTCCAATCCCCTGATCTGAGCTGCCTGTGCTGCAATGACCTGGTCCGAAAGTTGGACTTGCTTCTTGTAGCACATCAGCCAGACCGCTTTCTCTACCGACTTCTTATGATCTTTACTGTCTGTCCATTTGATGGCGGCGTTTAGCGGATGCTTGTCCATCAGCAGGTCACATATCCACTTTTTGGTTAAGTTAACCTTCCCAAACACATAGTCGGCTACCTTCTCATCCATCAAATTTCGCCTATTCAAACCAGGGTCTAAAACATTACTCTCCTGCTGCCAGAGTCCCTTCGTGGTCGCCATTTTCTGTAAGGGGGCGTGTCTCAGACGGTGCTGGTGCGAGGTTAGGCCTTCGTTGCCTATACTATTGCTTGCTCTGGTCTCCGGCCAGCCTTTTTGCAATAAGCACCTGTGAGTGGTTCGACCCACTCGCCCTTACGGTTCTAACACTGGACTTAGATGCAGGGAGCAGTAATGCAGAGAAAAACTCAAATAGACCCGGTTGAATAGTACGAAATGGAAATCTTTATTGCATGGCGTCTAAAATCATGAAATACATGTCATAGGCGCAAATCAAAGATAGTACAAGTATACATACATTCATAAAGCTTGGTCTATGGAAATGGAGAACACACGGCACATCGTAAAAAGGGGAACACATTATATCTTAACCTTACTAAAACCCACCCTCCCTTTAACAATACCTACACTATGTCTGGATTTGTAGGATCGGAAATCATGCTCACCACTCGTTTTACTTCGGAGATTTTAAAGTGAGGCACTCAGCTCGTTTCGCTGCAGCACCTGACTGTCACGTGTTTGGAAGGGTTTTCTGCACCCCACTTGTTTACTTTCGCTGCTGCGAAAAGCAGGCCAGACTCCCTGTTGTCATGAAGAACTCGACGGAACTCGGATACAATTCAAAGAAGAGTCTTCCTGTGTCCGACATAGGTTGTAGTCGGTAGAACTCAAAGAAGAGTCCTGTATTTATATTTTCGGGCGCGGTCGGGGTTTACTGACCGTGGCGGCACGTGGAATTTCTTCTCGTCTTCTTCTCGTCTCGTCTCCTCGGGCCTCCGGGTCCAGACACCGTTTACCGACACTCGGGATGGTGTACCCTGTTACTTGCCCTTGTCGGGGCGGCTCGTACCGTTTGAGCTCCACCCAACACTCGAATAACCGACCAGTACGGCTAAGAGTCAAAGAGTCAACAAAGTCCAGAGAGAAAAACAAAAGGCTGCCCGTCCAGGAGAGCGATACCAGAGGATAAGAGAGCGATGGACATTTGTTCTCTATAGTTATAGTGCTGTGTCCACTTATCTCCCGCTCAAATCTTAATGTTTGTCCTTTGTGTAATATTTGGCGCTCAAAACTCCCAGCATGGGGCGATTATCTTCTTTAACGGGTTTCGGTAGCACCTGAAACTGGCCAACTATCCGTTAATGTTTTCCCCATTGTTGAAACCAGCCAGGATGTGTATGAATCGTCTCCCTGACTGGTTTTGGGGCCCCCCAAATACTGGCTTAATCACCCGTCAATGTCTCTCTCATTGTAGAGCCGGGGGGGTATTTGTGTATTGATGTGTCTGGATGGGCCTTCGATTGCCCAGTACAATGATCCTTACTGTGCATAGGAAAACGATTCCAGCACTTATATCTTGCTATTGTTCGCAATGCAAACGGGTTGCATCCTGTCTTTATCAATGTTTACCGAGTATGATCCGATCTCATACTGAATGTATATTCGACGCCATCTTGTCTGCCCACTGTGTTTCTGGAAGCTTCTGCCACGATGCGCGGCGGCCATTTTACAGGCTTCCGTGTCCTTTATTATCAGGACAGCATTTCGTTTAATAAAACTGATCAAACGAATCTGCTTCTCTTATGTTATTTTGAATCGCGATAATTGCGAAACTTTACAGCAGGGACAATTCCAAGCATGTATACACCATGCAGGGTTGTGTACTCGAGGCTGCTGAGCGGGAGAAAAGCCTGGGGGTTGTACTTCCTAAACCATTGACGATTTATGACCAGTATTGAGAAGCTCTTGCAAAAGCGACTAAAGTTTAGGATGTACAGTTAGATCAATAATATATAAAATTCAAAGTACAATCCTTTCTTTGTACAAAGCCTTGGTCTGGGCACATCTAGAATATTGGACCCAGTTTTGGTTCCCTCACATGGTGGGGGATATCAAGACCCTGGAAAAGGTTCAGAGGAGGGTCACTCAATTGATACCTAGATTAAGGGCCCTTTGTTATCAGGATAGGTTTAGACAATAGGGGCTTTTTTACTTTGTAAAACCATTGACTAACTTTGACGGGAGATGATGATTCTGTCCATGTGGATAGGTTATTTGAGCTGGATAGGTAGGAGAGAACTAGGAAGCATCAGTAAAAGGTACGAAAGCATAAAATTAGGTTAAATGCTAGGTAGTACTTCTTTTCAGAGAGTCATCAACCTCTGAAATAGATGGTCAGGTAAGTGCAGTGAGATGGATTCATTGCAACTGTTCAAAAGTAGCTGGATAGGTTCCTGTGGTTGGAAGACATCTCGAGTTCACAGGGACGATTTATATCAGTAACTGTGATCTCCTGGAGCTTGATTGATTGCTATTGTTGATCAGAAAGGAATTTCTCATTATTTTTTCCTAAATTGGCCTAAAGGTTTTTGGGGGGGGATTTGTTCCCTCTGCCAGGAGATTGCATGGCTGCAAAGATAGGCTGGGATGAGAAAGATGATGCTTGTAGGTTGCACAGTTAGGATGGGACAGGCTGATGGAACAGCTGGTCTCTTCCTGTTCTTTTTTGAATGTTTATATGTCAGAATGACCTCTAATTGACCTGAGGATCTGCTAAAAGCAATTAGCATGTAATTGATTTCAATAACACAAACCTGCACAGTAGCAGGATATTACATTCTGTTTTATACAGAACAGTGTTGCAACCCTTACAGAACTGTCCATTCCCTGATTTACCATGAACAATTCAATGGGAGATCTGCCAGTTTCAGTTTAATTCAAGGAGCTGCTCACCTTACATTTTGTTACAGCTGAAAAACAATCTTGTGGTGCTGTTGCTTCTGAGCTGGAGTCTGGAACTGATAATGACATTCCAATTTGCAAAGTTCAGTGACTAAATGAGAATTGATCTCTGATTAACTTGAACTCTTCATTTACTTAACATTAGATCTTGTGGCCCTAAAAGCACAAGCCAACCTAAACACAACTTCACCTTAGTAGCAGAATAATATACTATGCTTTACGTTGTATAACACTCCTGTTATTATAAAAAGCACAACATTAGACTTACCATGAGCAATATGATGGCTGACCTACTTGTGTGTGCATTTGCATATGTGTGTCTATTGAAGGATTGTATATGTTATATTGATACTAATCTGTGTACCATTATCTTTTTTAACATATATGAATTTATTATGGTCTTTGTTTGGTTGAATAACTTATTAATTGCAAATGCAGTAATGATTTGTTAATAATGCTTATGTATATAATTGGTCAAAAAATATAAATAACAAAAATTCCATTCAAATAATAATTTAATTGTTTTTGATTTAGGCCATTAAATTAGAACCGATGTTGCTTAATGCCTATTGGCACAGACACTTCATTTACCTTCTTCAATTGAAAACATCTGATGCACTAGATGACCTAAATTTTGTGCTTAAACACAATAAAAATTTTGCAGGTATGATAATTAAATTGTTTTATATTTTTCAGATTTAGCCAGAATTGTTCAGTCCAATCATATTTACAACTAGAAAATATACATTTAGATATTTAATTTTGCAGGATTTATAAATACAAATAAATAAACATAATTCCTCTAGCATTATTAGTAGTTTCAAACAAATATTATTAAGTAACATCTTAGAATTAATATGTGGATTAAAATATTAACAATATGAACAAAATAATTCTAAGCATAGATATAATTTCATAAGATTGTAGTTTTTCATCAGAATTTTCTCTCTTCATTTTGCATTTCCTGTCATTAAAATAAGGCTTTGTTTCTTCTGTATGAAGATTTTGGAAACTACTTCCACAAAATTGGATCTAGTTTACATAAAGTTATTTACTATGCTATCCATTTTTTGCTGTTAGATGCTTACACATCAAAGGGAGATATTTATAGAAACAAAGGGGACATTACAATGGCGATCATAAATTATTCTCAGGGACTCAAGTGCAGACCTGATGATGACGTCTATTTTAGGAGAGCTAAGATGCACGAAGGAAACAATGATCTACTTCTGGCTATGGAAGATTATCATATGGTAAGTCTACTTGCTTGTGATGGCATTTTATACATATAAATTTGTCTTTCCAACAAGTGGATATGATCACATAGGTTTGTTAATTTTAAGTTTTCTTCAGGTTTTTTCCTAGTGAATTTGATGACCAGTCGTTTCAAAATGCATTGACTTTATGATTATCAGAACATGTGGAGTCAGGGGAAAAGTAGCAGAATGGACAGCAAGCTGGCTACGATACAGAAAACAGAGGGGGGGAATTTTAGCCTAAAAACAGGAGTAGGTTGGGGGCGTGTGGGATGTTAAAAATCTGAAACCCGCCTCCAACCCGCCCACTTCCGGTTTTAACAGAGGAGGGATGGGGCAGCGGGCAGCCAACCCGCTGCCAGGAGGCAGGTCATCTATTTAAGTATTATAATGAGGCCAGAGACGTGAGTTCACATCATATCATGGCAGCTGGGGAATTTAAATTCAGTTAATTAAATAAATCTGGAATTTAAAAAAATGCTCGTATCAGTAATGGTGACCATGAAACTACCGGATTGTCGTAAAATCCTGTCTGTTCACTAATGTCCTTTAGGGAAGGAAATCTGCCATCCTTTCCTGGTCTGGCCTATATGTGACTCCAGACCCACAGCAATGTGGTTGACTCTGAACTGCCCTCTGAAATGGCCTAGCAAGCCAATCAGTTGTATCAAACCGCTACAAAAATCAACAATAAGAATTAATAAAGCAGACGGACCACCCGGCATCAACCTAGACACCGACTTCGGACATGACAAAGGCACACCCAGCCCAGTCAAACCAGCAAAGTCCCCCTCACTAACATCTGGGGACTTGTGCTAAAATTGGAACAGCTGTCCCACAGATTAGCCAAGCAACAACCTGATATAGTCCAACTCACAGAATCATATCTTTCAGCCAATGTCCCAGACTCCTCCATCACCATCCCTGGGTATGTCCTGTCCCACTGGCAGGACAGAACCACCAGAAGTTGTGGCACAGTGGTATACAGTCGGGAGGGAGTGGCCCAGGGAGTCCTCAACATTGATTCCGGACCCCATGAAGTCTCATGACTTCAGGTCAAGCATGGGCAAGGAAACCTCCTGCTGATTACCATCTACTGCAGCTGCTGAATCAGTACTCCTCCATGTTGAACACCACTTGGAAGAAGCACTGAGGGTAGCAAGAGCACAGAATGTATTCTTGGTGGGAGACTTCAATGTCCATCACCAAGAGTGGCTCGGTAGCACCACTACTGACCGAGCTGACCGAGTCCTGAAGGACATAGCTGTAGGTGGTGAGAGAACCAACACAGGGGAAAACCTCCCTGACCTCGTCCTTACCAATCTACCTGTTGCAGATATATCTGTCCATGACAATATTGGTAGCAGTGACCTCCGCACAGTCCTTGTGGAGACAAAGTCCCGTCTTCACACTGAGGATACCCTCCATCGTGTTGTGTGGCACTACCACCGTGCTAAATGGGATAGATTCAGAACAGATCTAGCAGTTCAAAACTGGGAATCCATGAAGCGCTGTGGGCCAGCAGCAGCAGCAGAATTGTATTCCACCACAATCTGTAACCTGATAGCAAAATACTGCAGATGCTGGAAATCCGAAATAACAACAGAAAATGCTGGAAAAACTCAGCAGGCCAGGTAGCACCCGTGGAGAGAGAAACAGAGTTAACATTTCAAGTCGAAGACCTTTCATCGGAACTGGAAAAAAGCAGGAAATGAAATAGATTTAAAGCAAGTATAATGCTGGGAAAAGGGGGAGGGGATGAAAGAACAAAAGGGAAGGTCAGTGGTAGTATAGAAGACAGGAGAGATTAAGAGACATTGAGAGACATTAAGAGATATTCAAGGCAAGAGGAGGTGGTAATGTGACAGGTTGAGGCTAGATGAAGTGTGAAATGCACTGGCAGAATGAAGGACAGCTGCCAGTTTCTGGGAGGGAAGAAAAAAAGGGCCAAACAAAAGGGTGGATGAAAAAATAAAATAAAAAAATATATATATGTGATAGGGGCCGAGGTTATGATCTGAAATTGTTGAACTCTATGTTGAGTCCAGAGGGCTGTAGAGTACCTAAATGAAAGATAAGGTGCTGTTCCTCGAGCTTACGCTGAGCTTCCGTGGAACAATGCAAGAGGCCAAGGACGGTGAGGTCAGAGTGGGAGTGGAGCGGAGAATTAAAGTGACAGGCCACCGGGAGCTCGGGGTCCCCCTTACGGACTGAACGGAGGTGTTCCGCAAAGCGGTCACCCAATCTGCGTTTGGTCTCCCCAATGTCGAGGAGACCACATCGTGAGCAGCGAATACAGTATACTAAATTGCAGTAAGTATAAGTAAATCGTTGTTTCACCTGGAAGGGGTGTTTGGGGCCCTGGACAGTGGGAAGGGGGGATGTATAAGGGCACGTGTTGCATCTCCTGCGCTTGCACGGCAAGGTGCCGGGCGAAGGGGAAGGGGTGCTGGGGGTGGTAGAGGAATGAACTAGGGTGTCGCGGAGGGAGCGGTCCCTGCGGAATGCTGAAAGGGGAGGTGAGGGGAAGATGCGTTTGGTGGTGAAATCTGTAACCTCATGGCCCGGCATATCCCTCACTCTACCATTACTATCAAACCAGGCGACCAACCCTGGTTCAATGAGGATTGTAGAAGAGCATGCCAGGAGCAGCACCAGGTATACCTAAAAATGAGGTGTCAACCTGGGCAAGCTGCAAAACAAGACTACATGCATGCCAAACACCGGATGCAGCATGCTATAGACCGAGCTAAGCGATCCAACAACCAACGGATCAGATCAAAGCTCTACAGTCCTGCCACATCCAGTCGTGAATGGTGGTGGACAATTAAACAACTAACAGGAGGAAGAGTCTCCATGAACATCCTCATCCTCAATGATGGCGGAGCCCAGCACGCGAGTGCAACAGACAAGGCTGAAGCGTTTGCAACCATCTTCAGTCAGAAGTGCCGAGTAGATGATCCATCTCGGCCTCTTCCTGAGGTCCCCACCATCATAGAAGCTAGTCTTCAGCCAATTCTATTCACTCCACATGATATACCTATCTGGCCAATTACCGCCCCATCAGTCTACTCTCAATCATCTGTGAAGTGATGGAAGAGTTGGTGACAGTGCTCTCAAGCGGCACTTACTAATTACTGATGCTCAGTTTGGGTTCCGCCAGGACCATTCAGCTCCAGACCTCATCACAGCCTTGGTCCAAGCATGGACAAAAGAGCTGAATTCCAGAGGTGAGGTGAGAGTGAGTGACCTTGAAATCAAGGCAGCATATGACCAAGTATGGCATCAAGGAGCTCTAGTAAAATTGAAGTCAATGGAAATCCGATGGAAAACTCTCCACTGGCTGGAGTCATACCTAGCACAAAGGAAGGTGGTTGTGGTTGTTGGAGGCCAATCATCTCAGCCCCAGGACATCACTGCAAGAGTTCCGCAGGGCAGTGTCCTAGGCCCACCCATCTTTAGCTGCTTCATCAATGACCTACCTTCCATCATAAGGTTAGAAGTGGGGATGTTCGCTGATAATTGCACAGTGTTCAGTTCCATTTGCAACTCCTCAGATAATGAAGTAGTCCATGCCCGCATGCAGCAAGATCTGGACAACTTTCAGGCTGGGGCTGATAAGTGGCAAGTAACATTCGCGCCACACAAATGCCAGGCAATGACTATCTCCAACAAGAGAGAATCTAACCACTACCCCATGACATTCAACGGCATAACCATCGTGAAATCCCCCACCATCAATATCCTGGTGGTCACCATTGACCAGAAACTTAACTGGACCAGCCACATAAATACAGTGGCAACAAGAGCAGGTCAGAGGCTGGGTATTCTGCGGCGAGTGTCTCACCTCCTGACTCCCCAAAGCCTTTCCACCATCTACAAAGCACAAGTCAGGTGTGTGATGGAATACTCTCCACTTGCCTGGATGATTGCAACTCCATCAACACTCACGACGTTCGACAACATCCAGGACAAAGCAACCCGCTTGCACCCCATCCACCACCTTAAACATTCACTCCCTCCACCACCGGCGTATCGTGGCTGCAGTGTGTATCATCTACAAGATGCATTGCAGCAACACGCCAAGGCTCCTTCGACACCACCTCCCAAACCCGCGACCTCTTCCACCTAGAAGGACAAGGGCAACAGGCTATTGGGAACACCACCTCCAAGTTCCCCTCCAAGTCTCACACCATCCTGACTTGGAATTATATCCTTCATCGTCAGTAACAGAGTGAAGGTAAGGTGTGGGACAAATGTTGGAGGGGGATTGGGGTTGTGGTCACTGGTACCGCAGGCGGATGATTTCATCCCGGATATCCTGGCCAGAAAGGGGCTGCCTGGGTTGCATCCTTTCTTTGCTTCCTCCTCTTCTGCGTCTTCCTCTTCTGCGTCTTCCTCTTCCCTCTGTGAGCGGATGCTGTAAATCTGAAATAAAAGCATAAAATGCTGGAAATACTCAGCAGTCAGGCAGCATCTTGACCTGGGACATGAACTCTGTTTCTCTCTCCACGAGTACTGCCTGACCTGCTGAGTATTTCCAGCATTTTCTGTCTTCTCGGAGGCCTTCCTTTACCGTCCGAGCCCAGCAGCACTCCAGGCACTCCCTGCACACTTAAATTTTTTTTAACTTGTATTGCACCAAGCTACTACTTCAATAAAATAAAAATAATCCAGTCCAAAAGCTTAAATACAAACTTACCTGAAAGATGTGTGTGTCCCTTTAAGAAGTGCTGACATCGTCTCTGTCAGTCTGCTGCACGCGCGCCTTTCAGAGCGGGCTTAGGACCCAGCACTATACTCAGCGCTAAGGTCCAAGTTCACACAGTGTGACGTTAAGTCAGGCGTTGCATGCTCTCCATATTTGCATCTCCAGGGCCGGTGCTGCAATCGGCAACGTTAAGGCTCTCACCAAACTGACGGCTGCCGAGTCCCATGCCAGAGAAGGGCGTTAGCGTGGTGGTCGCCATTTTTCGCCAGGATTGCGGCGATATCTCATGGCGTTAAGGGAGGAAATTTCTGGGCCAATGTCTTGGGATGCAGGTGACGCTGGAAAGTTCACATTTATTTCCAACACTAGTTGTCCTGAGAAGGTGATGGTGAGCCTACTCCTTTGCAGTCGTTGTATTGATGGTGCTCTCATGATGGTAGAGATTTCCAGGATATTGACCCAGCGACAATGAAGGAACAATGATATAGGTCCAAGTCAGGATGTTGTGTGACTTGGAGGAGTACTTGAAGGTGATGGTGTTCCACAACATTTCTGCTCTGTCCTTCTTAGTGGTAGAGGGTGTAGGGGTGGGAGGTTCTGTCTTAAGTGACCTTACTGATTTGCTGCTATTCATCCAGTACATCGTACCTACTGCAGCCACAGTGTGTCAGTGGTAGAGGAGGTGGATATTGAATCCAATGACAGGAGAACCAAACAAGTGAACTGTTATGTCTTGGATGATGTTGATCAAGTGGTGAGTATTCCATCACACTACAGACTTGAGCCTTGTAGATGGTAGAGAGGCTTTGAGAGATCAGGAGATGAGCCAGTTGAGGCAGAGTACCCAGATTCTGTCTTGCTCTTGTAGCTGCAGTGTTAACCTGGTTGGTGCAATTCAGCTTCTGTTCAATAGCAACTCTCACTCTTGTTACTATGATAGTAATTTGGTTTCAGGTTAGTAGGGAAGAAAGTCGGCTTGCTTCACAAATGGATGCAAAGTTAGCAGACCGAATGCTCCACTGTATTGGCCTCATTTAATTGCTGCTGATGAGCTGCAGGAGGCAAATCAGCTACCTGTTGCAGCTCGCCAGTTAGGAGGGCAGCAAATTGGCTGGCTCTTACCCCGGAGGCAGTTGGTAGGTCAGTTCTTGGGGGTGGGGAGGAAATCCCGGGGGTGGGTGGGGCTGCTTCAAGTGTGCCGGCAGTAGGCTAGAGTTTTTTTTGTCGGCCTAGGAGGAGAAACCATGCTCTGTCAAGCTCAATCTGGACCAGAAGTAAACCGGACGACATACTGAGCTGGTAAAACCAGGCAAAGCATGTGCGATGCACGCGCCACCCATCTATACCTACATTTTGCATTCGGGGTCATACAACCGGCGTAGCTACGGTTCTGGACCATGATTTTCAAAATTAAGGAGCCTAACGCCTATTTTAAGCAGGTGCCCTGGTCGACTAAAAGTCGCCTTAGCCAGTATGGTGTCCGGCACATATCGAGTCCAGATCAGATGTGACAGATTGTGATGTGAAATTTGGAGACCTAAGACCCATTTTACGGGCAAAAACGGTTCATTATAAATTGAGTTTTGCTTCCAGTGACTCCTGGCTGTGATTTTGTTGACCGTGGCAGGTCACGACCCTGCTGCTGGCTCCATCCCGCTGTCTGAAATGAATTTCCCTTGATGGGGCTTGTTAAGCCCGCCCAGTGCATTTTCCGGCCAATTAGAAGAAGCGGGTCTGGTGACATCATTTCATGATGCATCATAAGTTGGTTTCCTTATAGAGACTATGGCCAAATTTATTTTGACATTTGTGCTGTCAGTGTTCTACAGCATTAAGGTGCTACAAACACTGACAATGACTGCACAAAGGCACAGGGCTGCACCCAACCTCTCCCATGACTCCCTCCATATGCTTAAGAAGGTAGCCACAGCACGCAGGGAGGTCCTCTTCCCTTCCATGGTTGGAAGAGACCTCCCTAGGAGATCAACACAGCCTGGTTGCGCATTGCAGAGGAGGGCACAAGCAGGGATGTGGTCAGGAGGACCTGGGTGCAGTGCCGCAAATGTTTCAATGATCTCAGTAGATCACGAAACGTTAGTACAAAGCCACACTCAACCTAATCCTGCTGTGCCTCTCATCACATCCCCATCACTCTGCCTTCCCTACCCTACTCCTGCACATCCTTACTCACACCAACCTACCTTGCACCTCCACTGATCTCTCTCTATCTATATTATCACATCCCCATCACACTAGCCACCCCTCACACTCACCCTCATCCTAGTGCAGTGATACCAACTAACAACACACAAAGGTAGCCACTTGGGTGTTTTATGCAATGTTCATGTAAAGTTTCTGTTAATGTGGTGTCAAACATTGAAACCTTTATTTTCAACACTTTGCAATCTTGGACAGATTTGTGTGCACCTTTGGAAGTGGCTTAGTGAGTTGCAGTGAATGGTGAGACATAATGGTACCCCCCGCAATGGTGATGAGTGTGAAAGGAATGGCTTGGTCATTGTAGGGATGCTTTATGGTGTTGGTGTGGGGTGGTGCCAACCTGGTGCATCATGTGGCAGCCATTGTGTACAGCGTCAAGTGAAGTAAATCTGGCCATGGTGAGGCCATCCCTGGCCTCCCGGGCAGCAATGTGCTCGGGTGCTGATGCCCTGTGTCCTGTGCAGCATCAGTTGATTGCGGAGAAGGTTGGTGGTGTTGTTGTTGGTGCTGCTGGTGTGCCTTGTGCTGCTCGTGTTCGGGCTGATCGTGGTGGGATTCTGAGGACCAAGGTGAGAGAGTATAAAGGGCACTGATGCTGATGGAATGGATGGCAGGTGAAGTAAAGATTACAGTAGCGATCTGTCAATGGTGAGAGAGGTAATGAGATCAGACTGGATAGAGGCTTATGTAAAGACTTGTAGCATGGCGAATCTGTTGTGGAAATGCAGTGAGGAAGAGCTTGTGGCTGAGGGAAGATATCTCTGTAAGGTGGGAGCTTTTACTGTACATTTGAAGCTGTCAACTCATCAGCTGATTCAATGGCCACTGACTTCCTACCTCAGCTTGACAGACGTGGTCTAGCAACAGCGTGAAACCCGTGGGCGAGCTTTCAAATTCAAAAGGTAAGTTTTGTTAAATGGCTGTTCCTGACCCGCTGTCAATCAATTCACATTTAACTGCCGACCCACCACCGATCCCGCCCGCTGAGCACTGGCAAAATTCCGGCCCTGATATTTGTAATGTTGCTCCTGTTTGGCCATCGTTGCAGTAGAATATCTTTTTTTTTGTCAAGGCTGCAATTTTGGAACATAAAATCTAACCATTACACAGCAGCAGATCCAAGTTTTGGTGCAGCTGAATGCTAGTAATTCTTTTCAGAAAACTGCAGGCGATGTGGACTGAATTGTAGCGGGACAAAGTTTACTAAAAGCTACAGATTTATGATTTGTAATAGATGCCTAAGATGTTAAACAGTTGTTAGGCTTATGGCCTAGGTATTTTGACTAACAACTTCCACCTGCAATCTTATGTCTGTATAGTAGTCAAAGAGAAAAACTTTACTTCTAACTTTGGGGTTGAATTTTCGTGGAGGTTCCGCCTGTTGCCCGCCACAACGTCAGCAGAACATCTGCGGAAACCACAGCAATATGGCATGAATGCTGTTTCTCCAGTGTTTCCATGGATCGTCTGCCGTATGTCCAGCAGATGATTGGGAGAACCCCGGTGGAAATTCAACCCCATTATCCTTTAGAGAATTGGAGAGCTGCAATTAATGGGAAAAGTACAGAAAGACTTGGAAATTAGAAAAAAAAACTGAACAAACTTAAATAAGACAAAAATTAGTTAATAAGTTATTTTAAGATTGCAAAACCCTGTAGTAACTACAGCAAAAATAATTACTTGTATTTATATAGCACCTTTAATGTAGATAAACATCCCAAAGCTCTTCAAAGAGGCTTAATCAAATATGGATGCTGAAATAAAGAAGGTGATATTAGGAGGAATTATAAAAAGCTTGGCAAGGAGGATCTTAATGGAGGAGAGAGAGGTGGAGGGGTTTACAGAATGAATTCCAGATCATGGGGCCTAGGCAGCTGAGGCATGGCTACCAATGGTGGGTAGAAGGGAGGTGGGATTACAAGGTCCAGTTATCAGAGGAACAGAGAGTTCTGGGGGAATGGTCTTTAGGGCTGGAGGAGGTTACAGGGATAGGATGGGACAAGGCCATGAAGGTATTTAAACACATGGCTGAGAATTTTAAATTTGAGCCATCAGACTGGGAGCCAATGTAGGTTAGCGAGGACAGTTGTGATGGATAAGCAGGACTTTGTGTGGGATAGGATATGGGCAGCAGAGTTTTGGATGAGGCAAAATTTACGGAGGGTGGGCGAAGGCAGGCTGGCCAGGAGAGCATTTGGAGAGAATAGTTGAGTCTGGAGGTGACAAAGTCGTGGATGAGGGTTTCAGCGAGAGATGGACAGTATGGGTAGAAGTGGACAATGTTACAGAGGTGGAAGTCGTCGGCTTTTTGTTGGAGAGGATATGAGGTCAGAAGCTCAGCTCAGAGTTGATTAGGATGCTGAGGTTAGAGCTGTTTGGTTCAACCTGAGACAGTGGCTGGGGCGGAGCATGGAATCAGTGGAAAGGGTACGGAGTTTGTGGCAGGGGCTTTGATCTTCTCAATGTTTAGCTGGAGGAAATTGTGGCTCAATCAAGACTGGAAGTTGGACAAGCAGTCTGATAACACAAAGGCAGTGAAGGGATCGAGAGAGGTAGTGGAGTGGTAGAGCTGAATGTCATCAGCGTGCATGTGGAAGCTGACCTTACATCTAAGGATGTTATTGCCAAGGTGCAGCATGTAGATGAGGAAGAGGAGGAGGCCAAGGATAGATCCTGGGGGCCTACAGAGATAACGGTGCAGAGGAGAAGCCATTGCTCTGACTACGATCAGATAGGTAAGAGTGAAACCAAGTGAGAGCAGTTCCACTGAACTGGGCTACGGAGAAGAGGCTTTGGAAGAGGATAGTGTGGTCGACCATGTCAAAGGCTGCAGAGAGATCAAGGAGGATGAGGAGGGATAGTGCAACATGGTTGCATACCAAATCCTGCTTGGTGTGGGATAGGATACGGGCAGCAGAGTTTTGGATGAGGTGAAGTTTACGGGGAATAGATAGAGTAGATAGAGAGAGACTATTTCCACTAGTTGAGGAGTCTAGGACTAGGGGGAATATTCTAAAAATTAGAGCCAGACCTTTCAGGAGTGAAATTAGGAAACACTTCCAAACACAAAGGGTGGTAGAAGTTTGGAACTCTCTTCCACAAACAGCAATTGATGCTGGATCAATTGTTAATTTTAAATCTGAGATTGATAGATTTTTGTTAACCAAAGGTATTAAAGGATATGGGGCAAAGGCGAGTATATCGTATTAGTATTAGGTTGCAGGTCAGCCATGATCTCATTGAATGGTGGAATAGACTCGAGGGGCTAAATGACTTACTCCTGTTCCTATGTTCCTTTGGTCATAGTCACACAGAATGTCATTTATAACTTTGGTAGTCAATTATTTACTGATGAAAGCTGTATAAATTTGTATTATTTGTTAAAATTACTTCTAATTCCTCACCTTGAATTTTGCTTTGTTCATGTTTATACATTTATGAGTCAAAATTCTGCGGGAAATTGCGAAACACAATCTGAAACAAAATTAGCCAGTGTGTAATAACAACAGTGTGTAGTGGGGATAACTTTTCAACTTTGCTATTCCAGCAAGGAGCATCATTATGAGATCATTGGAAATTCGAGTGTGCACTACATATGATTTGTTGACCAGTAATTTAAATGGTCGGAAAATCATGTGCCATGTGTGCCCAAATTTCTGATATGGGCTTTCAGTTGGTGAGGCTCTCCACTAGCAGTACAAAGTTAGAAAAGGTATGCTGATGAGTTTATTTTACTCGGAATGCAGTTCAGGTAAGGGAAGACATGGAAGTTGTGTTGATCAGAAAATGAATACAAGTTGTATTTCTCTAAAACAGAGCAATGTTTGGTACAACATGGGGTATTTGGTGTCGGATTGTTTAAAAAAATATGCTTCTAAATTTATCACTTTAAAAATTGTGTTTATCCGTAGAAATTAATGTTGTAACATGTTTTGCTGTTAAATTATTAGCCTAATTTTATATTTTCATGAAATTATAATCAGTTGATCAAAAAAGTGGTAAATGAAAGTAATATAGTTACAACTATCTTATATACATTTTATATATTTTATTGTAGGCTTTTACTTTGAATCCAAAAAGAACAGATGCTATGATGAAACGTGGTTTATTTTATTTTGAGAATTCCAACTGGCATGTAGCAATTCAAGACTTTTCAACATTAATTAAGCAGGATCCTGACAATGCTCAGGCAAGGTAGGTAAAATAAAAGCTTCTTTTCTACATTGCAAAAAACAGTCAAATTATAAAATATACTTATAAAGTGCCTTTGCCATTAATTTCCATCGGGGTTCTTCCAATCGTTCACTGTAAATTTGGTCGTAGATCTGCAGAAACCCCAGAGAATTGTCATAAACGGTGCTAATGCCATTTCTCTGTGGTTTCTGTGGATCTTCTGCCAAAGTTACAGCGATTGATCTGGAGACCCCTGTGGAAATTCAATAGTCAGTGTTGGTAACAATACATGAGCTTCTGTTTTAACCTTATAACTTATGTGCAAATCAGCCATTAAATTTGGAATCCTTGCATAGAAACATTTTTAGAACTTTAATTTCAGAACACTTTTGGAACCTTTTACTTTTTGGATATAGTTACACACGGGCCAGCAACCCTCTAGTACCTCACTAAGTGTTCGCTCTTTTTGAATGAATGGTGGCAGAATATTTATCCATGGGAGGGAGGGAAATGATCACAGTTGAGCTCTCACATAACATCTATATCCACTCACTTCTTGTAGGAGGCATTGCATAGCAATCAGGAGATGAAACTTTGGCAGATGTTACTGCTTCCTAACTGAAGGTCACTAAGACCAATTGTAATGGCCCAGTTGAGATGAATTAACTCAGTGCAATCCAGGAACTGAACCTTCGACCTTCTTGGTTTAGATAGTTCAGTGCCATACAAGTGGTGCATCTTCCTACTGCGTCATCGGAAAAGTCACTGCCTTCTTAGATTACCTTAACAGGATGTCCCATATTATCCAAGAGAAACCATCCACACTACTCTAGGATAATCCTGGAAAGTAGTCTTACTCCAATTATATAGAAGTCTTACTCCAATTATATAGGGCCTTGGTGAGACCACACCTGGAGTACTGTGTACAATTTTGGTCTCCTTACCTAAGGAAGGTTATACTTGCCATAGAGGGAGTGCAACGAAGGTTCACAAGATTGATTCCTGGGATGGCGGGACTGTTGTATGAGAAGAGATTGAGTAAACTAGGCCTGTATTCTCTTGAATTCAGAAGAATGAGAGGGGATCTCATTGAAGCATACAAAATTATTACAGGGCTTGATAGGGTGGATGCTGGGAGAATGTTTCCCTTGGCTGGGGAGTCTAGAACCAGGGGCCACAGCCTCAGGATAAAGGGCTGAGATGAGAAGAAATTTCTTCACACAGAGGGTGGTGAATCTTTGGAATTCTCTACCCCAGAGGGCTGTGGAGGCTCAGTCATTGGGTATATTCAAAACAGAAGTCGTTAGATTTCTGACTAGTAAGGGCATCAAGGGCTATGGCAACAGGGCCAGTGAATGGAGTTGAGGCAGAAGATCAGCCATGATCTCATTGAATGGCGGAGCAGGCTCGAAGGGCCGAATGGCCTACTCCTGCTCCTATTTCTTATGTTCTTATGTAAGTAAAAATAACTCCTGGGTTCTTTTCTACCAACTGGTTCCTTAAACCCATCTCCAATGCCCCCTCCACCACCACTTTTAACAACAAGTACGAGGAGCTCGTGGACATATTTGTCACTAAGATTGAGACCATCTGTTCAGCTGCTTCCCCACTTCCACGCTAAGCCAAACCTCCCATATGTCCTAGCCTAGCCCTAAACCATTGTCTTTCTCTTGTTTCTGTCCTATCTCTTCTCATGCCCTCTCCGAGCAAATTTTGTGCATGAAACCTACTTCCTGCTCCCTTGTCCTCATTCCAATTAAATTGCTGACCACCCAACTTTCCTTCCCTAGCTGATAGTGTACTCTCCTCAGGTACTGTCCCTCTCCCTTTCAACAATTCTGTCATCAGCCCCCCACTCTTAAAAAAAAACACTCTCAACCTTTCTGTGTTTGCAACCTACTATCCATCCTCAACCTCCCTTTCATCTCCAAAGTCCATGAACTGTTGTCTCCTCTCAAATCCATGCCCAACTCTCCCGTAGCTCTAACCTAAGTCACAAATTACATTCTATGTGACTATGACCATGGTGCATTCTCCCTCCATGTCATTCTTGACCTTTCTGCAGCTTTTTACACGGTCAACCTTACCTTGCTCCTCCAATGCCTCTCCTCTGTTGCCCAGCTGAGTGGGACTGACCTTGCTTGGCTCCACTCTTGCCTATCTGACTGTTAGCTCAAGAGTCTCCAAAGGGTCTAATATTGGCCCCCTCCTCTTCCTCATAGACATGCTTCCCTTTGGCAATTTCATCCACAGACATGGAATCAACTTCCACATGAGGACAACCAGCTCTACCTCTCCATCACCTCCTTCCACCCCTCACTGCTTCTGTGCTATCAGACTGCTTTTTTGAAATCCAGTCTTAGATGAATCAAAATTTCCACCAGTTAAAGCACTGGGAAGGCTAAAGCCATTGTTTTCAGCCCCCACCACAAACCCTGTACCCTTGCCACAAATTTCATCCCCCTCTCTGAATCAGTCTGTTTATAACCTTGGTGTCCTAATCAATTGTTAGCTGAACTTCTGAGTCCATATTCCCTTCATTACGTAGTGCATAGCTTCCACTGCTACCTCAACCCATCTGATGTTGAAACCCTCATCCATGCCTTTGTCACTTTCAGATTGATTATTCCAGTGGTCTCCTGGTGGCCTTGCATGCGACATCTTCTGTGACCTTTAACTTATCCAAAACTCTGCTGCCCGTATCCTATCCCACACCAAGTCTTGCTCACCCTTCACCATGGGCTCGCAGGCCCCTCAAATTGAAAATTCCCATCCACGTGTTCAAATCCCTTCATGACCTTGCCTCCCTTATCTCTATAATCTCTTCCAGCCCTATAACCCCTCCTTCCTTCTCTGCTCTGGCCTCTTGGACATCCCTCTCTTTTGCTGCCCAAGCACCATGCTCTGCAATTCCCTCCCCAAGTCCCTCCACCTCTCTATCTGCTCCTCCCCCCTCCCCCCCCCGCCCCCCCCCACTGCCTTTGAGCAAGCTTTTGGCCACCCATCTTGATATCTTCTTCTTTGTTTCAGTGTCAATTTTTTGATTACGCCTATGTGAAGTGCCTTGGGACATTTCTTCTAAATGGAAGACACGATATAAATGCAAGTTGTTGCCCACCATGTCTACAGTCGAGACAGGGATATCTGTAGCAGTCCTTTTCTGGCTTTGGCTGCAGCTGCAGGTTCACGTACCAGCCTACAGACTGGCTGGGACCTGCTGCACTTTAAGGCCAACTGGGACAAGGTCACAAACAGTTCTTGAGCTTGTGTGACCATTGGTGGTTCTACAAAAAAATCAGAACAGTAGTATCCTATCTTTGGTCTCAGAACCTGAACAAAGAAGAAAAGGTTCAAGATGGTAACACTGCCTCAAGTTGGTCAAGTGATATGTCCAGGAGACTGGCCGTCGCTAATAATCTGAAAGATGTCTAATATCATATTGTTATTTGGTGTTGTTAACAATGTTACCTCAGGTTCAATTATAAGGAACACAGCAATTAATACAGGGTCAGGGATTCCTCAGCTCTCAGTGTCTTCACAAAATCCCTCTCTATCAACACAGCTCAGCTCAGATTTCTGCACTGCAATGAAATTGTAATTCTCTCACTGTCTAGCTCCTCCTAGTATTAGAACATTGGTTTTTCTTCATGCATGCTCATAGAGCCAACCAAACACAAAGGGATGAATACCCTCCTTCTGCACTGTAAACTTCTATCATTCTGTGGTTTTTAGAGTGATCATATCAATTCCCTTCAACAACAACACAACTTGTATTTGTATAGCACCTTTAACGCAGTAAAACATCCCAAGGCGCTTCACAGGAGTATTATAAGACAAAAAATTTGACACCGCGCCACATAAGGAGAAATTAGGGCAGGTGGCCAAAAGCTTGGTCAAAGAGGTAGGTTTTAAGGATTGTCTTAAAGGAGGAAAGAGAGGTAGGGAGGCGGAGAGGTTTAGGCAGGGAATTCCAGAGCTTAGGGCCTAGGCAACAGAAGGCACAGCCACCAATGGTTGAGTGATTATAATCAGGGATGCTCAAGAGGGCAGAATTAGAGGAGCGCAGATATCTCAGGGGGGTTGTGGGGCTGAAGGAGGTTATAGAGATAGGGAGGGGCGAGGCCATGGAGGGATTTGAAAACAAGGATGAGAATTTTTTAATCGAGGCGTTGCTTAACCGGGAGCCAGTGTAGGTCAGCGAGCACAGGGGTGATGGGACTTGGTGCGAGTTAGGACATGGGCAGCCGAGTTTTGGATCACCTCAAGTTTATGTAGGGTAGAATGTGGGAGGCCAGCCAGGAGTGCATTGGAATAGTCAAGTCTAGAGGTAACAAAGGCATGGATGAGGGTTTCAGCAGCGGATGAGCTGAGGCAAGGGCAGAGACAGGCAATGTTACAGAGGTGGAAATAGGCGGTCTTTGTTATGCTGCGAATATGTGGTCGGAAGCTCATTTCAGGGTCAAATATGACACCAAGGTTGTGAACTATTTGTCATCTAAGGTCTTAAAGGCCAAGGAAGACCATTCTCGAAGCAAAGATGGGGTGTACTCATCTTTGCTGCTACCTCTAGCAGAAAATCTAGTGACTCTATTAAAGATCACTTTTTAGTTCCATGGCTGCTTCTCTGGCATCTTTGAAACACGTGTCCATTGATAATATAGGGCTAATTTTGCAAAGCTTCGCTACTGGCATGGAGCCTTGTTAGACGGAAGCACGTGTTGCAGAATAGGCTCTACAGTATTGTAGCCATATCTTTGACTCTTGCTCGTGTCAGGCAGCGCTCCATGTCATGAATGGAGCCTTGCAAAATTTACCCCCTACATATAAAGCCATGTTATGGAGTAACAGCATACATTGATAATGCCTTTGGTAAATCTGTCCTGGGTCTTTGCCTCAGCGCTCTCTGGCATTAAACAGCTGGGCAATGTTCTGCCTAGAGTCCTGAGACTGAAAATCCATTTCTCCTGTACTCACACCATGTCTCCACGGGAGTTTGATGGAAAAGCCACAATTAGATTGGGATTCAGATGGACCGGGTCCTGCCCTTCCCCGAGCGTTTCTACGGGACTTTGTTAGGGCGGAACTTCTAAATAAGGTCAGTGGTGTAGAAGGGGGCGTAGCTGGGGCAGGGTCTCCCAGGCTGGAGATTCCTCAGCTCAAGCTTGGGATCTGCCAGATGGTGCATTGATGGTCGGTAACACTGAGTGAAAGCAGATGCACAGCTGCTCAGTTAGCGATTGTGGGGACCACCTGGGTCGAGGCATGGACCTTGAAGATCTGTAATATGTAGCCGAGACTCTTTAGCCTCCTTAATAAGAGAAAATGCAGGCAATTTTGATATATGGCGAATTGGTCGGAGCATGTGCTCCACCTGCCCAATGACATCAGTGAGAGGTACAATCATTGCCATCGACTAGGTGAGCTGAGAGTGCTAATCATGCTGCTGATAGGCAGCTCAGCACTTGGGAGCGCAAAAAGTCCAGAGGGCCTGCTGCCACTTAAAGAAAGCCTGCTGCTCTTAATGGGGAAGTTCACTTTTCAAAGGTGATCAGTGGACAGTGTATTACTGAGGCAGCAGGTAGCATGACGTCAGCCAGAGAACCCCAATTCTTCAATGGAGCCATGGAGGGCTTTGTGGTGCAAATGAGGAATATGAAGAAAGTTCTATTTCCTTCAGATGGGTAATGGGCAATGCGCCCTCTAATTTTTTTTTGTACTGAGCGGGCTCCTTTGAGCGTGACCTTTTTGTCCGTGAGCAGATTTTACAACAACAACTGCAGTTACAACAATGTTTACAACAACCACTTAAAAGCATAAATGCAGTAATGCCATATTGCCACCCCACCATCTAAAATCATGAGACAATCAGACAAGGTTCTATACAAGTTTAACATAACTTCTCTGCTTTTGAAATGAACCCCAGTGCTTTATATGCACTTTTATGGCTTTTTTAACCTGCGTTGCTACTTTTAATGATTTATGAATCTATACCCCTAGATCCCTTTGCACCTCTACCCCATTTAGACTCATAGGCCGCAAAATTCGGTATGTTAGCGCCTCCCGTTAGCGCCTGGTGGGGGCACTAATGGGGCGCTAAGGGGTTAGCGCCCAGGCGCAGTGAATGCCTTGACGCCCGCGAACTTCAGTGCCGGTCTAGCGCCTGGGCCTCTATAGCGCCTCGCAGATCGTGATGTCATAAAGTGCGCAGCGCCCCGTTATCGCCCCGGATGGAAAATTGACTCTCGCCCCCTGCTTTATCGCCTCGTGCCGACAACGCCAGCAAGAGGAGGCGTTGTGAACTTGGCTGGCTGCTTCGGGAGTGGTAAATAAAGGGAATGGTTTTCAGCTAGCGCAAACTTTATTATTTGCACCAGTCTGGTGCCTGCGCAAAGTTCTTTAATGTTTCATTGGTGCAAGATGTCCAAGCCCTCCACTTTGTGAGAATGTTTGGGGCTATAATGGCAGTCGCCCAGGTCGCTTTGCAAAACAGAACTGACGACAACTAGCTTGTGCAGCATCATTGGCCCTTCCCTTTAAGCGAGGGAAGCAGCCTCTGTGATGAAAGAGTGCCGTTCACAATGCGCTCAAAATTGTTTACTGCTCTGCCGCTACCGCTCCGCTCTCGGACTTTAGCACCCTAAGAGAAGTGGTTAGCGCTTGATTTAGTGCTCCACTTCCCTCTTGGAGCGCTAAAACCAAATTTCGCGGGAGGCGAGAATGATTAGCGTCTGCCGCTAATTTTTCAACTTTTAAAGTTTTAGCGCCCCAAACGGGGCTATACCGAATTTCTTCCCCTTATTTTCCAAGGAGTAGGTCGCCTCCTTATTCCTCCTACCAAAATGCACCACCTCACACTTATCTATTATTGAAATTCATTTGTCATTTACATGCCCATTCTGCAAGTTTGTTTATGGTAGAATTAATTAAAAGCTTTTGGTTCATCATGTACAAACTCTCTTTAAAAAAAATACTTGTCAGAAATGACTGGGATATAAAAGAACTATATAATAATGCATTAACACTTCAGAAACGTCACTCAGTTACACGGTTATGTATCGACAAACAATCCAAAAGCCCAAGGTGAGCTGAAAGAGGCATATCTATTCGTGCAATTTGTATTAATTTTAAAGTTTTCAATGTATTAGCCCATTCCTCATGTCACTACAGCAATGGCTGCACAAGCAGCAGGAGCAGTGGCTTTCCTATGGCGCTGACATGCTGTACGTCCACATAAGTAATTAGAATATTAATCACAATGCAACCGGACAACCAACAAATATAAAGTGTTGCAGTTCATTTGTTCACAGTATTAAAAAGAATTGAACAAAAACAGGTATCCGTATTTTCAACTTCAATCACGTCTATTAATAAACATTGTCTTCTTGAACCAGCACACCCCCATGTAACATGTAAGAAATGCAGCACTTACTCACAAGTGCAGAAAAACACATACACAATTTGCGTCACCGAATTAAAAACAGAAAGCAGAAAAAGCTATGATTTAACAGAAATAAACATTCATCTTTTTTCCTGGACAGGAGAACTAATCAGATTGACTTGGAAACTAATGTGGTGACGTAAAGATGTTAATTTACGAATTTCGCTTCTAATGTTTTTCTCTCAAACATTCTCTACAATATTAATCCCTGTTCTTATCACGTAAAGTGTTGAATTATTTTTGGTACTAAGAATTAAATAGTGGGAAGCAAATTTCATTGTACTCTCAATTTTTAATCTCCTATTTCAAACATTTATACTAAATCAAAATTGTACATTATCAGTTTAATCAAAGTATTTTCTGTGTCTTTCTCAATAAACAAATCGTGGTTTCTTCTAAAGTAGCTTCTTGCAATTTTTATACATCATTACATAACTCTTGTTTCTATTAACACTCCACTAAACGTTTAAGAGGAAATCTATATTTACATTATTCCTGGGACTTGTTCGGACTATAGAACGACAGACAAAATAAAATGGTTTGTGTTTTTCCCCTTTTTTGGTTCACTTCCTAAATGTCTTAATGTTTTTTTTTAAGTCAATAAAAAGTAATATGTAACTCCTACAAATCCTCCCCTGCCCTCCCCGTCCTCAACAGTGTGGTTGCATGTTTGTGTGAAGTTACTCACTTCAGTCGATCGTTCAAAATCAAATATTGAGAAATTGCAATTTTAAAACGTTTTAAGCAATTCAGAACCTCTTTAAAAGCATTTGGACTTCAAGACTTGGTTGAAACTTGTTTAGATGAGGGGAAAATTGATTTTTGCTTGTTTCTTCCAAAATCATATTCGAAACTTAGGGGGAAAAAGTGTTTTATCACTCATTTTTGTGAAAAGTTCATTAAAAATCTTTAAATTCTTTCAAGTCTCATTGCAGCTTTGACAGAAGAAGTTGCTCCAAGTGTCCCTTTCCCTCTTCAATGCGGTCATTAAACATACAACAAAAAATAATAAAATAAACTTTAATTCCAAACGGAGCTCAAATAAGAAAGTGAATAAAGTGGTTAAACGTCCTAAGAAGGCGGTGAGGTTATCTATCCCCAGCCTTGGCGATGAGTTGGGATCAGTTTTGGAGAAGTTGTTTCCTCTTTTTCTGCTGCCATTCCCTCTGTCTCTCACAGACTCTGAGGTACAAACAGGGACACAAACTTCTTCCCCTCTCTCATAACATGATTTAAATAACCCTGATAGACTCTTTCAAAAAGGGGATTACACCTGGCAAAATTTAACTGGAACTTACCGTAGGACATTCAATATCACTTTACCGTATTTTTTTCCGGTTTCAAACAATTTTCCGAATTTTTAAAATTTTCTTTGCTTTAGCCTCCTTCCAGCGGCCATTGTACATGTGCTGCGTCTCCATCTGTGTTGTTCCAAAGTGCGGCCGCTGCTCAGTCCCCAGGAACGGACTACACTCGCCTGGAGAGGACCGTCACCCCTCTCCCTCTTTCGCTGTCTCTCTCTCTCTCTGTCTGTCCCTCTTTCGCTGTCTCTCTCTCTGTCCCTCTCTCCCTTTGTTTCTCTCTCTCTCTGTCCCTGCCTCCCTCTGTCCCTGTCTCTCCATCTCCCTCTGTCCCTGTCTCTCGCTCTCACTTCCTCTACCCCAGTCTCTCTCTCTCTCTCTGCCCCAGTCTGTCTCTCCCTCTGCCCCAATCACTCTGTCTGTCTCTCTCCCTTTGTTTCTGTCTCTCACTCTCTCTGCAAAGAATATCAGAGCAAAAGGAGAAGCAGAGAATCAGTGTCGGTTCAGGAGAGAGTTTTCCTCTCATTTTATTAAACATTTGAAATCCAGTCAATGTTGAAGAATGAGCAGAATTCTTTCCCTCTTAGGGATAACGCTTCTTGACAATGCTTTCCTATTTGTGCTGTTGTGATAATGAAGGTGCTCATATCAGACACAGCTCCACCAATTGTTCGCAATTAATTGAATGCCCTTAGCGTCCCAGCTCAGTGTAATCCTGAGCAATAACTGTCTGCAGGTTTTAGGAGAGACGATTAAATGAGGCCCTGACAGTGGATGTTAGATTTTTTTTTACCACTATTGTAAGAAGCACAGGGAATCTCTTTTCCCCAATCTCTCTCTCTCCTCCAGTCTCTCACTCTCTCTTCCCCAGTCTCTCTCTCTCTCTCCACCAGTCTCTCTCTCTCTCTCTTCCCCAGTCGCTGTCTCTATCCACCAGTCTCTCTCTCTCTCTTCCCCAGTCGCTCTCTCTCCACCAGTCTCTCTCTCTCTCCCTAGTCTCTCTCTCTCTCCACCAGTCTCTCTCTCTCTCTCTCTCTTTCCCAGTCTCTCTCTCTCCACCAGCCTCTCTCTCTCTCCCCAGTCTCTCTCTCTCTCCCTAGTCTCTCTCTCTCTCCAGTCTCTCTCTCTCTCTCCCCAGTCTCTCACTCTCTCTCCCCCAGTCTCTCTCTCCCCCGTCTCTCTCTCTCTTCCCCAGTCTCTCTCTCTCTCCACCAGTCTCTCTCTCTCTCTCTCTAGTCTCTCTCTCTTCCCAGTCTCTCTCTCTCCTCAATCTCTCTCTCTCTCTCTCTCTCTCGAGTCTCTCTCTCTCTCCCCAGTCTCTCTCTCTCCCCAGTCTCTCTCTCTCCCCAGTCTCTCTCTCTCCTCAGTCTCTCTCTCCCCAGTCTCTCTTTCTGTCTCTCTCTCTTCCCCAGTCTCTCACTCTCTCTCCCCCAGTCTCTCTCTCTCATAGAAGCATAGAAGCATAGAAGATAGCAGCAGGAGTAGGCCATTCGGCCCCTCGAGCCTGCTCCGCCATTTAATGAGATCATGGCTGATCATCCAAATTCAGTACCCTGTCCCTGCTTTCTCCCAATATCCCTTGATCCCTTTAGCCTTAAGAAATATATCTATCTCCTTCTTGAATATATTTAATGAATTGGCCTCAACTGCCTTGTGTGGTAGAGAATTCCACAGGTTCACCACTCTCTGGGTGAAGAAATTCGTCCTCATCTCAGTCCTAAATGGCTTACCCCTTCATGACCCTTATCCTTAGACTGTGACCTCTGGTTCTGGACTCCCCCGCCATCGGTAACATCCTTCCTGCATCTAGTCTGTCTAGTCCTGTTAGAATTTTATAAGTTTCAATGAGATCCCCTCTCATTCTTCTAAACTCTAGTGAATATAAGCCTAATCGACCCAATCTCTCTTCATACATCATTCCTGCCATCCCAGGTATCAGTCTGGTAAATCTTCGCTGCACTCCCTCCATGGCAAGAACATCCTTCCTCAGAAAAGGCGACCAAAACTGCACACAATACTCAAGGTGTGGTCTCACCAAGGCCTCGTACAACTGCAGCAAGACATCCTTGCTCCTGTACTCGAATCTTCTCGCTATGAAGGCCAACATACCATTTGCCTTCTTAACCGCCTGCTGCACCTGCATGCTTACCTTCAGCGACTGGTGCACAAGGACTCCCAGATCTCGTTGCACTTCCCCTTTTCCCAATCTATTGCCGTTCAGATAATCTGTCTTCCTGTTTTCGCATTTATCCACATTATACTGCATCTGCCATGCATCTGCCCAATCACCCAACCTGTCCAAATCATACTGGAGTTTCTCTGCATCCTCCTCACAGCACACACGCCCACCCAGTTTTGTGTCATCTGCAAACTTGGAGATATTACATCTAGTTCCCTCGTCTAGATCATTAATATATATTGTGAATAGCTGGGGTCCTAGCACCGATCCCTGCGGTACCCCACTAGTCACTGCCTGCCACTCGGAAAAAGGCCCGTTTATTCCAACTCTTTGCTTCCTGTCTGCCAACCAGTTCTCTATCCAAATCAGTACCTTACCCCCAATCCCATGTGCTTTAACTTTGCACACTAATCTCTTATGCGGGACCTTATCGAAAGCCTTCTGAAAGTCCAAATACACCACATCCACTGGTTCTCCCTTATCTATTTTATCAGTTACATCCTCAAAAAATTCCAGTAGATTAGTCAGGCATGATTTACCTTTTGTAAATCCATGTTGACTTTGTCCGATCCTGTCACTGTTTTCCAAGTGCTCTGCTATTACATCTTTTATAATGGACTTTAGCATTTTGCCCACTACCGATGTCAAGCTTACCGGTCTATAATTCCCCGGTTTTTGTCTACCACCTTTTTTAAATAGTGGGGTTACATTAGCTACCCTCCAATCCATGGGAACTGTTCCAGAGTCTATAGAAGTTTGGAAGATGACCAGCAATGCATCTATTATTTCTAGGGCTTATTCCTTAAGTATCCTAGGATGTAGATTATCAGGCCCTGGGGATTTATCGGCCTTCAATCCCGTTAATTTCCCTAACACCATTTCCCTACAAATACTGATTTCATTCAATTCCTCCCTCTCATTAGACCCTATGTTCCCCGACATCTCTGGGAGTTTATTTGTGTCCTCCTTTGTGAAGATAGAACCAAAGTATGTATTTAATTGGTCTGCCATTTCTTTGTTCCCCATTATAAATTCCCCTGATTCTAACTGCAAGGGACCTACGCTTGACTTCACCAATCTTTTTCTCTTCACATATCTATAGAAGCTTTTACAGTCAGTTTTTATGTTCCCTGAAAGCTTACTCTCATATTCTATTTTCCCCCTCTTAATTAATCCCTTTGTCTTCCTTTGCTGAATCCTAAACCGCTCCCAATCCTCAGGTTTGCTGCTTTTTCTGGCCAATTTATATGACCTCTTCTTAGATCTTATACTATCCCTAATTTCCCTTGTTAACCACGGTTGAGTCACCTTTTTTGTTTTATTTTTATGCCAAACAGGGATGAACAAATTCTGTAGTTCATCCATGCAATCTTTAAATGTTTGCCATTGCCTATCCACCGTCAACCCTTTAAGTAACGCTCCCCAATCCATCCTAGCCAACTCACGCCTCATACCATCGTAGTTTCCTTTATTTAAATTCAGGACCCTAGTCTCTGAGTCAACTACTTCACTCTCCATCTTAATGAAGAATTCTATCATATTATGATCGCTCCTCCCCAAGGGGTCTCGCACAACAAGATTACTAATTAATCCTTTCTCATTACATAATACCCAGTCTAAGATGGCCTGATCTCTAGTTGGTTCCTTGACATATTGGTCCAGGAAACCATCCCGTATACACTCTAGGAATTCCTCCTCCACAGTATTGTTACTAATTTGGTTCACCCAATCTATATGTAGATTAAAGTCACCCATGATAACTGCTGTGTCCTTATTGCACACATCTCTAATTTCCCGTTTAATGCCATCCCCAACCTCAGCATTACTGTTTGGGGGTCTATATACAACTCCCACTAACGTTTTCTGCCCCTTGATATTTCTCAGCTCTACCCATACAGATTCCACATCATCAGAGCTAATATCCTTCCTTACTATTGTGTTAATCTGCTCTTTAACCAGCAATGCTACCCCACCTCCTTTTCCTTTTTGTCTGTCCTTCCTGAATATCGAATACCCCTGGATGTTGAATTCCCAGCCTTGGTCACCCTGGAGCCATGTCTCCGTAATCCCAATTATATCATATCCGTTTACATCTATTTGCGCAGCTAATTCATCCACCTTATTACGAATGCTTCTCGCATTTAGACACAAAGCCGTCAGGCTTGTTTTTTTTAACACTCTTAGTCCTTTTAGAATTATTATTTACTGTAGCCCTGTTTGATTTACACCCTTAATTTCTCTGCCTTCCACTTTTGCTTTTCTCCTTCCTGTCTTTTGCTTCTATCCTTGCTTCCCTTTCCTCTGTTTCCCTGCACAGGTTCCCAACCCCTGCCATTTTAGTTTAAACCCTCCCCAACAGCACTAGCAAACACTCCCCCTAGGACATCGGTCCCGCTCCTGCCCAGGTGCAAACCGTCCAGTTTGTACTGGTCCCACCTGCCCCAGAACCGGTTCCAATGTCCCAGGAATTTGAATCCCTCCCCCTTGCACCATTCCTCTAGCCACGTATTCATCTGAAATATCCTTCTATTTCTACTCTGACTAGCACGTGGCACCGGTAGCAATCCTGAGATTACTACCTTTGAGGTTCTATTTTTTAATTTACCTCCTAACTCCCTATATTCAGCTTTTAGGACCTCATCCCATTTTTTACCTGTATCGTTGGTACCTATATACACCACGACAACTGGCTGTTCACCCTCCCCCTCCAGAATGCCCTGCAGCCGCTCCGAGACATCCTTGACCCTTGCACCAGGGAGGCAACATACCATCCTGGAGTCTCGTTTGCGGCCGCAGAAATGCCTATCTATTCCCCTTACAATAGAATCCCCTATCACTATAGCTCTCCCGCTCTTTTTCCTCCCGTCCTGTGCAGCAGAACCACCCATGGTGCCAGGAAGTTGGCTGCTGCTGCCTTCCCCTGATAAGCCATCTCCCTCAACAATATCCAAAGTGGTATATCTGTTTGAGAGGGGGATGTCCACAGGGGACCCCTGCACTACCTGCCTGCACTTACTACTCTGCCTGGTGGTCACCCATTCCCTTCCTGCCTGTGCAGCCTTTACCTGTGGTGTGACCAACTCCCTAAACGTGCTATCCACGATGTCCTCAGCATCGCGAATGCTCCAGTATGCATCCATTTGCAGCTCCAGCGCCGCAATGCGGTCTGCCAGTAGCTGCAGCTGGATACACTTCCCGCACACATAGTCAACAGGGACACAGGAAGTGTCCCTGATTTCCTACATAGTGCAGGAGGAGCATGCAACGGGGCCGAGCTGTGCTGCCATGACTTACTCTTTAATTAATTTAAATTAAGTCAAATCAATACCACAAATTACACTTCAATTAAATTATATACTCAAGGGCCCTTGTATACTAGCAGTCCCTGCTACACAACAGAGAACTTAGAAACTATAACCACAAAAATTAGGACCTTCTAAACTTTCTAAACTATTAACCTTAACTGTCAAACTACAGAGTAGTATAAATACTCACCTGGCCGTACTCACCCAATCAGCTGCTTCCTCTTGTCCACGTCACTTTTTGAATTGTGACGTGGCTCTAGAACGCTGCCGCCAGTCTGTGAGATTGGTAAATCTCTGAAAAAAAGCCCGCAAAAGTGAGTTTAAATACTCACTGTGCTGCTGCTCTCTCCGCTCCCGACACCGGCCTCTGAAAAAAAGCTCGCGAAAGTGAGTTTAAATACTCATGTGCTGCTCCTCTCTCCACTCCCGACACTGGCCTCTGTAAAAAAGCCCGCGAAAGTGAGTTTAACTACTCACTGTGCTGCTGCTCTCTCTGCTCCCGACACTGGTCTCTGTAAAAAAGCCCGCGAAAGTGAGTTTAAATACTCATGTCCTGCTGCTCCGCTCCCGACACTGGCCTCTGTAAAAAAGCCCGCGAAAGTGAGTTTAACTGCTCACTGTGCTGCTGCTCTCTCCGCTCCCGACACTGGTCTCTGTAAAAAAAAAACCGCGAAAGTGAGTTTAAATACTTATGTGCTGCTGCTCTCTCCGCTCCCGACTTAAATACTTATGTGCTGCTGCTCTCTCCGCTCCCGACACTGGCCTCTGCAAAAAAGCCCGCGAAAGTGAGTTTAACTACACACTGTGCTGCTGCTCTTTCCGCTCCCGATACTGGCCTCTCTCTCTAGTCTATCTCTCTCCCCAGTCTCTCTCTCTCCCCAGTCTCTCACTCTCTCTCCCCCAGTCTCTCTCTCCCCCGTCTCTCTCTCTCTCTCTCTCTCTCTTCCCCAGTCTCTCACTCTCTCTCCCCGTCTCTCTCTCTCTTCCCCAGTCTCTCACTCTCTCTCCCCCAGCCTCTCTCTCTCCCCGTCTCTCTCTCTCTCTCTTCCCCAGTCTCTCTCTCTTTCTCTCCCCTAGTCTCTCTCTCTCTCCCCCAGTCTCTCTCTCTCTCTCTCCCCCAGTCTCTCTCTCCCCCCAGTCTTTCTCCCACTCCATCTCTCTCTCTCTCCCTGTCTCTCTCTCCCCCGTCTCTCTCTCTCCCCCGTCTCTCTCTCTCCCAGCATCTCTTTCTCCTCCAGTCTCTCTCTCTCTCCCAGTCTCTCTCTCTCTCCCAGTCTCTCTCTCTCTCCCAGTCTCTCTCTCTCTCCCCCATCTCTCTCTCTATCCCCCGTCTCTCTCTCTCACTCAGCCTCGCTTCTCTCTCCCCCCAGTCTCTCTCTCTCTCTCTCTCCCCCTTCCGATCCTCACTCTCCCCTCCCCACCCCAATGGATCCAGTCAACTTGTTGCAAAGCATAGCCTGTACTATCGGCCACAACGGTGGGGTACTGCGCATGCACGGATTCGGCAAAACTGTGCATGTGCAGAAGGGGATCGGGTGCGCAAGCGCGGCTCCGCGATACCATGCATGCACAGAGGGCCACAAAGTCGTTGGTGTTTTTATCGGGCCACTCTCCCGCTCTAGCTGCTGTCTGATTTTGCGTGACAATCAATTCAACTGCGCGGCAGCTCAAGGATTTGTGCGCGGGCACGCAGCCGCGCACCTTAGAGGAAACAGTGGTAATGGGTACCCTGGCAATTTAGGTGGCTGGATAAGTCAATGCCAGCAATATAATTCTTAGGAACTGGATTCAGTGCAGAAAGAAATTTAATGATTGTAGCATTTTTGCCAAGGTAAAACTTCTCTTCACATCTCTCTTACTTTCTCTACACAGTCTTGCAACAACAGACTTTAGAGCCAGCGCTATAAATCCTCTCCTGTTTCACAAGCCTCTCTTCCAATCACAATAGGACACTTTATTAATTTTTTTTTCATTCACGGAATGTGGGCATCGCTAGCAAGGCCAGCATTTATTGCCCAACCCTAATTGCCCTTGAGAAGGTGGTGGTGAGCCGCCTTCTTGAACCACTACTGTTCATGTGGTAAAGGTACTCCCACAGTGCTGTTAGGTAGGGAGTTCCAGGATTTTGAACCAGCAACGATGAAGGAACGGCGATATATTTCCAAGTCAGGATGATATGTGACTTGGAAGGGAACTGGGAGGTGATGGTGTTTCAATGCGTCTGCTGCCTTTGTCCTTCTAGGTGGTTGGGGATACCTACCATCCAGGAAAGTGGAGAGTATTCCATCACACTCCTGACTTCTGCCTTATAGGTGGTGGAAAGGCTTTGGGAATTCAGGAGGTGAGTCACTTGCCGCAGAATACTCAGCCTCCAACCTGCTCTTGTAGCCACTGTATTTATGTGGCTGATCCAGTTAAGTTTCTGGTCAATGGTGACCTCCCAGGATGTTGATGGTGGGGAATTTAACAATGTTAATGCTATTGAATGTCAAGGGGTAGTGGTTAGACTGTCTCTTGTTGGAAATGGTCATTCCCTGGCACTTGTGTGGCGCAAATGTTACTTGCCACTTTTCAGCCCAAGCCTGGATATGGTCCAGGACTTGCTGCAAGTGGGAACAGTATGTTATCCCACAGATCAGTAGGAAGGCTGAGCTGCAGCCCAATAGCAGAGGCAGTCACGTAAAAGGAGTGGAACTAGGCAAAAACAGGAAGACAGATTATTATCTGAACGGCAATAGATTGGGAAAAGGGGAAGTGCAACGAGACCTGGGTATCCTTGTGCACCAGTCGCTGAAGGTAAGCATGCAGGTGCAGCAGGTGGTTAAGAAGGCAAATGGTATGTTGGCCTTCATAGCGAGAGGATTCGAGTACAGGAGCAAGAATGTCTTGCTGCAGTTGTACAGGGCCTTGGTGAGACCACACCTTGAGTATTGTGTGCAGTTTTGCTCGCCTTATCTGAGGAAGGATGTTCTTGCCATGGAGGGAGTGCAGCGAAGATTCACCAGACTGATACCTGGAATGGCAGGAATGACGTATGAAGAGAGATTGGGTGGATTAGGCTTATATTTGCTAGAGTTTAGAAGAATGAGAGGGGATCTCATTGAAACTTATAAAATTCTAACAGGACTAGACAGACTAGATGCAGGAAGGATGTTCCCGATGGCGGGGGAGTCCAGAACCAGGGGTCACAGTCTAAGGATAAGGGGTAAGCCATTTAGGACTGAGATGAGGAGGAATTTCTTCACCCAGAGAGTGGTGAACCTGTGGAATTCTCTACCACACAAGGCAGTTGAGGCCAATTCATTAAATATATTCAAGAAGGAGTTAGATATATTTCTTAAGGCTAAAGGGATCAAGGGATATGGGGAGAAAGCAGGGACAGGGTACTGAATTTGGATGATCAGCCATGATCTCATTAAATGGCGGAACAGGCTCGAGGGGCCGAATGGCCTACTCCTGCTCCCATTTTCTATGTTTCTATGTTTCTATGTGTTTCCCTCTCTCAGGTTGACAGCATTTCTCACTCTTTCCACCCCTCAAACAAGGCCCTCCCTGTTGTGAAAAAGCTAGCTGGGCTAGACTCCCCCAACACAAGGGAAAAACCTACTTGACCTCAACCTCACCAATCTACCTGTCGTAGATGCATCTGTCCATGACAGCATTGGTATCAGCGACCACCGCACAGTCCTTGTGGAGACGAAGACCAATCTTCACACTGAGGACACCCTCCATTGTGTTGTTTGGCACTACTACCGTGCTAAATGGGCTAGATTCAGAACATATCTAGCAGCCCAGATCTGGGCATCCATGAGGCACTGTGGGCCATCAGCAGCAGCAGGGTTGTACTCCACCACAATCTGTAGCCTCACGGCCCGGCATATCCCTCACTCTACCATTACCATCAAGCCAGAAACTTAACTGGACCAGCCACATAAATACACAAGAGCAGGTCAGAGGCTGGGTTTTTGCGGTGAATGTCTCACCTCCTGACTCCCCCAAGCCTTTCCACCATCTACAAGGCACAAGTCAGGAGTGTGATGGAATACTCTCCACTTGCCTGGATGAGTGCAGCTCCATGAACACTCAAGAAGCTCGACACCATCCAGGACAAAACAGCCCGTTTGATCGGCACCCCATCCACCACCTTAAACATTCACTCCCTCCACCACCGGCGCACTGTGGCTGTAGTGTGTACCATCTACAAGATGCACTGCACAAACTTGCCAAGGCTTCTTTGACAGCGCTTCCCAAACCCACGACCTCTACCACCTAGAAGGACAAGGGCAGCAGGCGCATGGGAACACCATCACCTGCGAGTTCCCCTCCAAGTCACACACCATCCTGACTTGGAAATAAATCTGAGAAGTCGCACAACACCAGGTTATAGTCCAACAGCTTTATTTGAAATCACAAGCTTTCGGAGCGCTGCTCCTTCGTCAGGTGAAGTGAAGAGATGCATATAGGCACAGCATATATAGTCAGAGAATACTGCCAGATGATTACAGTTAATCTTTCTAACTGCCCTTTATCACACCTCGGCAGAGAGATAATCACGGCAATCAAAGGTGTGGATGGTGTCTAAACAGGTCAGTCAGGAAAACATTATATCAAAGACAATGAGGTGGGGTCACAAGGGATCAATTGTGGCAGATGCTGGGGTCTGTATGGGATCTGCTCAGACGAGGAGGAACGCGATGGACACTTACAGATGCTGAAAGACGCCCTCGTAAGAACGGGATATGACGCTTGACTCGTCGATCGACAGTTCCAACGGGCCACAGCGAAAAATCGCATAGACCTCCTCAGAAGACTAGCATGGGACACAACCAACAGAGTACCCTACGTCGTCCAGTACTTCCCCGGAGCGGAGAAACTACAGCATGTTCTTCGCAGCCTTCAGCATGTCATCGATGACGACGAACACCTCGCTAAGGCCATCCCCACGCCTCCACTACTTGCCTTCAAACAGCCGCCTAACCTCAAACAGACCATCGTTCGCAGCAAATTACCCAGCTTTCAGGAGAACAGCGACCACGACACCACACAACCCTGCTACGGCAACCTCTGCAAGACATGCCAGATCATCAACACAGATACCATCATCACACGTGAGGACACCACCCACCAGGTACATGGTACATACTCATGTGACTCGGCCAACGTTGTCTACCTCATACGTTGCAGGAAAGGATGCCCCGGAGCATGGTACATCGGCGAGACCATGCAGACACTGCGACAACGTATGAACGGACACCGCGCAACAATCGCCAGGCAGGAGTGTTCCCTCCCAGTCGGGGAACACTTCAGCAGTCAAGGACATTCAGCCTCCGATCTTCGGGTAAGCGTTCTCCAAGGCAGCCTTCGAGACACACGACAATGCAAAATCGTCGAGCAGAAACTGATAGCCAAGTTTTGCACCCATGAGGACGGCCTCAACCGGGATCTTGGGTTCATGTCACGCTACATGTAACCCCACCTGACGTAGAGTCATCCAGACTCGAATCGTCGTTGGCTTGTTCTCTCTACACAGATGCGGCCGGACCTGCTGTGATTTCCAGCAAAAACAGTTTTTTGTTTTCCACACAGACCCCAGCATCTGCCACAATTGACCCCTTGTGACCCCACCTCATTGTCTTTGATGTAATGTTTTCCTGACTGACCTGTTTGGACACCATCCACACCTTTGATTGCCGTGATTATCTCTCTGCCGAGGTGTGATAAAGGGCAGTTAGAAAGATTAACTGTAAAAATCTGGCAGTGTTCTCTGACTATATATGCTGTGCCTATATGCATCTCTTCACTTCACCTGACGAAGGAGCAGCGCTCCGAAAGCTTGTGATTTCAAATAAAGCTGTTGGACTATAACCTGGTGTTGTGTGACTTCTCACATTTGTCCACCCCAGTCCAACACCAGCATCTCCACATCATGGAAATAAATCGCCATTCCTTCATCGTCGCTGAGTCAAAATCCTGCAACTCCCTTCCTAACAGCACTGTGGGAGTACCTTCACCACATGGACTGCAGCGGTTCAAGAAGGCAGCTCACCACCAACTTCTCAAGGGCAATTCGGGATGGGCAATAAATGCTGGCCTTGCCAGCGACGCCCACATCCCATGAACGAATGAAAAAAAGTACAACCTATAGAAAATGCAGAGTTAACGTAAATGGGTTTTTGACAAACAAGATTTGAGTATTATATCCACATGACCACTACAAGTGATGCCTACTAAAAGTGTACTCCACTGTCATCTCACTGTGTGGCCTAGATAAACTGTTTGGCGCTATTTTAATATTGGCATTAACCTATGTAAAATAAATAGGTTTACGCAGGCATTAAAATAACGGCAACAGAAAATCTCGTTTTCTTTGTTTCTCTCACATGAATCTCCATTGATGAACATGCACATGGGATTTAGTTTCATTGGCAAAAGGGACTTTTCAAAACTTGCACTATGCCAGTTTGCACAAATACTGTACAGTCCACAACTACATTAACAAATGTATCAACATTTATGCCTCTTAACTGACTCGTTAGGTTCTTGGAGAGTGTTAAAGTAAGATAGAGCTTTCATTTATATAGCACCTGAACAAAGAAAAAAGAAAGACTTGCATTTATATAGCGCCTTCCATGACCTCAGGGCGTCCCAAGGTGCTATAAAGCCAATAAAGTACTTTTGAAGTGTAGTCACTGTTGTAATGTAGGAAATGCAGCAGCCAGTCTACACATAGCAAGGTCCCACAAACAGCTGGGAATACTCAGCAGGTCAGGCAGCATCTGTGGAGAGAGAAACAGAGTTAATGGGCCAGAAATTCGGCTTTCCGGCTTCCTGCGGGTGCAAGCATCGCGCGCGTACTTGCCTACCACGCGTGCAGTTGTGCTTTGGGCCCACGAGGACTTCAGGTCCTGGGCCTCCTGCAGCTGCCGGCGCGCAGTGCTTGCGTATCCCAGGGGCGCAGTTAGTTCGAAGCATCCCCTGGGATCACGTGGGCCATGGAGAGCCAATCCTAGCAGGGCATTTTCATTCATAGATTTGACAGGAAGACCTGTCAAATCTCTGAACAGAGATCGGCCCCAAAACCACACTTAAACTTCAAATAATTTTTTTTTTTAAATCACATTTTTAAAATAACTATAAGTTACATAAATTAACTACTTTAAACAAAAATTTAAATTTTTGAAAAAGTTAATTATACTTTTTAACGCTGCTAAAAATAAACTTACCTTTCTTTAAAGTATCTAAAAAAGATAAACCTGTTGAAATTTTTTTTAAATTGTAATTAATTAACCACTTACCTTGTTAAAAACAGGCCTTGCGCCTCCTTTTTAAAAGTGCAGCTTCTCCATACTTACCCTCCCGGAGAAAGCTGAAAAAAAAAATAAAGTTCGCTGCGTGCGCGCAGCCTCTCTCGCGCACGCGTTCGACTTCTGAACCCCTCCCTTCAGGGGAACGGAAGTTCCGGTTTCCCGCGCATGCGCAGTGCATGCAGGATACCGGCACTTCAGGTGGCCTTACGGGTGAGTACACAGCGCGTACTCACCCGACAAGAGCCGAATTTCTGGCCCAATGTTTCAGGTCGATAACCTTTCATCAGAACTGGAAAAAGTTAGAGATCTAACAGATTTTAAGCAAGTGCAGGGGCAGGGAAAGTGGGGAGGGGAGGAAAGAACAAAAGGGAAGGTCTGTGATAGGGTGGAAGGCAGGAGTGATTAAATTACAAAAGGTATGATAGTACAACTCAAAAGGAGATGGTAATGGGACAAGTAAAGAAACAAAAGATGAGTCTAGAAGAGGTGTAAATGGGACTGGCAGAATCATTAACAGCTGCCATGTGAAAAAAATAGGGGCAGAGGTTATGGTCTGAAATTGTTGAACTCGATGTTGAGTCCAGAAGGCTGTAAAGTGCCTAATCGAAAGATGAGTTGTTGTTCCTCGAGCTTACGTTGAGCTTCGTTGGAACAGTGTAAGAGGCCAAGGACAGAGAGGTCAGAGTGGGAGTGGAGCGGAGAATTAAAGTGGCAGGTGACCGGAAGCTCAGGGTCACGCTTGCGGACTGAACGGAGGTGTTCCGCAAAGCAGTCACCCAATCTGCATTTGGTCTCCCCAATGTCGAGGAGATCGCTTCGTGAGCAGTGAATACAATATACTAAATTGCAAGAAGTACAAGCAAATCACTGTTTCACCTGGAAGGAGTGTTTGGGGCCCTGAACGGTGGGAAGGGAGGAGGTAAAAGGACAGGTGTTGCATCTCCTGCGCTTGCATGGGAAGGTGAAGGGCGAAGGGGAAGGGGTGTTGTGGGTGATTGAGGAGTGGACCAGGGTGTCACGGATGAAGCGGTCCCTTCGGAATGCTGAAAGGGGAGGGGAAGATGTGTTTGCTCGTGGGATCACGCTGGAGGTGGCGGAAGTGGTGGAGGATGATCTGTTCAATTGGAGGCTGGTGGGGTGAAAGGAGAGGATAAGAAGAACCCTATCGTGGTTCTGGGAGGGAGGGGAAGGGGTGAGAGCAGAGTGCGGGAAATGGAATGGACACGGTCGAGGGCCCTGTCAACCACAGTAGAGGGGAATCCTCGGTTGATGAAAAAGGAAGACATATCGGAACCACTAGTATGGAAGGTGGCATTGTCAGAATAGATGCGACGGAGATGGAGAAATTGGAAGAATGGGATAGAGTTCTTACAGGAAGCGGGATGGGAGGAAGTCTAGTCCAGGTAGCTGTGGGAGCCAGTGGGCTTATAGTGGATGTTTGTTCATAGCCCAGCCCCAGAAATGGAGACAGAAGTCGAGGAAGGGAAGGGAAGAGTCGGAGATGGACCATCTGAAGGTGATGGAAGGGTGGATGACTAAGTTGATTGAGTTCTTTGATGAAGTAATGCAGAGGGTTGATGAGGGTAGTGTGGTTGATGTTGTGTATGTGCACTTTCAAAAGGCATTTGATAAAAAAAACACATGATAGACCTGTTAACAATTTAAAGCCCATGGATTAAAGTGACAGTGGCTGCATGGATTTGAAATTGTCTAATGGACAGAAAGCAGAGAGTAGTGATCAATGGTTGTTTTTCAGCCTAGAGGGACGTATACAGTGGTGTTCTCCAGTGGTCGGTATTAGGACCATTGCTCTTTTTGATATATATTAATGACCTGGACTTGGGTATACAGGTCATAATTTCTAAGTTTGCAGATGACACAGAAATTGGAAATGTAGTAAATAATAAGGAGGATAGTAATAGACTACAGGAGGACATAGATATCCAGTGAAATGGGCAGACACATGACAGATGAAATTTAACAGAGAGAAGTGTGAAGTGATACATTTTGGTAGGAAGAATGAACATAGGCAATATAAACTAAATGGTACAATTTTAAAGGGGGTGCAGGAGCAGAGAAACCTGAGGGTGAATGTATACAAATCTTTGAAGGTGGCAGGATAAGTTGAGAAAGCTGTTAAAAAAGCATAAGAGATCCTTGGCTTTATTAATAGAGGCATAGGGCTGGATTTTGAATGACCCATGGAGTCGGGTTTGGAGGCGTGTGGGGGGTTAAATTTGCGGGGTCGGGGTTTCCGACCCCCTCCCGACTCCATCCCGCCTCCATGCAATTTTGACATAATCAGTCGCGGGGTTCCCGACTCGCCCCGCCTTCAAGAGGCGGGAGAGGCCATTAAAGCCCTTAACAAGCTCTAAATTGGCTCTGTAATGCCATTTTGAAATGCTGTAGCTAGTTTAACCCTCTTCTGACGTGAAGCACGCCTGGTGTGAAACACTCCAGTGAAACCTGGCGGGAGCACAAGTGGATAGCTGACTATCGGCTGCAGGTCCACTATTACAACGGAGATGTGATGAAGGTAGTAGTAGTATTAGGTCTGAACGTCGCCTCTGATGCTGCTGCATTGAATGTCTTCAGAGACTGCCTGGGAGGACTTGCTTGGCAAAAAAAATTCTCTCTCTCTCTCTCTCTCTCTCTCTCTCTTCCCCCCCCCCCCCCCACCATTTGTGCATCCAGGTCCACTCACATCATAAGCCAGGCAGGTCCTCTCTCACCAACAGTCTCTGAGACTAGGCAGTCAGCAATGATGACATCATCAGAGGCAACTTTCAGACTGAAAACACTAATTAGTTCATGGGTTCCCACATGCTCCAACTCAATTGCCCAATTCAGTGAAAATCGCATCAGGCATCCACATTAATCTGGAGTCGGGGGGGAACCACAAAATGCGGATTACACGACCCCAACCCGACCCCAAGACAAAATCCAGCCCATAGAGTACAAAAGCAAGGAAGTTATGCTAAAGCTTTATAAAACACTGGTTAGGCCTCAGCTGGAGTATTGTGTTCAATTCTGGGCACCGCATTTTAGAAAGGATGTCATGGCCTTAAAGAGGGTGCAGTAGAGATTTACTGGAATGGTACCAGGGATGAGTTATATGGAGAGACTGGAGAAGCTGGGGTTGTTCTCCTTAGAGCAGAGAAGGTTAAGAGAAGATTTGATAGAGGTGTTCAAAATCATGAATGGGTTTGATAGAGTAAATGAGGAGAAACTGTTTTGAGTGGCAGAAGGGTCGGTAACAAGAGGACACAGATTTTTATGGCGATTGGCAAAAGAACCAGAGGTGACATGAGAAAGAAAACATTTATGCAACGAATTGTTGTGATCTGGAATGTACTGTCTGAAAGGGTGGTGGAAGCAGATTCAATACTAACTTTCAAAAAGGAATTGGATAAAATCTTTTTTTATTTGTTCCTAGAATGTGGGCATCGCTGGCAAGGCCAGCATTTATTGCCCATCCCTAGTTGTCCTTGAGAAGGTGGTGGTGAGCTGCCTTCTTGAACCATTGCAGTCTGTGTGGTGAAGGTACTCCCATAGTGCTGTTCGGGAGGGAGTTCCAGGATTTTGACCCAGTGGCGATGAAGGAATGGCGATATATTTCCAAGTCAGGATGGTGTGTAACTTGAAGGGGAACTTGCAACTGATGGTGTACTTGATGGGGAAGAAAAATGCAGGGCTATGGGGAAAGAGCAGGGGAGTGGGACTAATTTGATAGCTCTACCATAAACCCGGCACAGGCACGATGGCCCGAATGGCCTCCTTCTGTGATGTATCATTCTAGGATTCTAATATATTTCTGCAATTTTTCCATATTAGGAATTATCGTGGACAAGCATATGCTAAGCAAGGAATGCTCAGAGAAGCAATTGTGGATCTGTCTGCCGCTATTCATTTGGATCCTAATAACTGGGTGGCTTTCTATCACCGAGGCTGCTTGCTACGAAAGATTCACCCAGCCCAAGCTTTACAGGACTTTAGTGTTTCAGGTAGAATGTAAAATTAATTTATACTGTAGTTAGTGGTTGATGTAATAAAGACTCACTACGCACTTGAACATAAAGCAAGGCTTTAATCAACTTGTAACAAAACATGGAGGTCTAGTTAGCAGTCACTAGCTTCCTGTTTCCAGATTGTCTCTGCCCAAGGTGGGCCCATGCCTGAGTATTTATACTCCCTGGACGGCGCCCCAGCTGGCCGCCCAGTAGTACTTCCTGAGTTGTTACTTGCGATTTATGACAGTGGTTATACAGATGTTAAGAGAAGTTGATTTGTCCACTGAGTACTGTATTTTTAAATTTTTTTATGTAAGTTGTTTACCACATAAATGATATTGATTGCACTAGATTGTAGCTTTCTGCAGCCAAGTCAGTTGTTGATGGTAAGGGAGATGTTGATCTTGATGGATATTTAGTTCCCAGAAATTCTCAGAGACATGGTGCTGGCAATTATACCAAAATTATGCCTGCCAGTGACCTTTGCCACTGTCTTGCTGGAGTATGCAGGATTAGTTTGAGGTCACTTGATTTAAATACTACCTGCGGGCACCTGCACTATTTGAGACATGTCTTGGGTGCCTGCCAACCTGCACAGACCGGAAAATCCTGATCCAGATACTGGTTGGGGTGGGGGGAGCAGTTCCTCCCCAGAATGATGATTTTGTCACCCCCTTTGGCCCCTTTTGTAAAGGGGCCAATAATATTAATTAAAACAAAATCTTTGTTGACCTTACCCCCAGATGGGCTACACCTCCGTGGGTATATCAGCCTATATGCATCTTCTCACTGGATGTATTGACTGCCACTGTTCCTCCAGGTCTCTGAAAGGCTGAGGTCATGGAGGCTCCCAAGGGGGAGTCCCTGCCTTTGGCCCCACTCCTTCTGTACCAGAGGTTCTATTCATTACAAAGCCATTTCAACTAAATAGGTTAGGGAGGACCAGGGGTCACGCGTACAAGTTATGTAAGGGGAGAGCTAAGTTGGCTGTTAGGCGGTTCTTCTTTTCCCAGAGAATAGTGGACCTGTGGAATAGGTTGCCAGCTCGTGCAATGAATGCTGATTCTCTGTATTCCTTCAAGCAAAAGCTGGACCTGTTTCTAGCTGGGGTGGAGATCACCTCAAACAAGAGGTAGGTATCCTATAACGTAAAGCAGGAACAATGTGATCTCCTGGACTAATTTCGATTGCCTAAGGGGGTTGGAGAGGAATTTTCAAGTTTTTTTCCCCTCCTAATTGGCCTGGGTTTTTCTTTAATCTGTTTTTTTGCCTCTCCCAGGAGATTCCATGGCTCTGGGTGGGTGGGGAGTGTATGTATTGTGATGCATAATGCATCACAACTTTGTGGGACAGGCTGGTGGACCAGTAGATATTTTTCTGTTCGTCATTTTCATATGTTCATATTTGGAAGCTCAGGCCGAAGATCAGTATCCAGCTTATCTTGGGATTGGCTTGGTTTGTGGCCATTCTGCCACACTCCCCCACTGGAGTTGATCTGGGCTGGAGATCGCGGAAGTCGGTGTCGGGAGCAGTGGTGATTGGGGTTGGGGGGTGTGGTTGGGAGCGACGGTGGCGATAGTTGGGGGGAAGAGTCGGGACCGATAATTGGATCCTTTATGGTGATATCGGGAGGAACACTCACCCCAGCTCAGAACTACTTTAAGGTCACGCCTATTTGCAACACCAGATTTTGATTGGTCCCCTTGGAGGACAAGACACACCCAGCAGTTTATCTGGAATGTGTAATTAGATCCTGCCTGCCTAAGTAATGAAATACTTTGCAATGTGTAATTCGAGCCATTCATTCTGACTGCCAGACTCCACACAGAGCTCACAGAGAACAGACAGGGCTCAGCCTCATGGGTTAGGACCTTCTCCCCTCTAAAAAAAATTCCTGCCCACCCAACAAGTTCCTAACCTTTCCCCCACCCCATGAGTTTCTGACCTTGTCCCCCTCCCCCAACAAATTTTTGACCCCCCCCCCCACCCCCGGGGCCCTGACCTTCTCCACCCAACAAGTTCCTGACCTTCCCCCCTGCCATAGATGGGGCATTGTGTGTGGGTCACGGATTGTTAACAGGTTTATTGGGTATGAAGTGAATAGTGACTGTGTCATGACTTCCGGATTTCTATTATTTAAGAAAGGAGGGAGAGAGAAAATGGGGAACTACAGATCAGTTAGCCTGACATCAGTAGTAGGGAAAATGCTAGAATCTATTAAGGACATGGAAACAGGGCACTTAGAAAATAATAATAGGATTGGGCAGAGTCAACACGGATTTATGAAAGGGAAATCATGTTTGACGAATCTGTTAGAGTTTTTTGAGGTTGTAACTAGCAGAATAGATAAGGGGGAACCAGTGGATGTGGTGTATTTAGATTTTCAGAAGGCATTCGATAAGGTGCCACACAAGAGGTTATTAAACAAAATTAGGGCTCATGGGATTGGGGGCAATATACTAGCATGGATTGAAGCTTGGTTAACGGACAGAAAACAGAGAGTAGGAATAAGTGGGTCATTTTCGGGTTAGCAGGCTGTTACTAGTGGGGTACCACAAGGATCAGTGCTTGGGCCTCAGCTATTCACAATCTATATCAATGATTTGGATGAGGGGACCAAATGTAATATATCCAAGTTTGCTGATGATACAAAGCTGGGTGGGAATGAAAGTTGTGAGAAGGATGCAAAGATGCTTCAAGGGGATATAGACAGGCTGTGAGTGGGCAAGACCATGGCAAATGGAATATAAGAACATAAGAACATAAGAAGTAAGAGCAGGAGTAGGCCATATGGTCCCTCGAGCCTGCTCTGCCATTCAATAAGATCATGGCTGATCATCAACCTCAACTTCACGTTCCTGCCCGATCTCCATATCCCTTGATTCTCCATGAGTCCAAAAATCTATCTATCTCAGCCTTGAATATACTCAAAGACTTAGCATTCACAGCCCTCTGGGGCAGGGAATTCCAAAGATTCACAACCCTCTGAGTGAAGAAATTCCTCCTCATCTCAGTCTTAAAAAAACCCTACCCTTTATCCTGAGACTATGCCCCCTAGTTCTAGACACTCCAGCCAGGGGAAACCACCTCTCAGCATCTACCCTGTCAATCCCCTTCAGAATCTTGTATGTTTCAATGAGATCACCTTTCATTCTTCTAAACTCCAGAGAGTATAGGCCCACTCTACGCAATCTCTCACCATAGGACAGACCTCTCACCCCATGTGGAGAAATGTGAAGTTAACCACTTTGGTAGGAAAAATAGAAAAGCAGAGTATTTTTTAAATGGTGAGAGATTGGGAAATGTTGGTGTTCAGAGAGACCTGGGTGTCCTTGTACACGAATCACTGAAAGTTAACATGCAGGTACAGCAAGCAATTAGGAAAGCAAATGGTATGTTGGCCTTTATTACAAGAGGCTTTGAGTATAAGAGTAAAGACGTCTTGCTGCAATTATATAGGGCACTGCTGAGACCACACCTGGAATATTGTGTACAGTTTTGGTCTCCTTACCTAAGGAAAGATATACTTGCCATAGAGGGAGTGCAACGAAGGTTCACCAGACTGATTCCTGGGATGGGGGGATTGTCCTATGAGGAGAGATTGAGTAGACTAGGCCTATATTCTCTAGAGTTTAGAAGAATAAGAGGTGATCTCATTGAAACATACAAAATTCTTACAGGGCTTGACAGGGTAGATGCAGGGAGGATGTTTCCCCTGGCTGGGGAGTCTAGAACCAGGGGTCACAGTCTCAGAATAAGGGGTCGGCCATTTAGGACTGAGATGAGGAGAAATTTCTTCACTCAGAGGGTGGTGAATCTTTGGAATTCTCTACCCCAGAGGGCTGTGGAGGCTCAGTCATTGAGTATATTCAAGACAGAGATGGATAGATTTTTGGATATTAAGGCAATCAAGGGATATGGGGATAGTGCAGGAAAGTGGAGTTGAGGTAGAAGTTCAGCCATGATCTTATTGAATGGCAGAGCAGGCTCAGGGGGCCAAATGGCCTACTCCTGCTCCTATTTCTTATGTTCTTATGTTCATCCAGTCAATTGATGTCACTTGCCACACATGCACCGAGCTTTCCGGGAAATCAAGCAGGTCTAGGGGGAGGAGAGGGGGAACGTGGTGCGGGTGTAAAGGGGTGTGGTTGGAAGAACGTGATCCGGCTTCCCAGCCAGATCACGTTCTCGCTCTCACCCCACCCCTCCTTTAGACCTGGATCATGTTCCTCCCCCATCCCCACTGCGCTCTCCGTGCTCTTTACCCCCACCCGAGTTCCTGACCTTCTCTCCACCCCCCCGAGATCCTGACCTCTCCCTCACCGAGCTCCTCACCTCTCCCCCTCCAATCCTCTCTCTTTCTCCCGTCGATCCTCTCTCCCCTTCGATCCTCTCTCTCTCCCCCTCCGATCCTCTCTCTCCCCCGTTTGATGCTCTCCCTCATTTGATCCACTCCCCCCCCTTCGATCTCCTCCCCTGTTCCAACCTCTCTCTCTCTCTTTGATCCTCTCCCCCCTTCGATCCTCTCCCCTTCCTCTTTCGATCAGCTCTCTCCCCTCCCCCCGGCCACCGGATCCCCTGACCTTCTCTGCACGGAGCTGAGGAAAGTGTGGCCGATGGTGCAGGCCGCAACGGTTGGGTACTGCGCATGCTTGGCTCCGGTATGCAGCGCCCTTGCGCAGAAGGAGATTGGGTGCGCATGCTTTTCTCCCCTCAAATTTTTGGCCCCTATATGTCTCGCTGCCTTTTTAGAAATCTTGGGAATAAAAGTCTACTGATGTCCCATAAACAAGCTATACTTTTCTTTTAATATAGTAGATAATACAGATTTAGTAACAAAGTTATCTACTTTTCTTTACAGTGCTTATTAATGATGAGGTTGAGAATTTGGATTCAATTTTGCATCGTGGGGTTTTGTACACTGAACTCAGCCAGTGGCATGCAGCAATATGGGACTTTGAAAATGTACTCAAGCTTGACAGGTACAGTGTCTGCATCTTCTTTCATTGTTAATCAGTTAGCTGATTTCACCAGAAAAGAAAAATATGAAAGCATCATGGTTGCTTCCTGAATAACAGTAATTAATATGCATAATGATGCTTAGGTGGCCAGCTACCATTTGAACATTAATTGAGTGTGGATTCTTTCTGTTCATATAGGCCATGGGGTTTATATAAAGCGCCATGATGCCAACATGGCTGCTATCTACAATGCGCTACATACAAGGGAACCCTGTCACCAAGTGAAAGCATTATGCTTTGTCCTGCTCATGCCTTCTTTACACAGGAAAAGTAATGAAGGTGTTGCCCTTTGTAAACTAAGTATTTGTCACTTGTTTGATACAAGTGCACTGTGGGCTGCCTGACATGCCAGATGGCCTCAGTGATGAATGTGAAGGATCATAACACAAGAGCTTCATGCTTTGGTAACATTCTTTCTTACGGGAAGAGTTGTTCCAGATGTCTGCAGATGTGTTGCAGCCACCCATCTGAAGTGGAGGTAGCACAGATTTCCTCAGGTAGATGTGGCAGATCCTGGGGTAGGGAGTGGTGCAGACAAACCACCTCCATTATTGCTTCTGCATTTGTTGCCCCCCACATGGACACGTTTTACTCATCTGAATTACACATGCTAATGGAACTCCATAAAACGTTTCCCTCTTCACTGCTTGGTATGTTGCTACTTACATGACAACAACAACCAAGAACAACAAAGAAAAGACTTCAGCAAAACCAACTAATGCATGGTGCACAATTTAACAGAAAACACAAAATAAAATACTCTTGATAACAACTGTTCAATGTTAACCTATCTTTAAGAAGTATACTTGAACAGGTCAGGCCCTTTGATCCTTGATGCACCCATGGGTGAGCTATGTGCTGTGGGTGGACCTTGGGCAAAATATGGCATGAAAAAAGAAACTTGCATTTATAGAGCACCTTTCACGACCACCGGACGTCCCAAAGTGCTTTACAACCAATGAAGTACTTTTTGAAGTGTAGTCACTGTTGTAATGTAGGAAACGCGGCAACCAATTTGTGCACAGCAAGCTCCCACAAACAGCAATGTGATAATGACCAGATAATCTGTTTTAGTGATGTTGATTGAGGGATAAATTTTGGCTAGGACACCGGGGATAACTCCCCTGCTTTTCTTCGAAATAGTGCCATAAGATCTTTTACGTCCACCTGAGAGGGCAGACGGGGCCTCGGTTTAACGTCTCATCCAACAGATGGAACCTCCAACAGTGCAGGGCTCCCTCAGCACTGTACTGGAGTGTCAGCCTAGATTTTTGTGCTCATGTCTCTGGAGTGTGAATTGAACCCACAACCTTCTGACTCAGAGGCGAGGATGCTACCAACTGAGCCATGGCCGACACAAACATACATGGGACCCGATTTGCATAATTACCATAGCTAATGTGGGTTACGTGTGCCTGCAGCAATGTCTGTTTATTCCACTCAAAATCTCTTGTCGGAGAATTGGGAGGCCTGATTTTCTGACCCATGCTCACTGGTACTAAGGCTCTACCACCCATGGAGCCTCAGAAAATTGGAGTTCATCTGTATACATATATTAAAGAAAAAGAAAGACTTGCATTTATACAGTGCCTTATCACATCTGTTGGAAACCTCCAAAAGCACTTGACATACAGTGTATATAACCTTGTAAGTACAGTTACTGTGATTATGTATGCACAAAAGTAAGTCAATAGCAAATTGAATTCAAGATTGATATACAACTGCTAAATGTGACAATTGTACTCGAGATATTACACCATTTTCAAATGTAAGTTAATTTAATGACAGTACAAGAGAAAATAGTTATGGAACTAGGTGGAAGGCATGTCTTGGGTCTGATGAACTGAATTTTGAGCTTGTTGTATCTGCATTCACCTGGTGTTCCTATGTGAAGGTAAGATGTCATGAGTCATGGCTGAAGAGAGTAGTCTTTGTCTCCTAGAAGCTATCCTTCAGTTTTCCTTTCCCTTTAAAGAACCCATGCCCAATGGATTATCTTAAAATTAAGGAATCATGATTGTTGCTGGGAAATTGTATTTTCTTGCAAGATCGTGCGTTGCTGGTTACTGACCACCTGGGTTTGATGGAATAAAACTCCCTGTGTTTCAGGACACCATGAGATTGAGTGTAGGGACCAAGAGAGCTATATGGATGCCATGAATAACACGCTGGAGCTTTTTGCAGTGTGGAGAAATTACAATGTCATCTCATTCTGCTACCTATTTTCCATGGGAAAAAATGCTAAAGGTGTTTGCCCTGGTGAACAACACAACAATAAGTTGCTTGATGAATCTCTGTACTATGGGTTGACTAAAGTTGCTGGTATCCTTGTAGTAGCTTGGAATGAGCCCGTGGCATAAAAGTTCAGGGCTATAGTGATATGGACTGCTACTGGCAGTGTTGTTATCTGGGATTCCAGCAGTGCACACAACCCTGTCACTGCCATGCTAGTTAATTAGAGCCTACGAGGACCGTTTTCCTTGTATATTCCCAGGTATATAGTAGACGTAGCTCTGTGGATAAAGACAGTTGAGCTCTAACATTTCTTCTTTGATCCTCTTCTCTTTCCAAAAAATTGAAGTAGAATGAAATGTGCATTTTAAGAATTTAAATTACATCAATGAAAAATCTGACAATGCAGCTTTTAAGAACTTCACTTCCTTAATACCCCAGAACAAGCCTTCCCTTCACTGTCCATTTTATATGTTCATCACTGTGAAAACATGAGAGCATTGCATTCAGTCTCTTTTCAAAATAATTACCACAAATTAGAATATTAAAATTAAGCCATTGCAGAGAATGCACAAGAGCAATTTAATCCAACCTGAATGACTAACTCGAGATTAAGCGCTGCATGTTTTGGGCAGGGATCTTGCACTATTGATCATGCTCAATTTTTCGACTCCATTTCTAAGTTCCGTGACAGAGGATGGGAAATTTAACCAATAAAAGAACTGTTACACATTAGATTTACGTGTCCCATTATATAGACACTATTAAAATGTCTGGTTAATCTCCTTTGTTTTCATTTAAGGTATCGCATAGAATAGTTTGGTTGCTAAGCTAATGTGAAGTATTTTTTTAGAATAGTTGGGTTTGAGGCTGATAGCTATGTCAGGTGCTGCTTCCTGTCCTGTAACATACAACATAGTAGAGACATTCATAGTAAGCTTCCTTCCTTACCTTTGAAGCTCAGAATCAGACAGCTTTTTTCTGCGTGTATGTGATACTGTGTTGACCATCTCTGCTATCTCTTCCCATGTCTAATGTACCCTCTGTGTGCCTGATCTTCATCCCTGGATCTTCGTCTCTGTAGAGACTAATTTGTCGCTCCCTCAATTTATCTACATCATTGTTGTTGAATCACATTTGTTACAATTCGGTCTCCTCCAGATGCTTTTTCTGAACACAACACAAAATCAGCTCCCATAGGTAAGCTTCCTATGAATTGAAACAAGAACTTATGAACAAAGTAATCTGTGGTAGTGTATTGTGGACAAGCAGTAACTATTTCTTGCCTCTGCATTACACATGGGATTCTCACCACATGCCCATGTCAGTTCAGAATACAATTATGACAGACACTTTTGCAGTAGATTAAACTACAAAGCGGGTTTATCCATAGATAATCATTCTCAGCAGTAAGTAGTAACAGCAAGTTGTGGAATTTAGCCAAAATAACACAATAGCTTTGATCCAGTTCATCTAAGAGTTAAACAAATGACCAAATCATTGGAATTCAGTTGCATGTGACTGATAGTTGCTTTTTGAAAGGAGAATAACTGCCTGATCCTTACCAGTTGCATCTGAATTATGTAGGCATTCCTGGCTATGGAATTGTATCTTCCCTACATGTCTGTTGCAGCTAGATCAAAATCATGACTAACTGGTATATTTAAAAAATCCAATCCTAATATCCATAAAACTCTTTGAAATACAGTCTTGTCTTTGTGAAGTCAATTTGCAAGACAGAGGCTTTTCATTTGAACAATGAACAGCAAGTTCCATAACACATACAAAGGGCATGCTGATGGCCAGCTATGGTGTCTGATAAGTGCTGTCTATGGTAGGCCTTTGCTGATTAGATTATGTTGTTACATAATAGCCCCTGAGCTGAGGTTGAAGCATTGGGGGGAGTGGGAGGCTGAAGTCCAGAATTGTCCGACTTGGCACAGCACAGCCATGGCGACTTCCTTTGAAGCAATATTGCTGTTCACATCAGACTCAAATCTACACCGATAGTGATCGGGAATTTAAAAGTGAGTAAATTATTTGAAGTCAGTTTTGGCTGAGTCTTGACATACGTAATTAGCCAACCTCGAAGTGATGGGGCGAATTTCATGACTCCCATCGACTTCCCCTCCCCTCACCACTGCTGGCTCTGCCACTGTAATAGCCTGATGAAGCACGTTAATTGATTTTAGTCCTTGCATGTGATCAGTGATTGTTTTTCTAGATGCACACGTCTGTTAGCAATCAACACTATTTGCATGGCTAGTTTCTTTCTGAAAGATTTGATGCAGAGCCAAATGAATTGAAGCCAACTACCCTGCCTGCAAATGCAGGACCTATATTCAACATATCTTTCTTAAAAATAATCTTTTTTAAGCTAAGATACATAGTACAGAGAAAACCTGTAAGCAGCAAACAAAAATATTCCAATTGTCACAACCGTTTCTTTTGACATCTTTGCCACTTCATCACTAACAAGTTTCCTTACTGACATCTGGATTAATGGAAGAAAATTCTGTTGCTAGTGCCATAATCCATTCCTTTGTTATCTCAAGGTTCAGTTTACTTAAAGCTTTCTTGACTGGCCTCCTCACCTTTGACCCTCCACAAATTACTGCTCATTCAGAATGCCACAAACTGCAACCTTGCCTGCACAAAGTCCCACACATTCATTCTTCCCATCCTTGCCAAGCTCCATTGGCGCCCCCTTACCTCAGTGAACTGACTTCAAGAACCTTTCCTTCCAAATATACATCCATGCACAATCTCAGTGGGTCTCGCGAGCCATGTGTTCTTGTTGTTCTCTTCTACCATTTAAGAGCCTTGTTGGTTCATTACCAAGTGACTCAACAGCATTATTGCAGGTTCTGATTGTGATTCATTATAATGTTGCAGAATAATGAACTCATCTCTCAAAAATTGGTGTAATGAAAATTGTATGTTTCAGGGAGTGCCATATAAAGTTGCTGCAAAAAAAATTCATGCATTTTTGACATTTTTTACCCTTATATGTATACTTTCCAAACTTCTAGATCGTGTGTTCAGTGTGGCCTCCGTGAGGATTTCTTGATTGTTGTTTTACTCCTGTGCAGGGGGCAGTACGTGAAATGAGTGCGGAGACCTAATTATTATAGGTCAGGTGTGCAGCCAGCACTACCCGCGCTGCTTATTGGCACATGTGGAATGGAGAAAATAGCTGAAAAAAGCCTGTAAGTTGACCAGAAGCCTAAAAGGACATACCAGTATCTAATTAAAGGGATGAACCCTTTAAGCAGCGCTCCTGCAGGGTGCTTGCTGATCGTTAGCGCCAGCATTTGTTGGCCGAGTTTATCATGTGGTGAGTCAGGCGCTGAGTCAGAACAATTTCACAGAAGGGTCCTACAACCAGCATAAGACCCTTTATCATGCTCACAGAATTATACCTATCAGTCAATGTCCCAGACTCGTTCCATCCGCCATCCCTGGCTATGTCCTTTCCCACCGACAGGACAGACACAGCAAAGGTAGCGGCAATGCTCCCTCTAACTTTTTTTTGTACGTGGTCCCTTTAAATTTGTTGCGAGGCCGTGCATGCACGGTATCTCTTCCAGCGGCAGCAGCTGGTGAGCGGATTGCGTAGGACCTCCCGATTGGTGTGCAGCCGCACACCCGCGCACTTTAGGGGGAATGTTGGGTGGCGGCACAGTGGTATACAGTCAGGAGGGAGTAGCCCTAGAAGTTCTCAACATTGACTCCGGACCCCATGAAGTCTCATGCCATCAGGTCAAAAATGGGAACGGAAACCTCCTGCTGATTACCACCTGCCACCCTCCCTCAGCTGATGAATCAGTACTGCTCCATGTTGAACACCACTTGGAAGAAGCACTGAGGGTAGCAAGGGCACAGAATGTATGCTGGGTGGGGAACTTCAAAGTCCATCACCAAGAGTGGCTCGGTAGCGCTACTACTGACTGCGCTGGCCGAGTCCTGAAGGACATAGCTGCCAGACTGGGCTTGAGGCAGGTGGTGAGAGAACCAACACAAGGGGAAAAACCTACTTGACCTCGTCCTCACCAATCTACCTGTCGCAGTTGCATCTATCCACGCCGGGGCTGGTAGGAGTGACCACCACGCAGTCCTTGTGGAGACGAATTACATAGGATATACAGCACAGAAACAGGCCATTCGGCCCAACCAGTCCATGCCGGCGTTTATGCTCCACACGAGTCTCCTCCCGTCTTTCCTCATCTAAATCTATCAGCATAACCCTCTATTCCCTTCTCCCTCATATGCTTGTCTAGCCTCTCCTTAAATGCATCCATACTATTCGCTTCAACCACTCCCTGTGGTAGCAAGTTCCACATTCTCACCACTCTTTGGGTAAAGAAGTTTCTTCTGAATTCCCTATTGGATTTCTTGGTGACTATCTTATATTGATGGCTTCTAGTTATGCTCTTCCCCACAAGTGGAAACATTCTCTCTGTATCCACTCTGTCAAAATTTTAGAGACCCAGCCTGTTCATCCTTTCCTGATATGTATACCCTCGCATTTCTGGTATCATCCTTGTAAATCTTCTCTGCACCCTCTCCAGTGCCTCTATATCCTTTTTATAATATGGTGACCAGAACTGTATGCAGTACTCTAAGTGTGGTCTAACCAAGGTTCGATGCACGTTTAGCATAACCTCCCTACTTTTCCATTCTATCCCTCTAGAAATAAACCCTAGTGCTTCGTTTGCTTTTTTTATGGCCTTGCTAACCTGTGTCGCAACTTTTAATGATTTGTGTATTTGTACTCCACGATCCCTTTGTTCCTCTACCCCACCTAGACTCGCACTCTCCAAGTAATAAGTGACCTCCCTATTCTTCCTACCAAAATGCAATACCTCACATTTATCTGTGTTGAACTTCATTAGCCAATTATATGCCCATTCTGCAAGTTTATTAATGTCCTCCTGTAACTTGTTGCAGTCCTCCTCAGTATTGACTATTCCCCCCAATTTGGTGTAATCCGCAAATTTAGAAATTGTGTTTTGATTCCTAAGTCTAAATCGTTAATGTAAATTGTGAACCACAGTGGTCCCAGCACTGATCCTTGTGGAACACCACTACCCACCTTCTGCCACTGTGAATAGCTACCCTTTACTCCTACTCTCGGCTTTCTGTCCTGAATTCAGCCAGCAATCCATTCTGCTACTTGTCCCCTGACTCTGCATTCTCTGACCTTGTTCATCAGTCTATTATGGGGTACCATATCGAAGGCCTTTTGAAAATTCCACCTTCACACTGTGGACACCCTCCATCGTGTTTTGTGGCATTACCACTGTGCTAAATGGGATAGATTCAGAACAGGTGTAGCAGCTCAAAACTGGGCATCAGCAGCAGCAGAATTGTATTCCACCACAATCTGTAACCTCATGGCCCGGCATATCCCTTACTCTACCATTATCATCAAGCTTGGTTCAATGAGGAGTGTAGAAGAGCATGCCAGGAGCAGCACCAGGCGTACCTAAAAATTAGGTGCCAACCTGGTGAAGCTACAACACAGGATTGCATGCAGTGGAAGCAGCATGCTATAGACAGAACTAAGTAATCTCACTACCAACGGATCAGATCAAAGCTCTGCAGTCCTGCCACATCCAGTCGTGAATGGTGGTGGACAATTAAATAACGGGACAAGGTGGCTCCGTGAACATCCCCATCCTCAATGCCAAGCACATGAGTGCAAAAGACAAGGCTGAAGTGTTCACAACCATCTTCAGCCAGAAGTGCCGAGTGGATGATCCACCTTGGCCTCCTCTTGAGGTCCCCACCATCACAGAAGCGACTCATCAGCCAATTAGATTCACTCCCCATGATATCAAGAAATGGCTCAGTGCACTGGATATAGCAAAGGCTATGGGCCTCGACAACATCTCGGCTGTAGTGCTGAAGACTTGTGCTCCAGAACTAGCTGCGCTTCTAGCCAAGCCGTTCCAGTATAGCTACAACACTGGCACCTACCCGACAAAGTGGAAAATTGCCCAGTTATGTCCTGTACACAAAAACAGGATAAATTCAATCTGGCCAATTACCGCCCCAGCCAACTGTCAAACATCAGCAAAGTGATGGAAGATGTCGTCAACAGTGCTATCAAGCAGCACTTACTCATCAATAACCTAGTCACCGAGGCTCAGTTTGGGTTCCTCCAGAACCACTTGGCTCCAGACCTCATCACAGCCTTGGTCCAAACATGGACAAGAGAGCTGAATTCCAGAGGTGAGGTGAGAGTGACTGCCCTTAACATCAAGGCAGTATTTGACCAAGTGTGGCACCAAGGACTCCTAGAAAAATTGAAGTCAATGGGAATTGAGGGGAATACTCTCCACCGGCTGGAGTCATACCTAGCACAAGGAAATAGTTGTGGTTGTTGGAGGCCAATCATCTCAGCCCCAGGATATCACTGCAGCTGTTTCTCAGGGCAGTGTTGTAGGCCAAACCATCTTAAGCTGCTTCATGAATGACCTTCCCTCCATCATAAGGTCAGAAGTGGGGATGTTTGGTAATGATTGTACAATATTCAGTTCCATCCGCAATTCCTCAGATAATGAAGCAGTTCGTGCCCGCTTGCAGCAAGACCTGGACAACATTGAGGCTTGGGCTGATAAGTGGCAGGTAACATTTGCGCCACACAAGTGCCAGGCAATGACAATCTCCAACAATAGAGAGTCTAACCATCTCCCCTTGACTTTCAGTGGCATTACCATTGCCGAATCCCCCACCATCAACATCCTGGGGGCCACTATTGTCCAGACATTTAACTGGACCAGCCACATAAATACTGTGGCTACAAGAGCAGGTCAGAGGCTGGGTATTCTGCAGCAAGTTAGTCACCTCCTGACTCCCAAAGCTTTTCCACCACATACAAGGCACAAGTCAGGAATGTGATGGAATACTCTCCACTTGCCTGGATGAGTGCAGCTGTAACAACACTCAAGAGGCTCAGCACCATCCAGGGCAAAGCAGCCCGCTTGATCGGCACCCCATCCACCACCTTAAACATTCACTCCCTCCACTACCAGCGCAACATGGCTGCAGTGTGTACCATCTACAAGATGCACTGCAGCAACTCACCAAGGTTTCTTCAACAGCACCTCCCAAACCCGCGACCTCTACCACCTAGAAGGACAAGGGCAGCAGGCACTTGGGGACACCACCACCTGTAAGTTCCCTTCCAAGTCACACACCATCCTGACTTGGAAATATATCACTGTTCCTTCATTGTCGCTGGGTCAAAAACCTGGAACTCCCTACCTAACAGCACTGTGGGAGTACCTTCACCACACAGACTGCACCACCATCTTCTCAAGGGCAATTGGGGATGAGCAATAAATGCTGGCCTTGCCCCAACGCCCACATCCCGTGAATGAATGAATTAAAAAAATTAAATACTGGCCCTGAAATTCGCCTCTCCGGCTTGCCGCGGGGGTAAGGATCGCGCGCGCACTTACCTACCGCGCCTGCCGTTGTGTTTTGGGCCCACGGGAACTTCAGCTCTTGGGCCTGCTCCAAGAGCCGGCGCGCAGTGCGTGCGTGTCCCAGGGGCGTAGTTAGTGCGATGCGTCCCCTGGGATCACGTGGGCCATGGAGAGCCAATGGCAGCAGACCATCTTTCATTCATAGATTTAACAGGGAGACCTGTCAAATCTATGAATTGAAATCGGCCCCAAAAGAACAGCTAAACTTAAAATTAATTTAAAAAAAACCATCACATTTATAAAATTACTATAGTTAAATAAATTAACCACTTTAAACAAAAATTTAAATTTTTGAAAAAATGAAAATACTTTTTAAAAGTGATAAAAATAAACTTACCTTTCTTTAAAGTATCTAAAAAAGATAAACCTATTGAATTTTTTTTTAAATTATACTTAATTAACCACTTACCTTGTTGAAAACGGGTCCTGCGCCTCCTTTTTAAAAGCGTAGGTTCTTCACTACTTACCCTCCTGTAGAAACCTGAAAAAAAATCTAAGTTCGCTGCGTGCGCGCAGCCTCTAGCGCGCACGCGGTTCACCTAGGAACCGCCCCCTTCACCAGACCGGAAGTTCCGGTTTCCCGCGCATGCGCAGTGCATGCAGGAAACCAGCACTTCGGGACGCATTACGGGTGAGTACGCACTGTGTACTCACCCGGGAAGGGCCGAATTTTTGGCCCACTATCATTATCTAGCTGAATCATTCCGGCGTGTGCCCTGGATGCCTAAGGTGGGTGACATATTTCCCATGTGGGACGGGCGCATATGCGTGCCGCCCACTGTATTGGACCCTTAGATGCACATTTCACTCTTGAAAAACAGGCTCAGCGCGCGATCAAATTTTTCAGCGTATTTTCCTTATGCACTATGTGCGTGCTATCTTCAGTACTGTTCTCTCACTGTCATTTTTAAATAGTGAGAAGTCGCACAACACCAGGTTATAGTCCAACAGATTTATTTAAAATTACAAGCTTTCGGAGCTGTCGCCCCTTCTTCAGGTAGGGTAGCTGTGAGAGAATCATTTTTAAATAGAGTGGAGCTGCTCCATTGTGGAAGAACATACTGGGGTAGTAATTGGTATGTGTTTTCCGTTTTTCGGGTGTAACACGGGCACATCACTGGCAAATTTAGCAGCGGGACGGTTCGTGCCTAATCTGCCCATGCATTCAGGCCACTTCTAAATTCGTAGAGCCTCCTGCATGTGTTAATTAGGGACTTATCGCTTGTTTCATAACCCGACTGAGAAGTTTGTTTCCAGTGAGCAGAGTAGGTTATGGGCCTGTCATGCTCAGGAGTCATTAGCGCTGCTGCGGCTGCCAACAAATGGTAAGTTCTTTTTAAATACATTTAAAAAAAAATCTTTCTGCGGCACCATCAAGAGCAGGAGTGTTCCCCTGAATCCCTCACCCTCCCCCCTCCCTGAAAATTCCACCCCACTTTCTTTTACATCTAATCGACTAAATTATTGTTACTTTCTTTAGCATTGCCTTAAATAAGTATTCTGTGCAGTGGTTTAAATTCTGTATTGAGCACAAAACTCCTTTATCCACTACCAGCAACTATATATGTTGCCTCTGGAATATTTCCTTTTGTGGAAAACTGGATGGCCTTCCAGAGAAGGTAAAAAGAAATATATTTCACAAATTGCTATCTTTGTATAACTGACAGCTATTTACTTTAAAATGAGCTACTGTCTCTGATGAAATAGCGGAGAGGAATTTCAGATGAACATATTATGTGTTCGTACGTTAATTATTATTGTTGGAGGAAAATTGTTTGAACAGGTATTCTTCTACTTTCCCCAGTAGTCTGCTTACTATGCTCACAGTATATCGAGGATAACTTAATTCAAAAAATAATGACTGCTACACCAAAAGGTGATTAATCTATCTATGAACTGTGCAAGATTTCAACGGAAATTAGTTTGATTAATTATACTTCACATAAGGTCTTAGAAATGCATCGTCCTTTATCTGAAATTCTTTTCACCTTGCTCCAGAAAATGTTGCCGATATTGAGGATTAAAATTAGGCATACAGCAAGTACAGCTTGTCATAAAGCTGGATTATACTTTTAATTCTGATTTTTTTTTGGCATGATTAACACTTGAAGGATGTAAATTATTTTAATCGGAGCCAGCATGCTAACTACTGGTAAGAAATACCTGCTGATAAATTATGGAGTTGGAAATGTTTACTACTTAACTGATAAATTAGTAAAATATATTGCTTTTGCAGCATTGATTGAGTTAATTCTGGAGACTAAGCAGAGTATAGGTGAATACTTTCAGGTCCACATCTAAATAATGCAGATGAGTTTTTGCTGAATAATAAAACTGTTTTAAGGTCTGAATGCTGTAATATATACATATATATATATGTACACTTATTATTGAATCAGCCTTTTCTGTATGATTAATATACCCTGTGTTTTATTTCCAGAGTTGTTTCCTTAGCTCATATAAATCTTGGGCTTATTTTCCTTTTAAAAATGGATCATTATTATGAGGCGATACGCAGGTTTACAAATGCCTTAAAGGTTGAGCCAACTTCTACAAGAGCATATGTGTGTCGGGCAGAGGCGTATCATAAGGTATATAAGTACTTGAAACAAAATTGTGCCTTAGTTGACTACCTCTTTATCTCTATGTTTTTAAATTGATTAATTACCATGAAAGTCCCATTTTTGATTCTTAATCAAAAGTTAGCTGACCTCACTCTGGACAGCACTGAGATACCTACATTCGGCCTCAGTGACCTTGAGCTATGTAAGGGATAAATCACCCAGGGTTCCCTCTGCTGACCACTATCAACTAACTTTTAGAAGTGCGCACGGTCAGGATGACAGTCAGCTGTGATATTTCCCATGGTTAAATAGCCTGCTGACACTCACTATCTAGGCTCAAACATGAGAAGTAGCCACGTGGCGACACCTGGCAGCCAATAGTATTTCAAGCTGGCAGCATTTTCTATTTGGTGTCTGCTCTTCAGCATTTGCTGACAAAAATCAGCAAGGTCTCCCCATGGTGCTATTGGTCAAAGCTCTTTTATACCAACATGGTTAAAAGATCAGGATGCTCAGGTGCTTGTGAACAAATAAAAGGCACATAGATTGGGGAAAGCTCTACCTATCCAGGCAGTCAGGCTAGCTCCGAGCCGATCACCACCTTTATTTTCTCTGATCAGTTTCCATTAAGCTCCAACCTCTTCAATTTCATTTTGCAGTTACCTTAGATTTTACAGCACTCAACAACTCTGGTTCATTTTTTCTTTTTGCTGTTATTTTGATGCAGTTTGATGCTTAATGCACCTGTTCCTGTTTAATGCAGTGGTTGCTATGATTTGTGCCATTTCTCTCTGTAATGACATTAACAATGGTAGCTGCACACACTCACCAGGTTTTGCAAAATTAACCATACACAAAAAATGTATTTAAATACTATAATACACAGGAAAGGTCAATAAAAACACACCACCTTTATTGTAAAGAAAACTGAGCTCATCTCAACAATTTCTAAAAAAGAAAATTCTGCAACTGTTAAAAAAACAAAAAGTTTTTTTTTAATTTTCTGATACAAATAGTCATTTCAAACATTCAAAGGCTGTCTGAAAAGAACCAGGGTCCTTAAAATTCTTGGGCCACAATCCCGGTAGTTACAGAGGGATCATGCCCGTTAGTGCCTTCTACGCTGACCCTGCTCGACTATGTAACATCAGTGGGAAGGCACTTAATTTGCATGGGCCTGGTGGACACCTGAGCCAGTATGGGTGCAGCTTGGGCACTCACCAGGAAACTCTAGTGCCTGGCTACTTTCGGGATCGAGGGCACTTCCATGGCCTGAACACCCAGACCCTCACTTGCGTTCTTCTGGGTCCCAGTATGCCTCGTCTCACTTTGTGTACCAGCTTCCAACCTCACGTTGGGTGCCACTGAGGTTGGGGAAGCGGAACCCCCCCAGCATAGGCTGTCCCCACTCTGGATCCACCCTTTACAAGGTTGAGTGGGATCTCCCAGCATAAGCCGGGACCTGGTGTTTCTAGGTTCCTGCCTACTTCCTGGCTATTTCACCAGAGTTATGGGTGCGAGTGATGGGTAAATTCAGCTCCCAATTAAAATGCCCTCCCCACCTTGCAGCCTACAGTGCCAAAGCAGGTATATGGAGTTAGGTCACAGATCAGCCATGATCTCATTGAATGGTGGAACAGGCTCGAGGGGCTAAATTACCTACTCCTGTTCCTATGTTCCTAGAAACCTGGTTAACTCACAGTTAACGCCCCAGCTTAACTCGCTACAGTGTTGTGACAATTAATTGGTTTGGTCTCCACGCAGTTTGCTTGAGGGAGGAGCCAAGCCATTCAGTTCAAAGGCAAACATTAATTCAGATATCTGTGGCTCACTTTACACAATTCTATTTTCTTAAAAATATATTTTTTGTTTTGCACCTATTTATATGATTTAAATGTATATAAACTATGGGGTGGATTTTCCGCTTTGGGCGCAATTGGCAAATTGTGCCCAAAATGCGCCCGAAATTGCGCTGGTTAGGTTACAGTTTGAGTTTCCACTAAAATTAATTTGCATAATCACAAATGTAAAATCTTCCATGAACCAGCGCAATCAAGCAGCATAATAGAACATAATTGTTTATTTCTTTTTCTTTGCACTATAAAATATTCATTGATGTATTTAAGAGAAGTAACCTGGTGCAGTTTTATTAATACAGCTGGAAATGGCTTTATCACTAAAAATAAGCATTTTTAATAAGAGTGTCTAGTCCACCACCTGTGAGTAACCTGATTATATGTCACTGAAAAATGACTTAAAAAACTACCGATCCATTTACTTGTTTCATTGGTGTCCACTGGTCAGTAGTAAATTAAATATTTTTTGACATGAAAAACTTTTAAAACATGCCTAAACATGCACCTAAAAATAATGAGCGCAATTTGAAGAACCTTCCCCAACCAATGCAATCGACAGAAACTTGCAATGTCAACCTGGGGGTGTGGCCAGTTTTGTGAGCGGGGCCTAATCCGGGCAAATTGAATCTTAAACCAGCATAAAAGATCGTGGCAAAACCCGAAAGTAAGTAGTTTTGGGCGTAACTCACTTACGTTTAAAATTCACCGATCTTTTGCGCTGGTTCAGCCGATTACGCTGGAATCTGGGAGCAAAACTAGTGGAAAGAAGCGGAAATTCTACCTCTACATATTTTGTGAGGGAAAGTTGTGAAGAAGAAGCAAAAAAACCCTTTTTAGCGAACAAAATTTCAAACGAACTAATGATGATCAGTGACATGTTATATGATTGAATTTGTTGTGGCAGGTCCATAATCTGAAAAGTGCATTGAAGGATATAACATGCGCCATCCATCTTCAGCCTCAAACACAGTACCTCTACCTGTTAAGGTGAGAATAAAGGATAATTTTTTTTTGTTGCAATGTCTTCATAGTGTTATAAAGCAGTTCATTAACTGCTTCATAACACTATGAAGACATTGCAACTCAGATCTTTATAGATATGACTGTTTCCTAGCTTTCATACCAAGAATTTTAATTTACACCATGGGTATTCAACCTATGACTTAATATCCATGAGACAGAATGATTTTGTGACAGATTTTGCTTCATATATAGGTATAGCAGAGTGTGCTGACTGTTGCCATTCTGTTTCCTTTACGCATGCACAATAGAAAATAAGTAAGAATTATGTTAACCAATTAAAATTGTTCCTGCACTCATCCATGATAATAACCATAGAACAATTGGCCCTGAAAGTTCACGTTGTTTTCAGTGTTAAAATTGTGACAACTCACTTGACTGGGCAGCAAATTGGGATAGAAGCCATGGCATTCAGCATAGATTGGGGAGCTTCATTAAAAGGCATGACGATGGATAGGCAATGGCTAACATTTAAGGAAGGAATGCATGAATTGCAACAGCTAGGAGTTCAGCAAAAAAGGACCAAGAGATTGATTAAGAGGGGAAAAATAGAGTATGAGAGTAAACTTGCAAGGAACATAAAAGCGGATTGTAAAAGCTTCTACAAGTATGTAAAAAGAAAAAGATTAGTGAAGACAAATGTAGGTCCCTTACAGTCAGAAACGGGAGAATTTATAATGGGGAACAAGGAAATGGAGAGCAATTAAACAAATACTTTGGTTCTGTCTTCACGGAAGAGGACACAAATAACTTCCCAGAAATGCTAGGGAACCAAGGGTCTAGTGAGAAGGAGGAATTAAAGGAAATTAGTATTAGTAAAAAAATAGTGCTGGAGAAATTAATGAGACTGAAAGCCGATAAATCCCTAGGGCCTGATAATCCGCATCCCAGAGTACTAAAAGAGGTAGCCATGGAAATAGTGGATACATTGGTTGTCATCTTCCAAAATTCTATAGATTATGGAACAGTTCCTGCAGATTGGAGGGTGGCAAATGTAACCCCACTATTTAAAAAAGGAGGGAGAGAGAAAACAGGAAACTACAGACCGGTTAGCCTAACATCAATAGTAGGGAAAATGCTAGAGTCTATTATAAAGGATGTGATAACAGGACACTTAGAAAATATCAACGGGATTAGACAAAGTCAACATGGATTTATGAAAGGGAAATCGTGTTTGACAAACCTACTGGTGTTTTTTGAGGATGTAACTGGTAGAATAGATAAGGGAGAACCAGTGGATGTGGTGTATTTGGATTTTCAGAAGGCCTTTGATAAAGTTCCACATAAGAGGTTAGTGTGCAAAATGAAAGCACATGGGATTGGGGGTAATATACTGGCATGGATTGAAAATTGGTTGACAGACAGGAAACAGAGAGTAGGAATAAATGGGTCTTTTTCGGGGTGACAGGCGGTGACTAGTGGGGTACCGCAGGGATCAGTGCTTGGGCCCCAGCTATTCACAATATATATCAATGATTTGGATGAGGGAACCAAATGTAATATTTCCAAGTTTGCTGATGACACGAAACTAGGTGGGATTGTGAGTTGTGAGGAGGATGCAAAGAGGCTTCAAGATGATTTGACAAGTTGAGTGAGTGGGCAAATACATGGCAGATGCAGTATAACGTGGATAAATGTGAAGTTATCCACTTCAGTAGGAAAAACGGAAAGGCAGAGTATTATTTAAATGGTGATAGATTGGGAAATGTTGATGTACAGAGGGACGTGGGTGTCCTTGTACTCCAGTCACTGAAAGCAAACATGCAGGTGCAGCAAGCAGTTAGGAAGGCAAATGGTATGTTGGCCTTCATTGCAAGAGGATTTGAGTACAGGAGCAAGGATGTCGTACTACAGTTATACAGGGCCTTGGTGAGACCACACCTGGAGTACTGTGTGCAGTTTTGGTCTCCTTACCTAAGAAAGGATATACTTGCCATAGAGGGAGTGCAGTGAAGGTTCACCAGACTGATTCCTGGGATGGTAGGACTGTCGTATGAGGAGAGATTGGGTCGACTAGGCCTGTATTCACTAGAGTTTAGAGGAATGAGAGGGGATCTCATTGAAACCTATAAAATTCTGACAGGGCTAGACAGACTGGATGCAGGGAGGATGTTTCCCCTGGCTGGGGGGTTTAGAACGAGAGGTCACAGTCTCAGGATACGGGGTAGGACATTTAGGACTGAGATGAGGAGAAACTTCTTCACTCAGAGGGTGGTGAACCTGTGGAATTCTCTACCACAGAAGGCTGTGTAGGCCAAGTCACTGAATATATTTAAGAAGGAGATAGATAGATTTCTAGACACAAAAGGCATCAAGGGGTATGGGGAGAGAGTGGGAATATAGTATTGAGATAGAGGATCAGCCATGATCATATTGAAAGGCGGAGCAGGCTCGAAGGGACGAATAGCCTACTCCTGCTCCTATTTTTCTATGTTTCTTCTATGTTTCTATAGCCCTGCTTCTGACTGCCTGTGGGAGTGTGAGAACACCCCCCCCCCCCCCCCACCACTTCCAAAGTGAGAGTTTCTCAGGATCAGATAAGACATCCTTGTGATGCTACATCCTCACTAATACTAATTCACTCTGGGTGAAAATATCTGAGCTGATGTGTGGAAGTGAAAAATGAAGTATTGGAGAAGATGAGACCAAGGGGGATTGCGGTAGAGGAACATGTGGCAGCATCTTGTTCCAGGGCTTTTTGGGTAGACTTGACCTTCATATCCTCCCCCTCCTCATCATCATACTCATAGTTCATGAGAAATAATTTTCTTCTCTCCTGCTCCTCTTTCTCATCATCATCTTCTTAATCTTCATTTTCATCTTCTGCTCCTTTGTTGCTGTGATGTATCTGCATGAAAAGAGGTACAAGCTCTGAATGGGTGAACATAGCCCCTTGGGATTAAGGAGACAGAAGCTTGTGGCTATGTGCTGCTTCATAGAGATTCCGTGGAGGTTGTGTATTTGTGTAAGTGCTGGGACTATGCTACCAACCTTACCATCTCCCACAACTAGAGCAGAGTGCTTCCTAATATGTTCCATGGCCTGTTCCTTGTAGGGGTGACCTCCTTAATAAGTCCTCTGGCCTCTGCCTCTTACGGACATTGTGTGCAAATTTCTCCTGCAATAAGATTGAGTGAATTAAGTGAAGGCTAGCAATTGAGGGATGCTTCCCAGATGGCATCGGTTAGCTGATGCAAGGAATCTAGTGGTACCACTCCGTTAAAGTGGAGGAAAGGGTTTTAAGCTTCTACATGGATATGTGCTGTTAGGGAGAAGATGCCACATAGAAACATAGAAGATAGGAGCAGGAGTAGGCCATTCGGCCCCTCGAGCCTGCTCCGCCATTCGATGAGATCATGGCTGATCATCCAAACTCAGTACCCTGTACCTGCCTTCTCCCCATATCCCTTGATACCTTTAGCTTTAAGAAATATATCTAACTCATTCTTGAATATATTTAATGACTTGGCCTCAACTACCTTCTGTGGTAGAGAATTCCACAGGTTCACCACTCTCTGGGTGAAGAAATTCTTCCTCATTTCTGTCCTAAATGGCTTACCCCTTATCCTTAGATTATGACCCCTGGTTCTGGACTCTCCGACCATCGGGAACATTCTTCCTGCATCTAGTTTGTCCAGACCTGTCAGAATTTTATATGTTTCGATGAGATCCCCTCTCATTCTTCTGTACTCCAGCGAGTATAAGCCCAATCGACCCAATCTCTCCTCATATGTCATTCCTGCCATCCCAGGTATCAGCCTTGTGAATCTTCGCTGAACTCCTTCCATGGCAAGAACATCCTTCCTCAGATAAGGCGACCAAAACTGCACACAGTACTCAAGGTGTGGTCTCACCAAGGCCCTGTACAACTGCAGCAGGACATCCCTGTTCCTATACTCAAACCCTTTCGCTATGAAGGCCAACATACCATTTGCCTTTTTCACCGCCTGCTGCACCTGCATGCTTACTTTCAGCGACTGGTGCACAAGGACACCCAGGTCTCGTTGCACTTCCCCTTCTCCCAATCTATTGCCATTCAGATAATAGTCTGCCTTTCTGTTTTTGACACCAAAGTGGATAACCTCGCACTTATCCACGTTATATTGCATCTGCCACGCTTCTGCCCACTCACCCAACCTGTCTAAATTATCCTGGAGTTTCTCGGTATCCTCCTCGCAGCACACACTCCCACCCAGCTTTGTGTCATCTGCAAACTTGGAGATATTACATTTAGTTCCCTTATCTAGATCATTAATGTATATTGTGAATAGCTGGGGTCCAAGGACCGATCCCTGCGGTACCCCACTAGTCACTGCTTGCCACTCGGAAAAAGACCCATTAATTCCTACTCTCTGCTTTCTGTCCGCCAACCAGTTCTCTATCCAAGTCAATACCTTGCCGCCAATCCCATGTGCCTTAACTTTACACGCTAATAACTGTAATAACTTGAGTTAGTATCCCCTTAACCAGAGTGCAGTTGTGGAATTCTTAATTTTAGAGGTGCAACAGTGTGCCATTGCCCAATGTACCCAAGAAAGAAAAGGAAGAGTGGCCAGTGTACTACCTTGCCTGTCCTCGTCAGGGCATTAGACTTCTTGCGGCACTGGTCTGCAGTCCCGGGAGTGAAAGAGTTGGCACTTAGTGCCAGTGCCACCTTCTTCCACATGACACAACTTTAACATTTTCACAAAGTCATACATACAATTTTTAAAGGGCATGGAAAAGTTAACATATAACTAATTGATATTTTCTGGCATAATTTTTTTAAACTTTAGTAAATGTTAAATAATTCATTTTTAAACAGTCATTTTCACATTTAAGAAAATGAAATCTAATTCAATTAGGCCTTGCACACAGTAAGAGTTGCTCTTTATAACTACACTACTCAAAACAAGATCCAAAACCGTTTTTAACAAATTAAAGTTGATAAAAACTTACCTCAGGCTTTCTGCAAAGAACTTTGCTCACTTTCACAATTAAAAATGTTCCGTTTCCAAGCCCACTGCTGTTCCTGGAGCTTCTTCCGGTAGAATGCAGGCTGTACGCCTGCTTTTACTAGGCGCAGCTGCTTCGGACGTACCTGGACTGAAGCATTTGAGAAAAAAACGGAACTTTTAGCCGGTAGCGCTGCCTATCCTGCGCATGCGTTTGATCTGTCAAGCCCTTTCTTGACAGATCAGAAATGCCGGTTTCCAGCGCATGCACTGTGCATGCCTGAAACCGGCATTTCCGATGACCCTACGGGTGAGTACACAGCGCGTACCCACCCGTAAGGATCGGAATATCCGGGCCCCAGTATTCTTTTCCTTCTCTGGTCTAGCCCCTTGATGAGGATTTGGAGGTCAGTCTCATTAAAATGGTGAGCTCATTGTTGCAATTTGCAATGCTCTTGTCCCTTTTTCAGCTGTCAGAGCCAGATCCTCCAGTGGAAGGCATTCTTGAAATGTGGGAACAAATCACATATGAGCCATCCAGTTAACTTAATGAGCGAAATAGTTTCCTGCTCAGCTGCTGCTCCCACAACTTGCTCCTGCAATCTGCAGCCAGGTTTGACTTTTAAAAGGCTGCATTGAAATTTCCAAGCACCCTCACAGTGTACTACCCTTTTACACGGATTTGTGCTGGAGAAACTGCCAATGGCTATTTAAATGAGCTGACCCCACAAATTTTGGCAGTTTCAGTTTTACACAGCATGGGTGGGTGCAACTCCAGACTCATTGGTGCAATCTGGTGCAACTTGCTGCTTGGAATTTCAGGGCTATCATCTTTGGAGCATGATATATAAATTTGCTTTTCATTTGTTTGCCAAAACAAACTTGCTGACCTAAATTTCAGGCTGGGTTATTTTAACTTCCGGGTGTCATTTAAATTTGACTGGTGGGTTTCCCAATCGATCATGTTGAGAATGGGAAGCCCGCTATTTTCTGGGTGGATTTTCTGGTGGGTGTGCCGAGGCCAATTTAAAGTGGGAGTGCATCTCTTAAATGGAGGTTGCATTCCCTTCTGGCTGGTGATTAAATGGCAGAAGTGAAAAAATGTGTGACAAAATGGAGATATATTGGTGGAGGCAGAAGGCATGGCCGAGGTACTAAATGAGTACTTTGCATCGGTGTTTACCAAGGAAGAGGACTTTGCTAAAGCTAAGGTAAACAAAGAGGTTGCCGAGATACTGAATGAGATAAAAATAGATAAAGAGGAGGTACTAGAAAGGCTGGCAGTACTTAACATGGGTAAGTCACCCGGTCCAGATGGGATGCATCGTCGGTTGCTGAGGGAAGTAAGGGTAGACATTGCGGAGATGCTGGCCACAATCTTCCAATCCTCCTATATACAGGAGTGGTGCCAAAGGACTGGAGGATTGCAAATGTTACACCCTTGTTCAAAAAAAGGGAGAAGGATAAACCTGGCAATTACAGGCCAGTCAGTTTAATGTTGGTGGTGGGGAAGCTTTTAGAAACTATAACCCGGGAGAAAATTAACAGCCACTTGGACAAGCATGGACGAATAAAGGAGAGCCAGCACAGATTTGTTAAGGGCAAATTGTGTTTGACTAACTTGATTGAGTTTTTTGATGAGGTAACGGAGAGGGTGGATGAGGGCAGTGCAGTTGATGTTGTGTATATGGACTTTCAAAAGGCATTTGATAAAGTGCCACATAATAGGCTTGTTAGCAAAATTGAAGCCCATGGGATAAAAGGGGCAGTAGCAGCGTGGATACAAATTTGGCTTAGGGATAGAAAACAGAGAGTTGTGGTGAATGGCTGTTTTTTGGACTGGAGGGAGGTATACCGTGGAGTTCCCCAATGTTCAGTACTAGGACCACAGCTGTTTTTGATATACATTAATGACTTGGACTTGGGGGTACGGGGCACATTTTCGAACTTTGCAGATGACATGAAACTTGGAAGTGTAGTAAACAGTGAGGAAGATAGTAATTGACTTCAAGAGGACATAGACAGGCTGGTGGAATGGACGGACACATGGCAGATGAAATTCAACACAGAAAAGGGAGGTAATATATTTTGGTAGGAAGAAAGAGAGACAATACATGCTAAATGGTACAATTTTAAAGAGGGTGCAAGAAGAGAGAGACCTGGAGGTGTTTGTGCACAAATCTTTGAAGGTGGCACGACAGGTTAACAAAGCAGTTAATATAAATAGAGGCATAGGCCGTGATCTTACCTTTCATAGAAACATAGAAAAATAGGAGCAGGAGTAGGCCATTCGGCACTTCGAGCCTGTTCCACCATTCAATATGATCATGGCTGCTCCTCTATCTCAATACCATATTCCCGCTCTCTCCCCATACCCCTTAATGCCTTTTGTGTCTAGAAATCTATTCCTTCTTAAATATATTCAGTGACTTGGCCTCCACAGCCTTCTGTGGTAGAGAATTCCACAGGTTCACCACCCTCTGAGTGAAGAAATTTCTCCTCATCTCAGTCCTAAATGTCCTACCCCGTATCCTGAGACTGTGACCCCTCATTCTAGACCCCCCAGCCAGGGGAAACATCCTCCCTGCATTCAGTCTGTCTAGCCCTGTCAGAATTTTATAGGTTTCAATGAGATCCCCTCTCATTCCTCTAAACTCTAGTGAATACAAGCCTCGTCGACCCAATCTCTCCTCATACGACACTCCTGCCAACCCAGGAATCAGTCTGGTGAACTGTAAAGTGCCTAGTAGAAAATGAGGTGCTGTTCCTAGAGCTTGTGTTCAACTTCATTAGAACAGTGTAGGAACTAAGCGCAGAGAGATCAGAGTGGGAGTAGGACGGAGATTTAGATTGGTGAGCGACTGGGAACTCAGGGTCACATTTGCAGACAGAATGGAGGTGTTCATCAAGGTGATCACCCAATCTGCGTTTGGTCTCCCCTTTGTAGGTGGGACCGCATTGTGAGCAGTGAATACAGTATACTAGGTTGGAGGAAGGACAAGTAAATCACTGTCTCATTCAGGTGAAGTATTTGGTGCCATGGACGTGGTATGGCAGGAGGTGAAAGGGCATGCTTTGCATCTCCTGCACTTGCATGGGAAGGTGCTGGAAAAAGGAGAGCAGTTGTTAGAGTTCACCGAGGTGTGGACCAGGATGTCACGGAGGGAACAGTCCCTTTGGAAAGGGGAGGGGAGGGGAAGAAATGATGTGTTTGGTGGTGGGATCACGTTGGAGGCCAGATCCGACAGAGGATGATCTGTCCAATGCAGAGGCTGGTGGGATGGAAGGTGAGGACAAGGGGGGCCCCTATTTTAGGAGGGGGGAGAAAGGGTGAGGATGGAAGTAAAGAAGCTCTTCTGCCTGTCACATTGTAGAGAGTGTCTTGCAGGTAGAGGCCGGCCACTCAGATGACCACCCAGGCACGTCCAGATCAAAAGCCCCTGCCGCTTCATTACCAATTCCATCATGACATCTCTTGGCGGATTTCTTAATTGTTACCTTCACAACAAAGGGATGTTAGTCCAGCGACAATAACTCCGCTTATAAGAACATAAAAAATAGGAGCAGGAGTAGGCCATTCGGCCCTTCGAGCCTGCTCTGCCATTCAATAAGATCATGGCTGATCTTCTACCTCAACTCCACTTTCCTGCACTATCCCCATAGCCCTTGATTCCCTTAATATCCAAAAATCTATCCATCTCTGTCTTAAATATACTCAACAACTGAGCATCCACTGGGTTGGAGAATTCCAAAGATTCATCACCCTCTGAGTGAAGAAATTTCTCCTCATCTCAGTCCTAAATGGCTGACCCCATATTCTGAGATTGTGACCCCCTGGTTCTAGACTCCCCAGCCAGGGGAAACATCCTCCCTGCATCTACCCTGTCAAGCCCTGTAAGAATTTTGTATGTTTCAATGAGATCACCTCTCATTCTTCTAAACTCTAGAGAATATAGGCCTAGTCTACTCAATCTCTCCTCATAGGACAATCCCCCCATCCCAGGAATCAGTCTGGTGAACCTTCTTTGCACTCCCTCTATGGAAAGTATATCCTTCCTTAGGTAAGGAGACCAAAACTGTACACAATACTCCAGGTGTGGTCTCACCAAGGCCCTATATAATTGCAGTAAGACGTCTTTACTCTTATACTCAAATCCTTTTGTAATAAAGGCCAACATACCATTTGCTTTCCTAATTGCTTGCTGTACTTGCATATTAACTTTCAGCGATTCGTGTACAAGGACTCCCAGGTCCCTCTGAACATCAACATTTCCCAGTCTCTCACCATTTAAAAAATACTCTGATTTTCTATTTTTCCTACCAAAGTGGATAACTTCACATTTCTCCACATTATATTCCATTTGCCATGTTCTTGCCCACTCGCTTAACGGGCTGGATTTTGTGAATGGAGGTGAGACTGCTGCTTGTCGTGTCAATGTCCTGCCTCCATCCTCACCTGACCAATCAGAGGGATTTTCCCCTGATTGAGCGTGTTAAGCCCGCCCTGCGGTCTCAGCAGGCCAATTAGGGAGGAAGTCACTGACAGATCACGTCAACGTCAGATGTGCTATCTGTCAAGACTTCTTGAAAGAAGAAATGACAGCGTTTAACAGCTCTGTGAAGCTGTCAAACGCTGACATTCTCTTTAGTTTGATGAGCCTTTGTGGTGAGGACTCATCAAACCTTTCAATTTTGTAAATTTCACATGTCTGTAGGATTGGAGGATCCAACAGCCATTATGTGAAATTGACAAGGAGAATGTCGGCTCTCCCCATCCAGCGCGGCTAAAGGCTATAGAAAGAAAACAAGGTAAGTGCACACTTTTTTAAACTTATCACTCACCTTACATACTTACCACTCCACACTTGCACCCATCACTCACCTCTACACCTTACTTCCAGGTGCCTCCGACCAGCGCAGACCTCCTCCACGTCTCCTCCAACCCGGCAGGGTTCTCCAAGGTCAGGAAGCCTTCCCCTGTGAAGGTAAAATGGCACTAATCCTTTTTTCTGCCTGTTAACTACCTGTTAACAGGCAGTTAAAAGGATTAAATGCCTTTCCCGCCTCCAGGAGACGGGACCCGAAGCTGCACATCCTCCCGCCTCCTGGCAAAAGGGCACGAAGGCGGGATGGGGGCGGGTTTGCCATCCGCCCCCACTTTCTCTGATTTTACCGGCAGTCCCGCCTCCATGCCTGCCTCCTCGGGGCTTGGAAAATCCAGCCCAACCTGTCTATATCCCTTTGCAGGCTCCTCACAACTTGCATCCCACCTAGCTTTGTATCATCAGCAAACTTGGATATATTACATTTGGTCCCCTCATCCAAATCATTGATATAGATTGTAAATAGCTGAGGCCCAAACACCGATCCTTGTGGTATCCCACTATCCCAGGAAACTCTCGTTTAAACGACACCTAAATATTCGGAATTCTCTATTAACCGGCAAAATGCATACATCGAAAACACCTCAATAATCGGAAATGTTGCCGAGTCCGAGTCTCCCGCAGTGGCCGAGTTAGTCAGTGGGGGTAGTTCTCCAAACTGCCACTACTCGGCTTCTTGGTACTGTCGGAAGTCTGAACACCTCAATAACAGGAGTCTGACTCTTTGTTTGTTAAAAATAGCCTCGGTAGATAACCCTCTCCGTTATCCGGAATTTTTAATCAACCGGCACCATCCCGGTCCCGTAGGTGCCGGATACCAAAGAGTTTCCTGTAGTTACAGCCTTCACACACGAGTGGTTTATATAATAATCTTTATTACAGTGACTGATTTGGTCTTCCCTTTATATTAAATTACATGCAAATAATACAACCTGTAAGGGGTTACGGTCCTAGGTGCTTGTGCTGGGTTAGGCCTTCGTTGCCTAATACTATTGCTTGCTCTGGTCTCCGGCCAGCCTTGTTGCAATAAGCACCTGTGAGTGGTTCAACCCACTCGCCCTTACGGTTCTGACACTGGACTTAGGTGCGAGAGCAGTAATGCAGAGAAAGCTCAGGTAGACCCGGTTGAATAGTACGAAATGGAAATCTTTATTGCATATTGTTGAGAATTACGAAATACATGTCATGAGCACAGATTAATGACAGTACAAGCTTACATACATTTATTAAACAAGGTTTAGGGAAACGAGGAGCGCACGACACATCGAAAAAGGGGACACACATTATAATTATCCTTAATAAACCCCCCTCCCCTATCAATGCCTGCTCTAATCTAGATCTGTAGGATCGAGAAACATGCTCACCACTCGTAATACCTCGGAGAATTCTAAAACGGTGCTCGGCTGTTTTCGCTGCAACACCTGACCGTTCACGTGTTGACCAGGGGTCTCTGTACCCCACTTGTTTATTTTCTCTGCTGCTGCAAGCAGGCTGGGCTCCCCGTTGTCATGAAGAACTCGACAGTGCTCGGGCCCGGCTGTAGAACTCAAAGAAAAGTCTTTCTGGACCGACACCAGTTAGCCGGTAGAATTCAAAGAAGAGTCTTTGACCAGTTCATGCAGTAACCTGTAGAGTTCAAAAATGGTCTTTATATTTACGGGCGCGGTCGGGGTTTACTGACCGCGGCGGCACGTGGATTCTTCTTCTTCTCTTCTCATCTCATCTCCTCGGGCCTTCAGGTCCAGACACCGTTTACCGACCTTCGGGATGGTGCACCCGATTTCGCAGCGCGCCACGAGGTCGACCCCAAAAGGGATCAGCGGAACAAGAGAGAATAACGGTCGTCCGGGATAAGAGCCAAGAGACGATTCCAAGCGAATGAAAAGGATAAGAGAGCGATGGACGTTTGGACACTACAGTTATAGTACTGTAATTCCTTATCTCCCGCCCAAACTTAATGTTCATCTTTTGTCATGTTTTGGCGCTCAAACTTCTTGTATGGGGTGGTTCTTGTCGTTAATGGGTTTCGGTGATACTTGTAACTGTCTAAGTACCCGTTAATATTTCTCACATTGTGGAACCGGCTAGGAGTCTCCCTGGAGGGGTTTTGGGGGCCTCCGAATTCTTGCTGTGAGTACCCGCGAACGGCTCTCTCATCGTAGAGCCGCGGGGAATTTGCGTATCAATGTCTTTGGATGGGCCCTTGATTGCTCAGTACAATAGCCCTCGTTTGTGTATGGAAAACCGATTCCAGCACTTATATTTCTTGCTTAGGTGTCAAAAATGCAAAACGATCGCGTCTTGTCTTATATCAATATATGCTGAGCATTGTCCGATCTTGCTGAAAAGTTTATTGGAACGCCATCTTGTCTGCCTACTGAAAGTCTAGAAACTTCTGCCACGAGGCGCGGCGGCCATTTTACAGGCTTCTTGTGTCCGTTTTGAAACCTGACAGCATTTTTGCTGAAATAAAACTGTTATAACGAATCTGTGTCTCTCTTTCTCGTTATTTCAAAATCGCGATAATTTGCGAATTTCACACCTAGTCCATTGGAGCGACTTTGCCAACTTGTACTTGTACCCATTTCCTTTTATCCCACTCTTCCAAAATAAACGTGATTTATATATTGTATATTTGAAAAAGCATCACTGATTAATGCAGAAATATAGGGCTTTGTTTATAATTTTATATTTTACTGCAGTGTATCATTTAGTACACTGATACAGTGTAAGGTAAGATGCCATGATTAGTTTGAGTTTCAGTTCAGTCTAAGCCAAACTGACAATCGGACATGTATAATTGCTATACATGGATTGGTTACTTATTTAATGCTTTCAAACAGTCTCTGCAGTTTGTTTTGTAGCCACATGATGGAGACTGTAACAAATAAATCCCTTTCATTGTTTGGATTGCTTTAAAAACAATCAGATAGTTCATCTGCTACACTTAGCAGAGGGTATACCGGAAGATCTACATGCATATCAGAGGTTATCTAAGTTTCAGGAACAAAGACATGCTCCTAATGCTGTGCTGCAGAGATCTTTAATGGGCACATGATATTGGGTTGATGAGAATCAAGCTGCTGCATGAACTGTGAATCATAGGGGGAGAAATTCAGCTGCTTTGCGCCTCCCGTTAGCGCCTGGGGGGGGGTGGGTGTGCGGTGACGGGGCGCTAAGGGGTTAGCGATCGGGCACGGCGAATTCAGTGACGCCCGCGAACTTCCCTGCCGGTTTAGCGCTGGCGCTAACACTTACCGCCTCGCCCTCTAGCGCCTCGCAAATCGTGACGTCATAAAGTGCGCAGCACCCTGTTACCGCCCCGGATGTGAAATTGCCTCCCGCCCCCTGCTGTATCGCTGGGCATCAGCAACGGCAGCAACAGGAGGCGTTGTCACCTTGGCTGGCCAATTGGGGAGTGCTAATTAAGGGCAGTGGTTTTCAAGTAGGCCAAACTTTATTCTTTGCAGCAGTCTGGTGCCTGCTGAAAGTTTCGATGCTTTATTGCTGCGAGATGTCCGAGCCCTCCACTCTCTGAGAGTGTTTGGGGCTGTAATGGCAGTCACGCAGGTCGCCTGGCAACACAGAACTCAGCAGATGTATGTTGTGCACCATCATTGGCCTTTCCCTTTAAGCAAGGGAAGCAGCCTCCGATGCCGGTATCTTTGCACTCCACATTATTCAGCGCTCTGCTGCTACTGCCCCACTCTCACACTTTAGCGCCCTAAGAGAAGTGGTTAGCGCTTGATTTAGTGCTCCACTTCCCTCTTGGAGCGTTAATCTCAATTTCCCGGGACCAGAAAATGATTATCGCCTGGCGATACTTTTCCGAGATTTCAAAAGTTATCCATGCAAATTCCTCATCCTCAAGTACCTGCCCAACTCCATTTTAAAATTATTTATGGAATCAGCTCCACTACCTTTATAATACATACAGGGCTAGAAATTCATTATAGCCCGGGAATGGGCGGTATCATTAAAAAAAGTTTGAGAATTAGTGCCAGGCGCTAATGCTTTAGACTGCATGCAAAATTAATTCTCACTGCTCAAAGAAATGATTGGAGCGCTAATTCAAGTCTTAAAGGACCAAGCTCATTGGCGTTACACTTAAAGGGTTGACCAATATCGGGTGCAGTCTAATCGCAACTCATCATTGCCACAGGCTTTTTCCAGTACTTAAAGGAAAGGTTCATTGATACTACAGCACATCATTCTCAGCATTGCTGGCTGTGCAGCTGCCTCAGCAAGGAGAAGCACAACAAGGAGAAGGAGCCGGAGGACTGAAGCAGGTGTGCTCATGGCAGATCCACCTCAGTTGGGTGGTCAGGGTGATTGAATGCTTCAACAAATGTTACATACCACCATCTGTACCACAAACTTCACACACTGCCCAAAGCACCAGACCCCCAGCACTCACCCACCAACAATCGCTACCTACCAATACTCACACCCACATGTCACGCCTTGCACACAATGACAGCTATTCAATTATGGGAGGCACAAGGGTCATAGTTATTAGAATGGATGTGATATGTTTATGCATAAATTTATTAATAAGAACATAAGAAACAGGAGCAGGAGTAGGCCATTTGGCCCTTCGAGCCTGCTCCGCCATTCAATAAGATCATGGCTGATCTTCTACCCCACCTCCACTTTCCATCACTATCCCCATATCCCTTGATTCCCTTAATATCCAAAAATCTATCCATCTCTGTCTTGAATATACTCAACAACTGAGCCTCCACAGCCCTCTGGGGTAGAGAATTCCAAAGATTCACCAACCTCTGAGTGAAGAGATTTCTCCTCATCTCAGTCCTAAATGGCCGACCCTTTATTCTGAGACTGTGACGTCTGATTCTAGAGCCAGGGGAAACATCCTCCCTGCATCTACCCTGTCAAGCCCTGTAAGAATTTTGTATGTTTCAATGAGATCACCTCTCATTTTTCTAAACTCTAGAGAATATAGGCCTAGTCTACTCAATCTCTCCTCATAGGACAATTCCCCCATCCCAAGAACCAGTCTGGTGAACCTTCTTTGCACTCCCTCTATGGCAAGTATATCCTTCCTTACAAAAGTGTACACAATAATCCAGGTGTGGTCTCACCAGGGCCCTATATAATTGCAGTAAGACGTCTTTACTCTTATACTCAAATCCTCTTGTAATAAAGGCCAACATACCATTTGCTTTCCTAATTGCTTGCTGTACCCGCATGTTAACTTTCAGTGATTCGTGTACAAGGGCACTCAAGTCCCTCTGAACACCAACATTTCCCAATCTCTCACCATTTAAAAAATACTCTGCTTTTCTATTTTTCCAACCAAAGTGGATAACTTCACATTTCTCCACATTATATTCCATTTGCCATATTCTTGCCTACTCACTTAGCCTGTCTATATCCCCTTGAAGCCTCCTTGCATCCTCCTCACAACTTACATTCCCATCCACCTTAGTATCATCAGCAAACTTGGATATATTACATTTGGTCCCCTCATCCAAATCATTTATATAGATTGTGAATAGCTGAGGCCCAAGCACTGATCCTTGCGGTACCCCACTAGTTACAGCCTGCCAGCCCGAAAATGACCCGTTTATTCCTACTCTCTGTTTTCTGTCCGTTAGCCAATCCTCAATCCATGCTAGTATATTGCCCCCAATCCCATGAGCCCTCATTTTGTTTAATAACCTCTTGTGTGGCACCTTATCGAAAGCCTTCTGAAAATCCAAATACACCACATCCACTGGTTCCGCCTTATCTATTCTGCTAGTTACAACCTCAAAAAACTCTAACAGATTTGTCAAACACGATTTCCCTTTGATTAATCCGTGTTGACTCTGCCCAATCCTATTATTATTTTCTAAGTGCCCTGTTACCATGTCCTTAATAATAGATTCTAGCATTTTCCCTACTACTGATATCAGGCTAACTGGTCTGTAGTTCCTTGTTTTCTCTGTTCCCTCCTTTCTTAAATAGTGGGGTTACATTTCCCTTTCATAAATCTGTGGTGACTCTGCCCAATCCTATTATGCAATATTTGCAATATTTTGTAGTCTCTCTCATTTCACCTTTGCACCCAGGAGGACGCTGTGATATGGCATGACACAGGGATGGTATGATGGGGATGTGGTGAGCAAAAGGGATCGGGGTTTAAGTCATCCTGGTGTGAGACTGGAGGTCTGTTTGGAGGAGGTGACAGAGTTCTGTGACCACCAGCTTGGTGATGCGGAGCCGTCTAATACACTGCTTGTCGCTTAATTGAAGGTAGGAGAAGTGCTGTCGGAATGTCCTCAGAGGGTAAGGCCTCCTTGGTGTGAGCCCTGATGTCCCTCCTCATCCCTCTGTGCACATGTTCCCGTATTTTTCGCTGCCTACGCTCCCTCTGCCGTAGATTGCTGGAGGGCGAAATGGCAGTTTGAATCTTTGAACAATAAATGTAGCTACTTTGTAGTTGCCAGAAGACTGCTGATACAAAGGAAGCTTGAAACTACTCATCGGACCTGTTCTACTGGGTGAAACTGACAACAGACCATTGAAACTAACCTGCCCTGACAGCTGAGAGTTTTTAATGCTGATGCCTTTAAATAACGTCGCTGGAGCCGGCTTCCTGGAGCTGCACACCAGCTCTCCATGTCGCTGTCTGGTCGAGGCGCTAAGGTAAGTGGCGACAATGAATGTTCCAGATTGGGTGGCCAGTGAGCGTTGCACGCTCACTGACGTCACGATCTGCCTGGTGTTGAAGTCCCCAGCGGTATCTTGTACTGGCGGCGCAATGGGGGGGCTGGATTTGCTGTGTTGTGCTGGATTCGTCTCGTCCCGCGCTACTGCATCAGCGCCCCGATACCGCCATCTGCTGGTGCTAACGGGAGGCGCTAAGGTGCCGAATTTCCCCCCCACAATTTACTAAGCAACCCGTTCCAAATAAAACAAAGTAGAGACTTTTTAAACAATAATTTGAATTGTTCCCCTACTTTCTACAAGAAAATTTTAAAAAGTCTGATATGAAGTCAAGGAGACAAAGAAACCTTCAACATTGATTGTTATCAACAAGGAGTACCCTAGAATAGTTGCCACTGAAGACTTGTAAACAAATAAGTTATAGGTTGAATCATATTTAACATTTATCTTAGCCTAAAAGGACAAGCTGTATAATCTCCATTATTCATGTAATCAGCAATTTCTATGTGATACGTTATAGTCATGAATGCAACAAATTTAATTACAAGTGTATCCAGTACTAGTTTTCTTTCCCTTTTCTCCAATCTTACAAAATCCATATCATAACCTGCTATTTTTAGTCTCTTTACAGTGGTAATACTTACAGCCTGGTGCCTGGAAATGAAACGTAAGAGTGGCTTTTCTTGTCATACAGTTGCGAGCAGAAAACTTGCAAGATTTAAATTTTCTATTTACTTGTCACTTTGCTACATATTCAAACACACTGTGCATTAATATCGCAGAACTACTTCCTGAAGTAGTTCTGGAGTATAGTCCACTAATCCCAGTTCTGCACAAACCATCCTGTTCATATTGAATCCACAGTATTTGAAAGTCACTGTTTATTATTTAGCAAGCAGCAGTACCCTTCCTTTTGGCTGTGATAGGTATGTACAGGCCAGGGATGATAAAACTGCATCAGCCAAGTGTCAAATTAGTTCAGTGGTAGCATTCTTGCTTCTGAGTCAGAAGGTTGTAGCTTCAAACACCAATCCAGGAATTGAGTACTTCAATGCTGTAATGAGGGAGTGCTGCATTGTTGGAGGTGCTTCTTTTTGGATGAGACCTTAAACCAAGGTCTGTTCAGATGGATGTAAAAAATTTCTTCAAAAGAAATAAACTGGTCCTTCATCTCATTGCTGTTTCTGTCACTTTGTTGTTCACTGCTCCATTTGCCTACAAAACAATGTGACAACACTTCAAAAGAAATTCATTGTGAAGCACCTTGGGACATGCTCTCAGGCTGGCAATATCCTTCTCCTATCTGCTTCAAGAAGATGTGGGCGTTGCCTGCCGTTTTGACAGTCACGCCATAAGGCACAGAGTCCATGTCGCCATCAGCCACCAGCTGTAAAGACGTCCTGCCTCCCCAGCCGCTCTAGCCAATTACATAATATTATGAAAAATAATCACAAATGTTTTAAATGGGCAGATGAAGCTGCTGGATATTCTTCTCTAGCAGGCTCTTCATGATGATGGGAATGTTCCGATGTCTATTATTACTGACTATCTGTCTTCCAAGTTATATACTAGAAAAGAATCTATGGAGGATCCAGCAACAGATAAAGTATCTTCCTTCTGCTCGGCAGGACAATGTTGGATGTGCTTTTTGAGCAGCTCATGTTCAGTGGGTGCTATTGGTTCTCCATTCTTTGAACATTCAGTGTTAACATGAACATTGACACTGTCTTCTATGATGGTTATTGCCTCAGGATTGGATTCAGAAGACAGAATGAAAGTAATTTATCTGTAGATAATGCACCATTAATTAGTTCAGATTTACCATCGAAAGAAAATACAGAAATATTCCTAAAGAAGACATTGAGGCACAAAATTAAATGTTCTGTTCAAATATAGCACAGGAATATGAATACTTCATCTGACTTCATGTGATTTAGTGGCAAAGAATTTCCTCAAAATAAGTTAACACCATGGTTGAAAAAAGTGTTTGGCCCACCAGCGATCTTTAGAGGGTGTTTACACACAAGTTTCCTGGGTATGCTCATTTGCATTCCCTTACTGCAGGTATTGGTGTAAAACGGGTGTAATAGCTGAACTTTCTGAAAACTTCGCTGCAACGGGGGATTGTGAGTAGCGGGGGCCGCTGGTGAGTGGGAGATCGGGGCGCGGCGCCGGGGGAGGGAGATCGGGAGTCGGACATCTCGGGCCCAGGGGTGGGAGATCGGGAGCCGGGCACCTCGGGGCCAAGGGGTGCGAGAATGGGAGTCAGGGCCAGGGAGTTGGGTGAATGGGAGTCGGGCATCTCGGAGCCTGGGAAAGGAGATCAGCAGTTTCAGCACCTCGAGGCCTGGGGTGGAAGAATGGGAATCGGGGATCTCGGGGTCGGGGGAAGAATTTCGGAAGTTTGGGCATCTCGAGGCCGGGGGTTGGGAGAATGGGAATCAGTGTTCTCAGGGCTGAAGGTGGGAGATTGGGAGTCGAGGATTTTGGGGCCAGGGGTGGAAGAATGGGAATTGAGCATCTTGGGGCTGAGGGGTGCTAGAATGGGAGTTGGGGATCTCGAGGCCGGGGGTTGGGAGAATGGAAATCGGGATCTCTGGTCATGGCTGGGGGAGGGAGATCGGGCATTGGGGATTTCGGGAGTGGGGAGAAGGGTCTGAGAGCACCGGCAATTGGGAGGGTCCTTTAATGTGGGTTCGGGAGGAGCCCTCCTGCTCCTCTCGGCTTCACATTCATTTAAGTTACTTGCCTTCTTTGTTGTAAGCTTTCTGGAGGGCTGGTTTCTCTGAGTGCAGCCTGTGATGCCGCTTCAAGGCAAACCAGTATTGGTGCGGGGACCTCAAGCGGGCGTTAGACCTCTTATTTGCATATGCAAAGGGCCTAATGCCTGCTTCAGGCATAGGTAAAGGACGCCTCTTGTTTGTCCTTCCCCAATATGGCGGGTGGTACACTTCCAGCCTGCCATTTTGGGGCCTGAGCAGGCCAATATCTAGGCCCGTAACTCTCTGTCACCTGAGACTTTGCTTTGTAACTTCTTAGTGCCAAAAGCACCACAGGAGGTTATAACCACTGAAACCATAAGATTTATTTTCTTGGGCAATCTAGGAGTATACCTCCTGAGAAAATTTCTAATGTTGATGGTTTAGTTGATGCGATTTACAACATTTTGGAGGACGAGGCAAATATAGTTTCCCACTTAGTATTGTGGGTTGTTGCCTTCCAATTCCACAGCAACTCCAATGAGTTCATCTGCAATGTTCTATAAAATGAAGGACCTCACACCGCTTAAATTGAGTTGATTTTTAAAATGTTTGTGAACATGATTTTCTTTTTCTTTATTCATTCATGGCCGTGGTTTCATATAGTTAGTTGCTGATATATTAAATTAGTACTGTATAATGAAATATACTTCACTCTAAATTTGAATATAAATTGCTCCTAAATTAGGAGTGCTAATGCTGGATACTGTGAAAGAGCATTTAGAAAATTATATAGAAATTTAGTTCCAATTTGGTGGATCAAAGTTGAATTTACCCCTGAAGTTTGAGTCTCATCGGTTCAATTCCCAAAGTTGAAATTAATTCATTATTTACCTGAGCTATTCACTTTTGGCACTCTGCATCTCGAGTTTATGATGCTCAAACTTTCTACGTAACTCTACATTGCAAGAATAGTTTTGAAAGAATGTCAATCTATACAAAATAACAGTTTGTGCTTTGCACTACTAGCCCAGACCTCAAAGCAAAGAATGATAAATTAGAAATTTTACACTTTCGAACTGTGTCCCTAAGGCAATTTCAACATAATAATTCTACTTATGGAATTGTGTATTTTGTTAGTAGATATAATCATTTCGTATTGCGTGTATCAGTGATTATTTGTATCAGACAACAAATACAGTATAGACTTTCTGATAATAAGTAGGAAAATATTGGTCTATAAGCATTAGGTGAGGATAGACTTATAAAATTAAATTCTGTTTAATAACATAATTTTATTCATTTTTTGTTAAAGAGGAAAATATCTGTATGAAATGAAAAACCTTCAACTTGCCAACTTCTGTATCCAATATTCTGCTGAAATCAATCAAGGTAACGCCTTCAGACAATGATCATATTCTCAAAATTTGCTGAAATATATTTAGTTATAGGAAGATTAGTAAAAGCAGGAGTGATTAGTTTATTATTAATGTGCAAACTAAATTATTTTGATGGGGACCAGCTGACAGAAAAAAATAAATTGTCCAATTGTCCGAGGTAACTCATTAACAAATCTATATACAGTACTTTAATGTTTAGGATATGGGAATCATTACAAAAGAGACTATTCAGATTTAATATTATTTGCATCCTCAAATAATTTGCATTACAAGTGAACAGATTTTTTTAAACAGTTCAAAAAGCGATAAGAAAATTGCAATGACTGGAATGTCGAGACATTTTTATAAGAAATGTATGGGCTTCATTCTTTCATTTTTGGAACACTGTTGTAAGTTCAAGAGTTACTTAAGCATTCTTAATGAATCAACCCCTTATTTTCACTGATACATTTTCCCATCATATTGCGAATATAATTTTTAGATTTTGTACTGATTATGGTGACAGAACCAAGACTGTTAAAAATATCGATTGAATAAAACAATTTAGCAACTGGAGGCAATGGAGTTGAGAAAATGCCTTAATAATGCTGAGTCTGGGAGTAGGTGATCCACCTGGTATCATCTGGCTCACTCAAACCAGATGATCCAGTTCCAAATATAAATGGGGCATGCGTTTAAACTGCAAAACTTGGAAGTAAATGTTGATCTCTTTTATTGTCCTGTGACTTTATTTTGAACAGCCAGTTATATTAGTGATTTACATATTTTGGTCATCCAATGTTCCTTTTAAAATGTTATTAATAATCTAATACTGTTAAAAGTTCCACAAATCATAAATGTTCTCTGTGTAGAATCAATGGGGGTTAATCGAACCTAACTCACCAAGCGGGAAACCCACGGAATCGGATGGAACGCCGGTTTTACACCCCGCCCAATATTACTCTCCATTGACTTCAATGGAAAGTAAAATCGGGTTGAGTGTAAAACCAGCGTTCCATCCGATTCCGACAGGTGGATTCGGTTAACACTTCCCCCCCATGTTACATTTTTAAAGCAAATTTGCATATATTGAAATAAATTAATGCACAATAGACATTTCCCCCAAATTGTTCATTCTTATGTGAACTTTCAAAAGGCAAAAAAAAATTGTATGGTTTATATTTGTATCCATAGTAGTATTTAATAGAACAAGAACTGATGACTTTGTTAAGCTTTTACGACCTTTTCATAATCGAGTGTTTTATCTTTTATTTGCTGAAACAGCTCTTGACTCATCTCCAGTTCAGCAAGCTACTGTACAATCTTTTCTAAAAAATTACGACAAAGCTATAGACAGCTTGGCTACACTTGAAAAAACAGCACCATTATTAATTTTGCTCGGGAAAACCCAAATGAAAGCTGGCAGACATGAGGTAAGATATATTGCCGGGGAATTTTAACATTGAAGAACGTGTGGGTTTAGGTGCGGGTGGGGGTTAAATTTGGTGAAAATGTCAGTGCGTCCGGAAGCCAGCTCCCACGCACTGACTTCTGGATTTAACTCGGGCGCATTTGGCTGCATGTGCGTAATCTCCTCCAGAGAGGCAGGTTAATGATTAGAATATTTAAATGAGTGTATTTCAACAATATTTTAACCAGCATTTAAAAATAACAGCACATGCATGGGTTTCCTAGGCTTCCGGAAACTAGCCATTGAAATCAAGGCGAGAAGACTGAATGGCAATTCATGAGGCTCATTAAAAGTCAGGTATACGACATCAATAAATACAAGGTGCTCACATCTGCTTTCTTATCTCCCACTGGGAAAGGGTTTGTTGAGAGTACTTGTGTTGAGAGGCTAATTTGTGCACTTTAAGGTATTCAGACTCAAGATCAGGGTGGGTGACGCCACGGCTGCCTTAGATTGGACCTCGGATGAGGAGCAAGATGACCATCAGCAGCATCAACAGCCTGCTGTGGAGAGACCTGCAGGTGGTCAGCAGAGATGGGGATGTAATAACGCCCTCTGGTGACTACTGATGTATATAATAATAAAGCACATGGGCAGTGCAGTTCTTAGCGGAAGCCATGTTGTGCTGTTGTATATATATGCTGCGTCCCAAGATATCACAGAATTGGCGACGAGGATAAAGATTGCGGATTCTCTAGCTGCAATTTTTGTTGGAGGATAATCCTGCCAACCAACGGAGAGACTGTTAGATGTTCTTGGTTTTGCAGAAAAACTTAAAAATCCGAGGTAATTTCGACCACACGTGGTTGAACTGTCGACGTTGCCAGAGTCCGGATGGCCGCGCCTAAGGGAATAATAGGATTCTTGGGTGAGTTTGATCGCAACCGAGAGACTTTCGGAGCATATGTGGAGGGTCTAGAAATGTTTTTCACCGCGAATAGTATCGTCGAAGTCCCCGATGCTGTAAACCATAACCGAGCGGTTTTAGAAAGGAAACGGGCTATCTTTTTGACTGAAGCAGGTGTATGAAACCCTGAAAAATGTGCCTGTTCCCGCCAAGCCAAAGGACATGTCACTGAAGAAGATAACAGCACTACAGTCCTGAGCCCCTGGAAATTGTTGAAAGTTATCACTTTGGAACACGCAATCAATTAAATTACGAGGGTATCAGTGAGTACATTGTAGCTTTAAAAAAGCTATCCATTCACTGTCATTGCGGAAACTTTGAGGACTGAGCTTTGCGTGACCGATTTGTTTGTGGGTTGAAAAATGAACGTATCAGAAATAAATTGTTGACAACCCCTAACTTAACTTTTGAATTAGCTTGTCAGATAGCTATGTCGATGGATATGGCCGACCGATACTCCCGAGAGTTTCATGCCATTTCCAGTCGTCAGACAACCAAGGTGAATCGGCTGCAAGCTAAAAGTAAAAGGCAGTTGGGCCCCAAGGTCTCAGCAACTGGCCAAGATAATAGTGCATTGAAGTCGTGCTGTCGGTGCCTGGGACAACACATTGCTCAAAGATGCCCATATGTGAAGGCAGTTTGTTTCAACTGCAAGAAAACTGGGCATCTTGCAAAGGCGTGCCGAAGGCATGCCGACAGAAGAGTAAACCGACTGGCAATGCTAGAAGTAGAAATCGCCAGACACTACATACCGTTGCAGAGCAGCAGCAGGACGAGGAGTTTCTGGAGATTCACGTCATTAGGAGCATGAAGGTATCTCGCAGCGATTCGCGAGGTATCATCATCCAAGTAGATGTTGCAGGAATGAGGATACCCATGGAAATCGACACTGGTGCATCCGTGAGCGTAGTACTGGAATCGCTATATTGCGACATGATTATCGACTAGAGAAATCGAAGGTAGAACTGCGAGGCTACTCAGGAGAGCTAATCCCTGTAGTAGAAAGTGTCACCATACCAGTGAAGTACAAGAATCAGTGACAGAGCTTGCCTCTCATAGTAATGGCAGGAGACAAGCCTGCCTTGATAGGTAGAAATTGGTTGGGACCACTGAAGCTGGATTGGAATGAGATTTTTCGTGTGGAAGCGAAATTTGCATCGAAAGATGATGTCATCAAGCAGTATCCGAAGGTGTTCCGCGAAACAGGCAGGCCGATCTAAGACTGCAAGGCGAGTGTCAGAGTGCAGAAGGACGTAAGACCAGTTTACTGCAAGCCACATCCCGTACCATACGCATTCAAGGAGAAAGTTGAGCAAGAACTCAAAAGACTAGAAACTGAGAACATTATTTCTAAGGTAGATCTGAGTAATTGGGCTACATCCATTGTTGTTGTACCTAAGTCAGATGGTAAGGTAAGGTTGTGTGGTGATTATAAGGTAACCGTAAACCAGATTCTAGAGTGTAACCTACCCAATACGTGGCCAAATGTGGAAGATTTGTTCACAATGCTGACTGGTGGCCAGATCTTTTCGAAGTTAGATCTAACAAACGCCTACCTACAACTTGAGTTAGATGAAGAGTCCAAGTCATGCTTGACTATAAATACTCACCGAGGCCTATATCAGTTCAATAGGCTACCATTAGGAATGTCTTCCGCCCCCGACATATTCCAGGGGGTGATGAACCAAATTTTGCAAGGGATTGAAGGGGGTAGTATGTTATTTGGATGACATACTCATTTCAGCACCAAACAGGCAAATCCATGATGAGGTGTTGAATGAAGTGCTCAAACGGCTAGAGAAGCACGGAGTACGAGTGACAGCTCACAAGTGTGAGTTGTTTCAAAACTCAGTGGAGTACTTAGGGCACAGAGTAGACAAAGATGAGGGAAAGCTGGATGCAATCAGAAATGCACCCACTCCCAAGAATGTCTTTGAACTTTGATCATTTTTGGGTTTTTTGAATTATTATGGAAAGTTCCTCCCAAACTTGGCAACATTGTTATATCCACTGAATGAGTTGTTGAGAAAACAGGTCCCTTGGAAGTGGTCAAAAGAATGCGACATAGCATTCAAAGAGTGTAAAAGCCAGTTAGTAGCGAGTACCATGTTAGTTCACTATGATGTATCTAAGGAGATCAACATAAGAACATAAGAAATAGGAGCAGGAGTAGGCCATTTGGCCCCTCGAGTCTGCTCCACCATTCAATAAGATCATGGCTGATCTGATCTTGGCCTCAACTCCACTTTCCTGCCCGCTCCCCATAACCCTTGACTCCCTTATTGTTCAAAAATCTGTCTATCTCCACCTTAAATATATTCAACGACCCAGCCTCCACAGCTCTCTGGGGTAGAGAATTCCAAAGATTCACGACCCTCTGAGAGAAGAAATTCCTCCTCATCTCTGTTTTAAATGGGCGACCCCTTATTCTGAAACTGTGCCCCCTAGTTCTAGATTCCCCCACGAGGGGAAACATCCTCTCTGCATCTACCCTGTCAAGCCCCCTCAGAATCTTATACGTTTCAATAAGATCACCTCTCATTCTTCTAAACTCCAATGAGTATAGGCCCAACCTGCTCAACCTTTCTTCATAAGACAACCCCTTCATCTCAGGAATCAACCTAGTGAACCTTCTCTGAACTGCCTCCAATGCAAGTATATCCCTCCTTAAATAAGGAGACCAAAACTGTACGCAGTACTCCAGGTGTGGTCTCACCAATACCCTGTACAGTTGTAGCAAGACTTCCCTACTTTTATACTCCATCCCCCTTGCAATAAAGGCCAACATTCCATTTGCTTTCCTAATTACTTGCTGTACCTGCATGCTAACTTTTTGTGTTTCATGTACAAGGACCCCCAGATCCCTCTGTACCACAGCATTTTATAGTCTCTCTCCATTTAAATAATAATTTACCTTTTTATTTTTCCTACCAAAGTGGATAACCTCACATTTTCCCACATTATACTCCATCTGCCAAATTTTTGCCCACTCACTTAGCCTACCTATATCCCTTTGCAGATTAGTTGTGTCCTCTTCACAATTTGCTTTCCCACCTATCTTTGTACCATCAGCAAATTTACACTCGGTCCCTTCATCCAAGTCATTAATATAGATTGTAAACAGCTGAGGCCCCAGCACTGATCCCTGTGGCACCCCACTAGTTACAGTTTGCCAGCCTGAAAATGACCCATTTATCCCGACTCTCTGTTTCCTGCTAGTTAGCCAATCCTCTATCCATGCTAATATATTACCCCCAACCCCATGAGCTCTTATCTTGTGTTGTAACACTTTATGTGGCACCTTATCGAATGCCTTCTGAAATCCAAATACACTACATCTACTGGTTCCCCTTTATCCACCCTGCTCGTTACATCCTCAAAGAACTCTAGCAAATTTATCAAACATGATTTCCCTTTCATAAAACCATGCTGACTTTGCTTGACTGTATTATGATTTTCTAAATGTCCTGCTACTACTTCCTTAATAATGGACTCTAGCATTTTCCCAATGACAGATGTTAGGCTAACTGGTCTTTAGTTTCCTGCTTTCTATCTCCCTTCTTTCTTGAATAGGGGTGTTACATTTGCAGTTTTCCAATCCGCTGGGACCTCTCCAGAATCCAGGATAATTTGGTAGATTACAACCAATGCATCCACTATCTCTGCAGCCACTTCATTTAAGACCCTAGGATGCAGGCCATCAGGTCCAATGGACTTGTCCACCTTTAGTCCCATAAGTTTGCCTAGTACTTTTTCTCTAGTGATAGTGATTGTTTTAATTTCCCCCCTCCCTATAGCCCCTTGATTATCTATTATTATTGGGATGCTTTTAGTGTCTACTACTGTGAAGACCGATACAAAATATTTGTTCAAAGTCTCTGCCATTTCCCTGTTTCCCATTATTAATTCCCCAGTCTCATCCTCCAAGGGACCAATATTTACTTTAGTTACACTCTTCCTTTTCCTGTAGAAGCTCTTACTGTCTGTTTTTATATTTCTTGCTAGTTTACTCTCTCTTTATTATCTTCTCTCTCTTTATTTTATTTTAGTCGTCCTTTGCAGGTTTCTAAAGATTTCCTAATCCTCTGGCCTACCACTAATCTTCGCATCATTGTATGCCTTTGTTTTCAATTTGATACCATCCTTAACTTCCTTAGTTAGCCATGGATGATTCATTCTTCTCTTAGCGTCTTTCTTTCTCACTGGAATATATCTTTGCTGAGAGTTATGAAATATCTCCTTAAATGTCTGCCACTGCTTATCTACCGTCTTACCCTTTAATCTATTTTCCCAGTCCACTTTAGCCAACTCTGTCTTCATACCTTTGTAATTGCCTTTATTTAAGTTCAGGACACTAGTTTGATACCTAAGTTTCTCACCCTCAAACTGAATTTGAAATTCCAACATGCTATGATCACTCTTCCCTAGAGGGTTCTTTACTATGAGATCATCAATTAATCCTATCTCATTACACATTACCAGATCTAAAATAGCCTGCTCCCTGGTTGGTTCCACAGCGTATTGTTCTAAGAAACAATCCCGAAACACTCTATGAACTCTTCCTCAAGGCTACCTTTGCCAATTTGATTTGTCTAATCTATATGAAGATTAAAATCGCCCATGATTATTGCAGTACCTTTCTTACAAGCCTCCATTATTTCATGAGGAAGGGGCAATCGATAGCTCCGAAAGCTTGTGATTTCAAATAAAACTGTTGGACTATAACCTGGTGTTGTGCGACCTCTCAATTTTATCAGATCATACCCATTTATTTCTATTTGTGCCGTAAACTCATCTAGCTTGTTACGAATGCTACGTGCATTCAGATAAAGATTTTGTCTTTTTACCATTTTCCCCTACTCTGACTCTACTTTCTGATGCACTCTTATGTTTACACGCTCTGTCCCTTCCTGTCACACTCTGGATATCATTACCCCTATCGCTACCCTGCACTATTGCCTTCTCCTTTCTCTTTGACTTTTTAAATTTCCCCTCACCTGAACCCTCCCCCCTACTCTTTAGTTTAAAGCCCTATCTACAGCCCTAGTTATTCAATTTGCCAGGACACTGGTCCCAGCATGGTTCAAATGAAGCCCGTCCCAACGGAACAACTCCTTCTTTCCCCAGTACTCGTGCCAGTGCCCCATGAATCGAATCCCATTTCTCCCACACCAATCTTTGAGCCATGCTTTCATCTCTCTGATCTTATTTACCCAATGCCAATTGCTTGTGGCAATCCAGAGATTATTACCTCTGTGGTTCTGCTTTTTAATTTAGTCCCTAGCTGCTCATATTCCCTCAGCAGAATCTCTTTCTTTGTCCTACCTATGTCGTTGGTACCTACGTGGACCACGACAACTGGATCTTTCCCCTCCCACTCCAAGTTTCTCTCCAGCCCAGAGGAGATGTCCTTAACCCTGGCAACACAGGCAACACAGCCTTCGGGACTCACGCTCTCGACTGCAGAGAACAGTGTCTATCCCCCTAACTATACTGTGCCCGATCACTACAACATTTCTTTTTACTCTCCCAACTTGAATGGCCCCCTGTACCATGGTGCTGTGGTCAGTTTGCTCATCCTCTCTGCAGTCCCTGCTCTCGTCCACACAGGGAGCAAGTACCTCATACCTGTTGGACAAGTGCAAGGGCTGAGGCTCCTCCAATGCTACCTTGTGGATCCCCATACCTGCCTCACTCGTAGTCACACCCTCCTGACCCTGACCACGGACCAAATTTGAATTATTTAACCTAAGGGGTATGATTGCCTCCTCGAACACAGCGTCCAGGTAACTCTCCCCCCTCCCTGATGTATCGCAGTGTCTGAAGCTCGGACTCCAGCTCATCAACTCTGAGCCGAAGTTCCTCGAGCTGCAGACACTTACTGCAGATGTGGTCGCCCTGGATCACACTGGGGTCCACCAGCTCCCACATGCTACAGCTGCAATACATCACCTGCCCTGCCATCTATATTGTATTTTATTTAACTAGTTAGGTTTTCAAGTTTTGAAATATCAATTATCTATGTATAGTCTTTAATCTGTAATCTTAATTTAAACCAATTTAACGGATCTTAATTTAAACCAATGCCCAAGTTTAGAAAAAGAGAAAAAAAGAGAGATACTCATCGACCAATCACTTACCTGCTTTCCTGTGACGTCACAGTTTTTTTTCCCCTCACAGGTCTGTCCTCTCCTGCTCTCGCCGCTGGTCTCAGGCCTCGGGCGCTGCCGCTTTTATGGCCGCCGCTCCTCCCCTGGTCCTGCTCTCGCCACTAGCGTGTGACGCCTCTCCGTACGGAGTTGGGGCAGTGAGCTCTCATGTATTAGTTAGTGGGGAGGAGAGACCAATTGATTTTGCTTCACACACTCTCAGTGCCAGTGAGTGGAATTATGCGCAGATCGAAAGGGAAGCTTTGTCATTGATTTTTGGGGTCAAGAAGTTTCACAAATACTTGTTTGGTCATAAGTTTACCATAGTTACTGACCATAAGCCCCTGACAGCAATCCTCCATCCAAAGTCCCCAGTTCCAACCTTAGCTGCAGCCCGAATGCAGAGATGGACTTTGATTTTGTCAGCGTATACATATGACATTGAGTTCAGACGATCAGCTGATCACAGTAATGCTGATGCTATGTCCAGGTTGCCATCCCCATCACAAGTTACACACAATAGGGAAGAAGTGTTCTATTTCTCATACATGGATGAGCTGCCAGTCACAGCTGAAGAGATTGGTAGGGCAACCAAACGTGACCCAAAGGTGTATGATTACATAGCAAATGGATGGCCAAACCAGGTATCAGAGGAAGATATCCATCCATACTTCGTTCGGAAGAATGAATTGTCAGTGGATAAAGATTGTATCCTGTGGGGAGCATGAGTGGTTATCCCAAATAGGTTCAGGTCTAAATTGTTAGGAGATCTTCATGACCAGCACCTGGGAATGTGCTTGACCAAGAGTTTTGCATGCAGTTACTTATGGTGGCCAGGTTTAGATAAAGAGATAGAGTACATAGTCAGCCAGTGTACAACATGTCAATCGGTGAGCAAGAAACCACCATCAGTACCATTACAGCCATGGAAATGGCCTCCCAGAGTGTGGCAAAGTTTACATGTAGATTTTGCTGAGCTAGAAGGACAGCAATTGTTCATAGTGATAGATAGTCACTCGAAGTGGGTAGAGGTGTTTCCGATGCGGATAATAACAACAAGCAAAACACTAGACAATTTGCGAAGATTGTTTTCTTCATATGGCCTCCCAGAAGAAATTGTGCCTGATAATGGGCTGCAATTTTGTTCAGAAGAGTTCACACAGTTCATGAGCACACCAAAGTTCCACCATACCACCCTGCTTCAAATGGTGCAGCAGAGCGCACAGTACAAATTGTCAAACGTGACCTCATCAAGCAAATGTTGGATCCAAATCCAAAAAAAGGTCAGTTGTCATTGGACCACAAACTGGCAAATTTTCTGATTACCTATCGGAATACTCCTCATACCACTACTGGTAGAAAACCAGCAGAGTTGTTTCTCAAACGACAGCCACGAACCAGGCATTGTTAAAGCCAAACTCGGCACAGTCCGTAAAAGAGAAACAATCAAGGCAGAAAGAGAGTCATGATAAAGGTAGACAAAAGTGAGAAGTCGCACAACACCAGGTTATAGTCCAACAGTTTTATTTGAAATCACAAGCTTTCGGAGCTGCTGCCCCTTCGTCAGGTAAAGTGAAGTGAAGGAATACGAATCGGCAAAGCATATATAGACAGAGAACAATGCCTGTGTAGCATACAATGTCAGACGACTACAGTTAATCTTTCTGACTGTTTCTCTGCCGAGGTGTGATAAAAGACAATCAGGTCAGGTCAGGAAGGCATTATATCAAAGACATAGCAGCTCCGAAAGCTTGTGATTTCAAATAAAACTGTTGGACTATAACCTGGTGTTGTGCGACTTCTCACTTTTGTCCACCCCAGTCCAACACCGGCATCTCCGCATCATGATAAAGGTAGAGTTAGAGAGAGAAGTGTGAAGTTGAACCAACAGGTTAAAGTGAAGAAACATCACCATAAATGGTTAAAGTGGTTACCAGGAAGAGTAGTGAAGATATGTGGCCCTCGCACGTATTTGGTCAAGATGTTTGATCATGGAAAGGTTAGGTTTGTTCACATTGATCATATCTTACCTACAGGAAGGAGTTGAAAGCTGGGATGATTCAATTTATTCTGATGAGTCAGATAGTCTTGTTACAAGTAGAGTACCAGTAGCAAATACCTACATCAGATATACCAGAAACAATTCCAAGAGAATGTCAGAATTTAAGTCTGAGTCCGAGTCAGGCAGACAAACAGTCTGAAAGTGTAAAGAGTCCAAATGTAGATCAAGGTCAGCCCTTGGAGAAAAATTCTCCTCAGGCTCAGCCTAGAATGAGTCAAAGTCCGACAACAAGATCTGAAAGTTCTGTTCAATAAAGAAGGTATCCTCTTCGAAACAGAAAACCAGTGGTAAAGTTTAATCTGTAAATATGGAAAATAAGTTCATATCTTTTGTTTGTGTTACAGAATTCTATAGTAGAATTTGGAAACATAAAATGGGCTCCATTTGAGAAATGTATACCAAGAGTTGTGTATACCATACAAGTCATGTACAATGATTATTTGCTATGATTAACTTCTTCAATAAGGAGGGAGAAGTGTAATAGTGCCCTCTGGTGACTACTGATGTATATAATAATAAAGCACAAGGGCAGTGCAGTTCTGATCAGAAGTCATGTTGTACTGTTGTATATATATGCTGTGTCCCAAGATATCACAGGGGCAGCAGCAAAGAGGGGGGCAGCAGCAGAGAGAGGAGCAACAAGCAGGGGAACAGCAGAGGGGTTGAGGTCGCAGGAGGCACTACCCACAGAACAGGGTGTGCAGGCAGAGGTTCAGCTTCCTTTTGGAAGAGCAGTGCTTCCGGAGGCACAGATTGTAACGTCAGGTGGTGGCAGACATCTGCAGCCTCCTAGAAGAAGACCTGCTCCCTGCTGGATCTGGTGGCCATGCATTACCAGTGGCTGTGAAAGTGTACTCCGCCCTCAACTTTATTGCCTTCAGATACTTACAGGGCACTACTGGAGACATATCCAGAATCTCCCAGTCGGCTGCACATAAATGCATAAGGCAGGTCACTGATGGATTGTTTGCCAGAGCTGGCAATTATGTAAACTTCATCTGTGATGACACTGGCCAGAATGAGCAGGCGCTCAGGTTTGCATCTCTGGCTGGCTTCCCACAGGTGCAGGGCGTCATCGACTGCACACATGTGGTAATCTGCGCACCATCCAGATTAACCAGGAGTATCCGTAAACTGCAAGGGATTCCATTCCATCAATGTTCAGCTGGGGTGCAACCACAAGAAAAGGTTTATGCAGGTGTGTGCCAGATTCCTGGGGAGCTGCCATGATGCTTGAATCCTGCGGCAGTCCTAACTCCCCGAGCTCTTTGGACATGCAAGCAGACATAAGGGGTGGCTAATAGGAGATAAATGATACCCCATTCAGACTTGGCCGATGACACTCGTGAGGAACCCCACCAATGAAGCTCAAGAACGGTACAATGACAGCCATATGACCACTAGATGTAACATTCAACAAGCGATTGGCATGCTCAAGATGCGTTTCAGGTGCCGGGACAGGTCTGGAAGCGCCCTTCAGTACTCGCCAGCCAGGGTCTCCAGAATGATCGTGGTGTGTTGCGCTCTGCACAACTTTGTGCAACAGTGAGGATTGGAGCTGCAGGAGGAACAAGGCACTGAGCATACATCATCTGTGGACGAGTCCAATGAAGGGGAGGAGGCAGAGGATGAAGATGGTGCCCCCAATGCAGCACCAGCTGCTCACATTGCTACCCAGGATGTCAGGAATTCCCTTATAGCTGTAAAGTTCAGTTAGTCACTACCACTGGACCGATGTAACAATCACATCCAACGACCACTCTTCCCCCGCAATCCCACTGACATAAAGCAGTCCTGTAACAAACCATCCACCCATTGTACATCTCCCCATTGGTCCCTGTCAATTCATGTCTTTCCATTCATCAACAAACAACTGAAAAGGCAAGTTACCACCAGGTAACCAAGAATGGGCAACACAGGAAAGTGGTGCAAAGTAATACATTTTATGTGATTCTACTGAACAACAGAAACTTAATAACATAACATTTTCTCATACACCCATGTGCGTACCCTTGTGGAATTACAAAGCTTTACTCTTCCTTTTCCTACTGCTCCTACGTGGTGCAACACCTGTGGCTTCAGCAGAGGTAGAGGCAGACTGCTCAGACTGTTGAGATGTTCTTGGCCGACGACCTCTGGGTGTTGGAGCCCGTGAGGGTCCCACCAAAGACTACTCCACCTGCACCTGTGCAGGGACTGACTTGGCCATCGAGAAAGGAGGCAGCATGTCAGGTACTGGCTGAGTGAGGGGCGTGGGGGCAATGGGTGAGAAGTGGGAGCGCTTTGAGTGGAGTTCCCACCTCCATGTCCCCTTTCACTATCAATCCTTTCCTGGGCTAGCTGCACTTCACTCCTAACATTCTGCTGGAGAGCAGGTTGGTGCAGATCAATGATGTGTTCTAAGGCCAATGCTAAGGTGTTTGTCATCCTATTCAAGGCGCCAGACATGTTGACATCCAGAGTCTGCATGCCCGTGGTCAAGCCCTGCATGGATTCATTTGAATACCGGGATTGATATTCCACGGAGTTGGTCAATCTATCCATGGAAGAAGACATCCTCGCAATATCCTGCGACATCAACCTACTCATGCTTGAGCTGGACTCCTCCATTCTCTTTGCAATCTTGGACAGTGTGCATTGAAGGCCTGCCAGTACGTCACAGATTTTCTGCTGCCCCTCAATGATTATCCTTTTCATCGATGGCCCCCGGGGTACAGCATCTGTATCCAACTGAGCAGAGCTTGGAGAGGGTTGCGCCTGCCGACACGGACTCTCCACAGCCTTCCCTGCCACCACTGTTTACTGTTGCTCACTTGTGAACTGTGAGTTATTAGGTGAAATCCTAACTAACTGCCTCACTGGACCCACCAAAGTGCGAGTATCTGCACTAGTGGATGGTGAGCATGAGTCTTGTGATGGTGCACCCTCAGCAGCAATCAGCTCTTCTGAGGATTCATCGTCTGGGAGCTCCATCAACTGCTGCTGTACGTGTGAAGGCCCTGGCAGAGAGAAAAGATATGAATTAGTAGTGGCAAGGTAAGAATGTTGCAACTTAGCATTATGAAGATGATCATATTTCACTCGCTGCTGAAATCAAGTCAGCATGACTGATTGTTGTTTGGCATGTGGGTCGCTGATATTTAGTTGTCACCAGGTAGCTGAGAGGTCCAAATCTCTCCATCTCCGATGGTCAGGGATGCCGAAACACCACTGATCTCCAGCCCTTCTTCCTCTGCAGCTGTCAACTGCGTAATCTGTGGAGGTCCACCTCCGGTCCTCTTCCTCTCCCTTGTATTTTGCACTCTCTTTTCCTGCAACAGGGGAAAGAACAGACCTATGAATGACTGTATTGGCACGTGTTCACCCGATGAATGCAGTGCATTTGGTGAGGCTGACTATCAGGGAGTGGCATCAAATTGCATAAGAATCAGGGTGAGTAGAAGTGGTGAATGGATAAATGGGGATGTGAGAAAGTCCATGGAAAGTAAACGATGGGTGCACTTGCAAAGTAAGTGGGTGTGAGGAGTTATGTGATGGAGTAGGCTTGACAAGGCAGAGTGGGGGCTGGATGGGGTGATGAGCAAAACAGGTTGTTGATGAATGTGCAACTGTACTCACCTTTCCTGACCTGGTAAGGTCATTAAAGTGCTTCCTGTACTGAAACCATGAGTGTGGCACAATGCTCCTGCTGCTAACCTCCTTGGCCACCTACAAACACGCCTTCTTTGTGGCAGCAGCAGGTTTCTTCCTTCCGTTGCTAGGAAAGAGTATCTCTCTCCTACTCCTCACTGCATCCAGCATTCCATCGAGTGATCCATCATGAAATTTCTCCTTCTCTTTGTGCAAACTCCTAACTCCACCAAAATCCATATTTGGATTGGCCCTTTAAATACTTCAATTGCGATCGTGTCATACGGGTCTGCACCACGTCCACTGCTGTGCATTTGACGCCAAACCCGGAAGTAATACTACAATGAAGTGGCTCTGTTAAAATACCACAGACCAATGCGCTGAAACTTCTTCTGGGTTTCGCACCCGATATCGCACATACCCCCCCACCGCTCCGAGCGCGCCTCGGAGTTATTATCAGGGCCATTCTGACTGTTGGAGCTAAACTCTCTGATCTGTTATTGGTATCTGTAACTGCTAGCAGACAGTGGTTTATCCTTGTAGATTTTAATACGTACATTTGTTCATACGCCTGGAATTTATCTTGGAGCTACTCTTGCTCCACAACCATAATTTCTCCAGAAGTGCAGTGGAAACCCTGGTCGGGGTTTCCACCACATTTTTGGCGGTTACTGAGATGCAGTTGGAACAGCTCTGAGGAAATTCTAGGCCGCAGTTTTTTGTCTTAAATTAATAAGGCTCTAAGTATATGACTAACCATATCCTGTGCTGGATTAGAGACCACGAACCTAATGATAATCATTATTTTTTTATCCATTGCCTCTACAAACTAGTCCAATCAGTTTTGTTCCTCCCACTAACCTAAACCATCTAAATATAGATAATGGGGATGATTTTCCTCCTCTCCCCTTCCACAAGTTGGATGGAGCACACCAATGATCCTTTTTGCTGCTCCTGAAAAGGAGGCTTACTTGTTTGGAGTTGTTATTAGTTTGCTGGCTCGTCCAAATATATCCTTGCTTCTCAAATCCTTTCAGTGAGCGATGCAATATTTGGGCCTGTGCCAGGCCGAGAACCAGGAAAATGACAGGAGCATTCTGACATCACTCCTGCATCATTTACATACAATCACCTGTTTGAGGTGGGGCAGTCCAGCAAAGCTCTGAGGTGCCCCGGGACTGAATAAAATGCAAAAGGTGTAGAGACCTAGCGTAATGGGTTTCCACTCCTTCTTTCTCTGCTTTTTTCCCAGGAAAGGGGCATGCTCTAGGTGCAAAGAAGGAAGAAAAAAAGACTGACATTTATATAGCGCCTTTCATGACTACCGGACGTTTCAAAGCGCTTTACAACCAATGAAGTACTTTTGGAGTGTAGTCACTATTGTAATGTGGGAAATTGCGAAGAGGAAAATTGGCTCCAATATTTGAATGGGAAAATCAATAATAGCTTAAAGGAATTGCACCAGCATATTTACCAAATCTCAGTTAGTTGGGTATTAAAATGTAACCTGTTTTGACATTTACCATTTAAAAAAATACAAATCTGTAATGTTTAAATAGGTTTGTAATTTTCAACAGTAGATTATAACAATAATAACATGATCTGAATTGCTATGGGGGCGATTTTTGTGTTGCCACCACCATATTTGTCCTTAATAATGGGGCGGTGTTGGACCAAAGATCAAGTGGTAGGTAGTCACGCTGACTTATTGCTGCATTGACATCGACCGATTTTTGGGTGGAGCTGCATCCTGGCAGCCAAAGCTCCTGTTGGATACAGGCAGGAGCCTCGTACATATATGCAAATCAGTTCAAATGATACAGTTAGGACCCCAATGACGTTTTTGGTCACACAGCAGCCGTTTCCATCGATGATTAAAGGGAACCTCATCTGCTGTCAGGAAAGCTGGAGATATTTTTATGCCAGTCGCTTATGGGTTTTTCACATTAAATGCTTTGCAATGTTACACATTTTCTGCAGTAGGTTCTGCACACATGTTGCCTCCTGCTCCAAAGTCCTGCTTCTTTGTATTCCCGATGCTAAATTTAAGGTGTTGCTGCAGGCCTTCACAAGCAGCTACCCCAAACGATTTCTCACCTCCAATCTGTGAGTTGCATATTGGAGATTACATTTCATTTATTGAAAAATAATTATTTTGTGTCCTTATCAAATTTGGATGATTTAATTGAAATATAATCAAGTTCACATCTACATGTACAGATTTGGATATTTTGTCAAAATCCTTTCATTCAGCAGGAAATTGCAGTTAAGTGCTTCTGCTGATGAATGACAATTAAAATTAGTGGCAGTTCAGCATCACTGGTATTCAATATTGTATTTTTTTTCAGCATGAATTATTTTGCAGAAAAAGCTGTGCTGATGAATTCATGATTTTGGTGGCATAGTTACAAAATCTAACAACTAATTCATTCACAAAAAAGGTCGTATCTGATGGTACAATTCCTTCAAACCACTCTGCACTTCATTTTTTATAAACATTCTAGTCAATTTTCTATGATGTTTCACATTGGGAGTTTGCATGGTTGCATACAAACATAATTCAGTACTAAAATTAAGTATTTGTTTACCTAGCCCATCCAGTATGACTCAATTGAATGACATTCTGAAGACAGCAATTCATTTTTGCAACTCTTTCTCTATGTTTAGAGTCGTGCATTGTGAAAATATTGGCCAGGAGTTGCTCAGCAGATTCCACCATGTTTTTGACACCATTTATTCTTCTGTCCTCCATCTCTCGCTTCCCCCCATCCCTCCTCTCCCCACCCCTCTCTACACTTCCCCTCCCCGCCTCTCCCCACAATACAAAAAAATGTTCAATATTAGCATCAATGCTTGTAATCCCAATGCTTATGTTATATCCCAATGTTTCTGTTTGCAATGCAGGAAGCACTGATCAGCTTTCAGAAAGCTTTGGATCTTAAACTTGAAACTTCTGAAATAAAAGTTACAAACAAATTAACAGAAGGTGCAGAAATACATTATCTCATGGGTCTTTGCTACACTGAACAGGATAAACTGATAGAGGTGAGAATATTATTCCTTATTTTGATATATGCATGTTAATTATTTTTCTCATTACTTAAGATGCTTTTTTGATTGATATTTTTCAGGCAATGGATGCATTTAATAATGCACTGAAAGTGTACCCAAATTTTGCTAAAGTTTATTATCAACGAGGATTGTGCAGAATGAAGCTTCATGAGGTTAATTGTATCTATGACTTTCACAGAGCCCTTGCAATCAACCCCAAACTCTTTGAGGTATTGAAGTTTACCTATATATGTATTGATTCCAGGTAATTGCATCCAGATTTACACAAAATTATTCATTGGTTAATAAATGTTCAATGTCACTACTTTCAAAAAATATCTATTATTTGTAAGTATTGGTTATTTTCTTTTTTTTAAAGTGTTGAGAACAATGACTAGAAATATAATTGACTATGTTTATAGATTTTTAGTTTGCATAAATACGTGCTACCAAAAAATTTGAAACTTTTATCATGCAGTTGGCTCAAATACAGACCAAAGCCTGGATTTTCCTCATATAAATTGCCTATTTTCAGTTGTTTGAGCGGTGCTAACTGAAGGAAAATGGGATAGTGAGGTGTTCCGCTGCAATCCTACCCCAAAACATTCTGTCAGGATTTTGCTCCCATCAACCCACCACTGACCTTGGCCACCGATCCTGACCCTCCCTGTCATATATAAGTGCTCGTGGGTGGTTGTGGTTATGTGTTCCCAAAAGTTTTCTTCTGTTTCCACCCCTGTAGCGTCCCCAGGAAACAACCCCACTTTAAAAGTGGCATTGTGAAGTCAGTACAGTGGACAGAGGCGGTAGAGCTGGGTAGTGGCCATTGTTTCATGCAACGCTTTTAAACTGCAGGGTGTTAAATTGGGCTGGGTAGCGCCTTGGAGAAAACCACGCTAAACATCGTGTAAGTTTTTATTCTTTTAATCGATCATGGGATGTGGGCGTTGTTGGCAAGGCCAGCATTTATTGCCCACCCCTAGTTGCCCTTGAGAAGGTGGTGGTGAGCCACCTTCTTGAACCGCTGCGGTCCGTGTGGTGAAGGTACTCCCACAGAGCTGTTAGGGAGGAGTTCCAGGATTTTGACCCAACGACGATGAAGGATCAGCAATATACTTCCAAGTCAGGATGGTGTGTGACTTGGAGGGAAAATTGGAGGTGATGGTATTCCCATGTGCCTGCTGCCCTTGTCCTTCTAGGTGATAGAGGTCACGGGTTTGGGAGGTGCTGCCGAAGAAGCCTTGGCGAGTTGTGGCAGTGCATCTTGTATATTGTACACACTGCAAACACGGTACACCAGTGGTGGAGGGAGTGAATGTTTAAGGTGGTGGATGGGGTGCCAGTCAAGCGGGCTGCTTTGTCCTGGATGGTGTCGAGCTTCTTGAGTGTTGTTGGAGCTGCACTCATCCAGGCAAGTGGAGAGTATTCCATCACATGCCTGACTTGTAGGTGGTGGAAAGGCTTTGGGGAATCAGGAGGTGAGACACTGATAGAGTCATAGGGCTAAAAATTCGGCTGCTTGCGCCTCCCGTTAGCGCCTTAAGAGGGCGCTAATGGGGCGCAAAGCAGCTAACGCCCGGGCGCAGCGCCGCCCACGCCTCCCGCAAAATTCAGCGGGAGGTTAGCGGCGGCGCCAGCCGGTAGCGCCCTGTGGCGCTGCGCCACCGGCGATGACGTCATCGCCGTGCACAGCACCCCGCTTGCGCTCCAGCCGCAATCTTTAGTCGCGCCCCCTGATTTACCGCCAGACGCTATGTGCGACGGGTTCAGGGGGGCGTACGTGCGGCCGGGGCGGCGATATTTAAAGGGGAGGTGGCAGGCGGCCATTTTTGTTGCTGGCCGCCTGCCAGCACCTGCCCCCGTTGCTGTCCCCGGCCCCCGTGAAGCCCCCCCACCGTGAAGTGCCGGCTGTGCTCCAAGAGCCCGGTACTTCTCTTGAGTGCCGGGCTCTTTTGCCGGCACTCCCGATCCCTGGGGGCCCAGCTGGGCCCCGGTTCGCGCTGCGCAGGGCCCCTCCCCTTTAAGAAGGGGAGGAAGGCCTGCAATACGCCTGGCGCTGCGTCACGTAGCGCCAGGATATTCCCTTGCAGCGCCCCAAGAGGGATGCAGGGTGCTTCCAGTAGCGCCCCGCTTCCCTCTTGGGGCGCAACCACTGAAGTTCCGGCACGGGGGCGCTAATTTTTTCGGGGCGCTAAACGTAGCGCCCCGGCGAGGTTAGCGCCCCAAATGGGGCGCGACTCAATTTTTAGCCCATAGAGTCATAGAGTTATACAGCACAGAAAGAGGCCCTTCGGCCCATCGTGTCTGCGCCGGCCATCAAGCCCTGTCTATTCTAATCCCATTTTCCAGCACTTGGTCCGTAGCCTTGTATGCTATGGCATTTCAAGTGCTCATCTAAATGCTTCTTGAATGTTGTAAGGGTTCCTGCCCCTACCACCCTTTCAGGCAGTGAGTTCCAGATTCCAACCACCCTCTGGGTGAAAAAGTTTTTCCTCAAATCCCCTCTAAACCTCCTGCCCCTTACCTTGAAACTATGCCCCTTGGTTATTGACCCTCTACGAAGGGGAAAAGTTCCTTTCTATCTACTCTATCTATGCCCCTCATAATTTTGTACACCTCAATCAGGTCCCCCCTCAGCCTTCTCTGCTCTAAGGAAAACAACCCTAGCCTGTCCAGTCTCTCTTCATAGCTGAAAAGCTCCAGCCCATGTAACATCCTGGTGAATCTCCTCTGCACCCTCTCCAATGCAATCACATCCTTCCTATAGTGTGGCGACCAGAACTGCACACAGTATTCCAGCTGTGGCCTAACTAGCATTTTGTACAGCTCCATCATAACCTCCCTGCTCTTATATTCTATGCCTCGGCTAATGAAGGCAAGTATTCCATATGCCTTCTTAACCACCTTATCTACCTGTCCTGCTGCCTTCAGGGATCTATGTACATGCACACCAAGGTCACTCTGATCCTTTGTCCTTCCTAGGGTCCTACCATTCATTGTGTATTCCCTTGCCTTGTTAGTCCTCCCAAAATGCATCACCTCACACTTTTCAGGGTTAAATTCCATTTGCCACTGTTCTGCCCATCTGACCAACCCGTCTATATCGTCCTGTAGCCTGAGGCTTCCCTCCTCGCTATTTACCACTCCACCAATTTTCGTGTCATCTGCGAACTTACTGATCATACCCCCTACATTCATATCTAAATCATTAATGTACACGACAAACAGCAAAGGACCCAGCACCGATCCCTGCGGTACACCACTGGACACAGGCTTCCAGTCACAAAAACAACCTTTGACAAACACCCTCTGCCTCCTGCCACTAAGCCAATTTTGGATCCAATGTGCCAAATTGCACTGGATCCCATGGGCTCTTACCTTCTTGACCAGTCTCCCATGCGGGACTTTGCCAAAAGCCTTACTGAAGTCCATGTAGACTACATCAACTGCACTACCCTCATCCACACACCTCGTCACCCCCTCAAAAAATTCAATCAAATTGTTTAGACATGATCTCCCCCTGACAAAGCCATGCTGACTATACTTGATTAATCCCTGCCCCTCCAAGTGGAGACTAATTCTGTCCCTCAGAATTTTAAAAAATAATTTCCCTACCACTGATGTTCGGCTCACTGGCCTGTAATTCCCTGATTTATCCCTACTGCCCTTCTTGAATAATGATACTACGTTAGCTGTCCTCCAGTCCTCTGTCCTCCAGTCCTCTGGCACCTCCCCGGTGGCCAGAGAGGTTCTGAAAATTTGTGTCAGAGCCCCTGCAATCTCCTCCCTTGCCTCACGCAGCAGCCTGGGATACATCTCGTCTGGGCCTGGGGATTTATCCACTTTTAAGCCCGCTAAAACCGCTAGTACCTCCTCCCTCTCAATGCTAATTTGTTCAAGTATATCACAATCCCCCTGCCTGATTTTTATGCCCACATCGTCCTTCTCCATAGTGAACACAGATGCAAAATATTCATTTAAAACCTCACCTACATCTTCCGGCTCTACACACAGATTGCCACTTTGGTCCCTAATGGGCCCTACTCTTTCGCTGGTTATCCTCTTGCCCTTAATATACTTATAAAACACCTTGGGATTTTCCTTTATTTTGCCCGCCAGTGTTTTTTCATGCCCCCTCTTCGCTTTCCTAATTTCTTTTTTAAGTACCCCCCTGCACTTTCTATACTCCTCTAGGGCTTCCACTGTTTTTAGTCCTTTGTATCTGCCAAAAGCCTCCCTCATTTTCCTAATCCATTCTTGTATATTCCTTGACATCTAGGGTTCCCTGGACTTGTTGGTCCCACCCTTGACCTTTACGGGAACATGTTGGCGCTGTACTCTCTCTATTTCATTTCTGAATGACTCCCACTGCTCTGATGTGGATTTTCCTACAAGTAGCTGATCCCAGTCCACTTTGGCCAGATCCTGCCTTATCATATTAAAATCGGCCTTCCCTCAATTTAGAACCTTTATTTCCGGTCAATCTTTGTCCTTTTCCATGACTACCTTAAATCTCATCGAATTATGGTCACTGTCACCAAAATTCTCTCCTACTGACAGTTCTACCACTTGCCCGGCTACAATCCCTAGAATTAGGTCCAGTCCCGCCCCCTCTCTTGTAGGACTTTCTACATGCTGGCTCAAAAAGCTCTCCTGGATGCACTTTAAGAATTCCGCACCCTCTAAGCCTTTCACACTCTGGGCTGGATTTTGATACTGGGGCGGGTTGGGGTCGTGTCATCCGCATTTCGTGTTATCCACCCGCCTGAAATTGGATGTGGGAGATTGATGCGATTTTCACTTAATTGGGCAATTGAGTTCCAGCATGTGGGAACTCATGAACCAATTAGTGGTTTCAGTCTGAAAGTCGCCTCTGATGATGTCATCATTGCAGATCAGAGACTGCCTGGTCTCAGAGATTGCCTGGCCTTTGCTGTGAGAGGACCTGGATGCAAAATGAGCAGCATCTGAGAGAGAGAGAGAGAGAGAGAGAGAGAGAGAGAGAATTTTTTGCAACCAAGTCCTCCCAGGCAGTGTCTGAAGACATTCAATGCAGCAGCATCAGAGGCGACTTTCAGACCTAATACTACTACTACCTTCATCACAATACTACTACTACCTTCATCACATCTCCGTTGTAATAGTGGACCTGCAGCTGATAGTCAGTTATCCACTTGTGCTCCCGCCAGGTTTCACTGGCGTGTTTCACATCAGGCGTACTTCATGTCGGAAAAGGGTTAAACTAGCTAAAATGTTTCAAAATGGCATTACAGAGCCAATTTAGGGCTTGTTAAGGGCTTTAATGGCCTCTCCTGCATCTTGGAGGCGGGACGGAGTCGGGAACCCCGCGACCGATTTTGTCAAAATTGCGAGGAGGCGGAATGGAGTCGGGATGGGGTTGGGACCCCCGAATCTGCAACTTTAACCCCCCACACGCCTCCAAACCCGACTCCACGGGTCATTGAAAATCCAGCCCTCTGACTATACCAGTTAATATCGGGGAAGTTGAAATCCCCTACTATTATTAGCCTATTTATTCTACACTTCTCTGAGATTTGCCTACATATCTGTTCCTCTATCTCCCCCTGACTGTTTGGGGGCCTATAGTACACTCCCAGCAAAGTGCTTGCCCCCTTTTTGTTTTTAAGTTCTACCCATATGGCCTCATTAGAGGAACCTGCTAAGATATCATCCCTCCTTACGGCAGTAATTGACTCCTTAATTAATATTGCAACACCCCCTCCTCTTTTACACACCCCTCTGTCTCGCCTGAAGATTCTATACCCCGGAATATTGAGCTGCCAGTGCTGCCCCTCCCTCAACCATGTCTCTGTGATAGCAACAATATCACACTCCCATGTGTTCATCAACACCTTCAATTCACCTGCCTTACTTGCAAGACTCCTTGCATTAAAATAAATGCCACCAGCCTTGCCATACTCCCTTGTGCCGTTACATATTTGCTCTGCCTTCCAGACTGACTTGTTTTTTCCTCTGTATTTGGCTGTGCATCACCCCCTACTATAGCTCCACTCCATATCCCATCCCCCTGCCATGTTAGTTTAAACCCCACCCCCAACAGTACTAGCAAACCTACTCGCAAGGATGTTGGTCCCGTTCCGGTTCAGGTGCAACCCCCGACTTGTACAGGTCCCACCTTCCCCAGAAACAGACCCAGTGATCCAGGAAACTAAAACCCTCCCTCCTGCACCAACTCTTTAGCCACGCATTCATCTGCTCTATCCTCCTATACTCACTAGCACGTGGCACCGGGAGTAATCCAGAGATTACAACCTTTGAGGTCCTGCTTTTTAATCTGCTACCTAGCTCCCTAAATTCTTGTTGCAGGACCTCATCCCTCTTTCTACCCACGTCGTTGGTACCAATGTGAACCACGACCTCTGACTGTTCGCCCTTCCCATTTCAGAATGCCCTGCAGCCGTTCAGTGACATCCTTGACCCTGGCACCAGGGAGGCAACATACCATCCTGGAGTCACGTCTGCGGCTGCAGAAATGCCTGTCTGCACCCCTCACTATTGAGTCTCCTACCACTATTGCCCTTCCACTCTTACTCCTCTACCCTTGTGCAGCTGAGCCACCCACAGTGCCGTGAACTTGGCTCTGGCTGCACTCCCCAGAGGAACCGTCACTTTCACCGTTTTCCAACACAGAAAAACGGTTGTTGAGTGAGATGCACTCTGGGGCTTTCCTGACTACCTGCCTGCCCCCCTTCTTCTGACTGGTGGTCTCCCATTCCCTCTCTGACTGCACTTTCTTAAGCTGCGGGGTGACCACGTCTAAAAACGTGCTATCCACGTAACTCTCAGCCTCGCGGATACACCGCAGTGCCTCCAGCTGACGCTCGAGCTCCGAAAACCGGATCTCAAGTTGGCCAAACCGTTGGCACTTACTGCACATGTGGTCATCCTGACTGCAAGAAGCGTCTAGGAATTCCCATATGCTGCAGGCTATGCAATGCCCCGAATTTAACCCCCCAGGTCTTTTACAGGCTTAGAAATCGATTTTCACCTTTGGACGGGCAACCCATTGAACGCGTCTTTACGGCGCCCATTCCGGCAGTGTAGGCTGGAGCCATTTTAAGGCCTAGGCCTTGTTTAAATAGAACCGGCGAGCTGACCAGCCCAAACAAGTTAAAATCAGCCTCTTAGAGTCATTGGGCCAAAAATTCGGCTGTTGTCGGGTGAGTACGCGCTGTGTACTCACCCGTAAGGCCTCCTGAAGTGCCGGTTTCCTGCATGCACTGTGCATGCGCGGGAAACCAGAACTTCCGGTCTCGTGAAGGGAGGGGTTGAGAGGTGAACTGCGTGCGTGGGAGAGGCTGCGTGCACTCAGCGAACTTAGGTTTTTTTTCAGGTTTCTCCGGGAAGGTAAGTATGGAAGAAGCTGCGCTTTTAAAAAGGAGGCACAAGACCCGTTTTTAACAAGGTAAGTGGTTAATTAATTACAATTTAAATTTTTTTTCAACAGGTTTATCTTTTTTAGATACTTTAAAGAAAGGTAAGTTTATTTTTAGCACTGTTAAAAAGTATTTTAATTTTGTCAAAAATTTAATTTTTGTTTAAAGTAGTTAATTTATTTAACTTATAGTTATTTTAAAAATGTGATGGTTTAAAAAAAAAATTATTTGAAGTTTAGATGTTGTTTTGGGGCCGATTTCAATTCATAGATTGGACAGGTCTTCCTGTCAAATATAGGAATGAAAGATGGTCTGCTGCCATTGGCTCTCCATGGCCCACGTGATCCCAGGGGACGCATCGCACTAACTACACCCCTGGGATACACAAGCACTGCGCACCGGCAGCTGCAGGAGGCCCAGGAGCTGAAGTCCCCGTGGGCCCAGAGGTCAACGGCAGGCGCGGTAGGTAGGTGCGCGCGTGATCATTGCACCCGCGGGAAGCCAGGGAGCATAATTTCTGGGCCATTATTATTCATGAGGCCATTTTAAATCTTAGGCACTAAAGAGTAGTATGGAACTTCAGAGTGAGTACTAAAAAATTTAACTTCAGAATGTCAGAGTGAGTATTAAAAAAATGTAAAACATTTTGGGGGACGTAATGAATTATCCCTGTGGGAGCACCATTGTTCCTGTGTTAATGAGGAGGAGAATGTCGAGGATATGGAGGATGGAAGCAAGGAAAGTAAAACTTTACACAAGGCATCAACATCTGACCGGTAGATACTTACACTATGGGGTATTGCAACCAAGGAGCACAGTCTTGTCATTGAATGTTAAAGTGACCACATCGCTGAAATTTTACGTCACTGGATCCTTCCAGGCAGCCTTTGGTGACATCAGTCATATCAGTCAATCCGCTGTGCACCACTGTATTAAGAATGTCTCAGGTAAATCCAATAAGGAATTCTTCTTTACCTAGAGAGTGGTTAAAATGGGGAACTTGCTACCACATGAAATTGTTGAGGCGAATAGCAGAGATGCATTTAAGGGGAAGTTAAATAAGTACATGATTTAGAAAGGAATAGAAAGTTATGCTGATAGGGTGTTGAGATTAGCTTATCTCTGGTCTTTCAAATAATCAGGATCGAGTGCAAACCAATATGGTGGGTATATTACGTTTAGTCGGAGTTTAAGACGGAATATAACACACTAGTTATACAGCAAAAACATACGACCATGACAAGCAGCTGGTACTGGACCCAATCAGACAGACGGCTGGCGTGCGTGAACAGCTCGCCTTCTTGTCTCACGTATCTCTCTCTCTCTCTCTCTCTCTCTCTCTTCTTGGACTACCCAAGAGTGTTACACTGAAGTCAGCATGTTGTCCACCCTTAGGAGTTCTCACTCTACCGTCTGCGCCAATGGCCTTTTGCGTCTTTCTTTTATTCTCTTCTTAGGGGCGGGCCTGGGGTAGAATAATGACAGGACCATTTAACCTGTAAGGGTTCCTCTTAAACCAAGGTGCCCAATGGTATGTCGAGTTCTTTGTCTTAACTTTCAGATGAAAGCCCTCCCCTAAGGGGTCTCATGCTTTTCCCTCACATGTCTTTCCTGTTTATATATTCTGAAGCCCCATCCATCTAAATTCCTCTTATCTCTCCTTATCCTCCCAAGTTTGGAGTCAAACATGCCATTCTTGGCCTTCAGATGTTTGTAGCTGCTTGTTATCAGTTATTTATGTTGACGTTGTTCAAATAGCTTTAGCTATGCAAAACTAACTATTTCATTCCATTATCAGACTATAGTACCATGGAATGAATCATCAAATTCCCAAAGATATCATCTATTCTATTCTGACATACTGGTTAACTTACGCATTTTAAAGCAGTTTTGTTAAACAAAGTCAAAATCCTAACTTAGCATTATAATATGGTTATTAGCAGTAATGGAAGAAACATAGGCATTGGGCCTTGGTTGGCCAAATCAAAGATACAGTCAACAACCTTCCTAGCACACAAACAGCAGACAGCTAGTCTGGGAAGCAAGGTCATATGTGACCGCCACCGTGCAGAATACAGCAAAGGCTGTGGGCCCTGACAACATCCCGGCTGTCGTACTGAAGACTTGTGCTCCAGAACTAGCCACGCCTCTAGCCAAGCTGTTCCAGTACAGCTATAACACTGGCATCTATCCGACAGTGTGGAAAACTGCCCAGGTATGTCCTGTCCCCAAAAAGCAGGACAAATCTAATCCGGCCAATTACCACCCCATCAGTCTACTCTCAATCATCAGCAAAGTGATGGAAGGTGTCATCGACAGTGCTATCAAGCAGCACTTACTCACCAATAACCTGCTCACTGATGCCCAGTTTGGGTTCCGCCAGGACCGCTCGGCTCCAGGCCTCATTACAGCCTTGGTCCAAACATGGACAAAAGAGCTGAGTCCCACAGGTGAGGTGAGAATGACTGCCCTTGACATCAAGGAGCCCTAGTAAAACTGAAGTCAATGGGAATCAGTAGAAAAAACTCTCCACTGGCTGGAGTCATACCTAGCACAAAGGAAGGTGGTTGTGGTGGTTGGAGGTCAATCATCACAGCCCCAGGACAACGCTGCAGGAGTTCCTCAGGGCAGTTTCCTAGGCCCAACCATCTTCAGCTGCTTCATCAATGACCTTCCCTCCATCATAAGGTCAGAAGTGGGGATGTTCGCTGATGGCAGCACCTCCCAAACCCGCGACCTCTATCACCTAGAAGGACAAGGGCAGCAGGCGCATGGGAATACCACCACCTCCAAGTTCTCCTCCAAGTCACATACCATCCTGACTTGGAAGTATGTCGCCGTTCCTTCATCATTGCTGGGTCAAAATCCTGGAACTCCCTCCCTAACAGCACTATGGGAGTACCTTCACCAGACAGACTGCAGCGGTTCAAGAAGGCAGCTCACCACCACCTTCTCAAGGGCAACTAGGGATGGGCAATAAATGCTGGCCTTGCCAGTGACGCCCACATCCCATGAACGAATAAAAAAAAATGCTATAACATCTGCAGGGAAACAAAAACATAAGCAAATTCTAAGCATCTATCCAGCTATTCTAATACTGGTCTGAAGCGACACTTTTGTCTCAAGTTCTAATACAATCATCTAAACAAAGTATTATTCGCATCACAATTTCATTCGCATAACCATATACATTTTAGATACCCCTAATTTCTAACAAGGGTTAAATGAAGTAGGATAGGAGGAGGCTTGTGTGGACCATAAACATCAGCCATAGACCAGTTGGGCTGAATAGCCTATTTCTGTGCAGTAAATTCTATGTAATTCTATGTAGATATTTTGCTCACCAAGTCCTCTTTCTGGCTGCTGCTGCAGAGTTGCAACCAGATGGTTCCAAAGCCCAAAAATCTTGCTAGGTAGGAAACACTTTACAAATCTGAAATACCTTTTTCTCTTCATTGATCTTTGGGCTACTCCCAGAATTCCCACAGATTTCTGGTCAGGAAAGTATCCCAGAGCAAGCCCTATCACCAGGTTTCTTTGGGTGCCCCACCGATGGGATGCATCTACTTCAGGGGCAGGCTCAGTTATACATAGTTACGGAAATCCTGGGAATCCCAGGGCAGTGTAGTGAGGGCAGAGACGGGTCTGTGCCTCTATTTCCTCTTCAACAAACCTGGAAACTGAGTGTTCCCCAGGCACAACAAAGATAAAAGAAAATACCCTAAAATGTTTAATCTGAAATATTACTTAGTATATAATTTTTACAACAAGAATGCCAAAGCAATGGGATCTTTATCAAAATCTTCATTGTTTCTGTAGGTCTACCTAAGTCGAGCTGTTTACTACGCAATGCAGGGTCGTTATTATAAAGCCATTCTAAGCTGTAATGAAGCACTGAAGCTTCAGCCCAAGAGTTTAAGAGCCTTTCTTTACAGAGGAGCACTGAAATACTGCACTAAGGTATCTGAAACCTCTTTTTGCTGTTCATTTTAACAGTCGATAATGTATAGTCATTGGAGTAATAATGTGATGGTGGTGCTTTTTACACAATCAAATCAAAGGTGAACTTCCAACTAAATCTGTACTCTTGTCACTGAGGCATTATTTCTTAAGCATATTACAGTTGACATGAGATGCAAACTTTTGGCTCCTATTAAGGAAGTGCATTACATGATTAGATCATTCAAGAAAATGCATGTGATTGGATTCTGCCCCTTCAGCCATGAAGCAGATATTTAATGCTGCAATATAGTGGGTTACAGTTTTTTGGAGCCTTGTGCAAATTTAGACATGCCATCATAACCCTTACTACTAAATTTCAAAATACTGAATACCAAGTGCCATCTTGGTGGTTCCTTTCTCATTTGTAACCTCCAAACTCTATTTATTTAATACAATAATATATTATCTATCTTCTGCTTGATCATGAGAGATTAAAGTTTAAATTTATTTTTAATTGCAATGTTTAAATATTAATTGAATACCCTGACAAGTAGTATAAGTGTTCAAAATCATGAGGGGTCTGGACAGAGTAGACAGAGAGAAACTGTTCCCATTGGCAGAAGGGTCGAGAACCAGAGGAAACAGATTTAATGTGATTGGCAAAAGAACCAAAGGCGACATGAGGAAAAACTTTTTTACGCAGCGAGTGGTTAGGATCTGGAATGCACTGCCTGAAAAGATGGTGGAGGCAGACTCAATCGTGGCTTTCATAAGGGAGATACGGGGAAAGGGCGGGGGAGTGGGACTAGCTGAAGTGCTCTTGCAGAGAGCTGGCACGGGCTCGACGGGCCGAATGGCCTTCTTCCATGCTGTTACCATTCTATGATTCTAAGTGTCCCGATTATAACTTCTGGTCAGTTGTGGGCGAGTGATTTTTTACTTCAGTTTGAAACTCAACCGTTTCAGTCAAAAATAGATCTGGAGTATTTTAACTTCCGGACCTCATTTTAATATCACTGTTGAGTTTCCCACTGAATTGGCTGACCGGACCCAGTCACCAACGTCTGAAGAGCCAGAGGCCTATTTAAAGCAGGAGTGCACCTCTTAAAGGGAGGCTGCATTCCCTCCAGGCTTCTTTTCTTTCCAAGGTGCTGAAGGAGGAATCTTCTATGAAATGAGTCACAGTCAATCCCCCAGGTTCTCAGAAGCCTCCCTGCAGGTACTTGTGGAACAGGTGAGGGCAAGGAGAAAACTCCTGTTCCCCTGCAGTGCCAGGAGGGTTGCCAAACACTTTGTCCACCACACATGGAGAGAAACTTTAGAGATCGTCAATTCCAGGATTGTCAACCCCAGTGCCTGGATACAGTGCAGGAAACGCTTGAATTACCTCACTAGAGTAGCAAGAGTGAGTACTGCACTTAATTTATTCCTCTTTCTTTACAACACATGGCAGTAGTCCTTCACCCCACCTCCCAGCACTCTCAACAATTTCCTTCCCTCCATCACTTCCTTCACCACTCAGCACAAGGCCACACTATACAACCTCTCATTCTCATTACAATCACACTCACCTCTTTCTTGCTCCCTTCACACCAGCCGCTAGTACCATTCTGCCTTTGCACAATCATCAACTTCTCTCAGGACTCTTTCCTCACCACACTCCACACACTTGCTTCCCATTCAACACCTCCTCATCCTGCTTACATCTTGCTTCTTCTCCCTCTCAGCGTATGCATAAGCCCCATAATCTGCATTCTCCTTTTAGTAGCAGTCACCGCATTTGCTCCAACGCCACCCACTCAACCAATACCCGGTACAGTGCCAGGAAGTCAGCCTGGCCAGACTGCCCCAGCAGAAGCCAAAGTACATCAGTCTGCTGCCAGGGCCTTTCAGGCTCGAGCACCCAGGAGTCGTCAGTCACAGTCACCTCAAGGATCTCACATGAGCAATGGCAGCCTTCCACCAGTTCTGCTGAAGCCACTAGGGGAGCACCCTGTAGTGGTAGTAGAGTGAGGACACCTTCTGTTAAGAAAAGCACTCTGAGGTAAGCACTCAGGTGTCAAGAGATTTTAGTTCAATCTTCTGTTTGTAAATAAATTCATCATCTTTTTCACATTTGGGAGTTGGGTGTACGGTCTCTTTTCATTGCATACAGTCGGTTTGCATTGTCAGAATGTCAGTGATATAGAGGTTGGCTGAATGGTTTGGCTGTACTCCAATTGGGGGCTGTCACTCAGCTCCAAACAGGGCAACCCTCCCCGTGTCTCCTGAAATAATGGATAAGTTTGTGGAATATTTCATACATCAAAAGAATATTAGTTATGGAAGATATGTGTTTAGTTTCAAGCTGAAAGAGAAAGCATGAATCAAATTGTAATAGATTTGTGAAAAAAGGTACTGATCCCGTGTTGACATCCTCATTAAAGACAGATTGTAGTCAGTATAATAGACGATCAAGTCAGAGCTGGGTTACTAAGAGAAAAGGTGAACCACAGAATTAAATTGACTGCTGAGTCTAAAAAACATCGAAGGCATTTCATAACAGCTCAAGTACAAAAGTAAGCAAAAGATGTACTATGGCTGAAGACTTCATCCTTTAAAACCACTGCAATCAAGAGATGCAGTGAGAGTGCATGTACTGATTAAAATGAATGGAAACCTCCAATTGTTTTGCATAAAAGGGACAAGCCAGAATTATGGCCCTGAATTTCCCAGAGAGCTGTGCTCGCCTATGATCTACAGTGCTGTCTGTACTGCTCATTGCATATTCATTGGAAGATTCATTGGTGTAAATCCTATGTAACACAGGAATAATGTTTGAAAATTAGAGTGCAGCCTTCAAGAAGCTAAATCCGGCTGAAGATTGCAGCAATAGTCTGGTGAGCAGCACCAAAGTAGCAAAGAGCTTGGCTTACTGATTTCATTGTTTGGTAGCTTGACTGGATGTCTCAAGAGTGTTTGTGTGCCATTTTTCAAGGCTGCGTACCACTAGAGCATTTGCCAAAGGCAGCCAAAGAAGGGACAAGGGTAAAGCATAGAGGCATAAAAGAGCCCACAATTTCAATGAGTTCAACTTGCAAATCCTCATTGATATCGAGCAGAGGTATCTGGGAGGAAATCTCCAAAAAGTCACTCGTGCCAAGTGGGGGGGATATGACACTGAGTGCCAACTCTCTCACCCGCAGGACTACAGACTAGTGCTGCAAGAAGTTCAATGACCTGATCAGGGCAGGCAAGGTAATACACCGGCCACTCTCCCTTTACTTACTTGGGAACCGTAGGCACTGTTGGATTAACTCTTAGTCAACCTCCTCCTTCTATGGTTTACAATAACACGCTTCAAGTAAGCATGAGACACATGATGGTAGAGTATACGGAACAGACTTTATTTATATACAGTATAGGTGATCAATCTATACTGTACAAAGAGAGTAGCTTTTCAGTTTCTCTATCTTTCGAGCTCTCCAACTAACTCTTGAAAACCATGTTCATTTATACACCTTAGTTTGTTGACTTCAAAAGGTACATGTCACAGATAAGACCTCATGATTTCTTTGTTCTTGAATCCTTTGAGAACAGTCTATTTACATAACAGTCTTAGTTGTTTACTTCAAAGATACTTTCCTCAAACAAGACTTCCTGACCTATCTGTTCTTGAATCCTTTGAGAAGTAGTTTTATTAACAGCTTATCTTCCTAAACATCCTTTCTATACTATAGTTAATTTATCCATCTGCCTATATTTATTACATTAGCCACTAGAGTTATACTTTAATCACTCATGGTTGATGCTGTCCCAGTCACTTATTTCCTTGCTGAGACAACCCGCTGCTTTCCTGTTTATCTTAGAAAGCCTTTTGCCCTATGACCAATTATAGTTATACAGGTCAGTTCTATTATTAACCCTTAACTCTCCAACATGTCCAACAGGCACCATCACACTCTTTGCCCTCTATAATTAACAGCTGCACAAATAATCCTTCACACAGCACTCTGGTTAAGGAAGGCACTAACTCAGGTTCTTACACAAAGTGTCGCCATCTTCCCTAACAGCAGTAACTTGCATGCACAACATTAAAACCCCTTCCTCTAGGTGAACAGGATGATACCATCACATCATTTACTTCAGCTGTCCCATGCCACCAAGCAGACAGTCCTTAGTTGCTGGCTTTTACCTAATTCACTCAATCTTATGCAGGACAAACTGGTGCACAAAACCTGTGAAAGGCAGGGCACTAAATGGGGGTGCTCAACTTTAAACAGTTCACCCTCTATGAGGAGCATGCCATTGAATTCATGGGAAGCATTCTGTTTTTGTCATGGGAGATAGCATGGTTAAGGGAATAATCCTGGCACCACGTTAGTGACTGCACACCTACACAGTCGCTGTGAGGCACCACACAGCAACATCCACAAGCTTCCACCCACTTCTCTACCTCCTTAATTCCAAGGGAGTAAAGCTAAATGTGGCATCTGGCACAAGGCTTCAGCACTCTGTAGTCTGCCATGGAACATGCAGCTGGGCCCTCACACCAGGAGTCTGTGGTCACCAGTTTGTGCGAGTTTGATCAAAACTCAAACTGGTGCCATTCAGGCTCTGGCCACCACCATCTCCACTTCCTTCGAAAGTCTGGGGGTATGCATGTATAGGTGCTACAATTGCATCGCAGATTTCCTACATTCTGCTCTACCACAAATCAATGGGAGTAAATGAGCCGCAGACCTATTGAAGTTGTAGTGTCGCAACAGGAGTGGCACATGTTGCTCTCTTTCAAGATAACAGCACTTCTGCTCCCTCACTGGCCCCACAGCCAATGCTCACCATGAGCCAGACTGCCCCGACAGCAGCGGAGATGCTGCAGTCTGCAACCGGGTGATCTCAGGTCCAAGCTCTTTCCAGAATCTATGCTGAAGCAACTAGGGCAGCACCTCGTCAGAGTGATAGAATAGAAGAACTCACTTAGGAAAAGCACAATGGGTTAACACATAGGTGAAAATATGGTGCTATGGATCTTAAAAACATTAAAAAATCTGCAGATCACAGAATCAGCCCTAAGACACCTGTGCTGCCAGATAATGTTTAAACTGTTCCTCTACACTACTTACCCTGTATTTTCATAAATGTACCTGTTTGTAAGCAGAGAGAGGAAATTTTCAGCGCATTTTGGTCTAAGAAAGACTTGCATTTATATAGTGCCTTTCACAACCACCGGACATCTCAAAGCACTTTACAGCCAATGAAGTATTTTTGAAGTGCAGTCACTGTTGTAATGTGGCAGCCAATTTGCGCACAGCAAGGTCCCACAAACAGCAATGTTATAATGACCAGATAATCTGTTTTTGTTTATGTTGGTTGAGGGATAACTATTGGCCAGGACACCAGGGATAACTCCCCCACTCTTCTTTGAAAGAGTACCATGGGATTTTTTACATCCACCTGAGAGAGCAGACAGGGCCTCGGTTTAACGTCTCATCCGAAAGACGGCACCTCCGACAGTGCAGCACTCCACTGGAGTGTCAGCCTAGCTTTATGTGTTCAAGTCCCTGGAGCGGGACTTGAACCCACAACCTTCTGACTCAGAGGCAAGAGTTCTACCAACTGAGCCACAGCTGACACAGGTAGTGTTAGATCCCACAGGCGCTTTACTTTAAAAAACAATTTTAATAAAATACGATGGTATAAATAATTTAGCAGGGAAAAGAATATCACTGTGATAATTTGTACTAGCCACGGCTCCATAGGTATAAGATCAATCAGGGTAAGTGAGCAGAAAAAAAGAAGAGATTTAGTACAAAAGTATTCTCCCTAGTATATCTAGGGGGGGAAAAGATGGTTGATGATCACAGCTGTTCTGAAAGAGAAATGATTTTATCTTTTAGATGTTTTGTAATACAGAGGGGAATTTTAACCTAAAAAAGGATGGGTTAGGAATGGGGTGGGGGCAGGTGCGGGGGTGGTGGGGGTGGGTAGTTAAAGTGTTAAAAATCGGAATCCCAACCTGAGCCTGTCTCCAACCCACCCACTTCTGGTTTAAATGGAGGTGGGACGGAGACGGAAAGGGGGTGGGCAACCAACCCGCTGCCAGGAGACGGGACGTTAATTTAAATATTATAATGAGGCTGGAAGCCTCTTCTTTAACCTCCATTTTGTGTTTAACTGCAGCTGGTCGGGTTTTACACATACCTCCTGGTCCCTGCCTAGCCCACCCCCTGCAATTGGAGACCCCCTCATGAGACTGCCCCCCTCCCCCCAATGATTCTGAAGCTGGCCCTGATGTTCCCTCCCCCCCACTGGTGATCCTGAGGCCGGCCCCGATGTTCTCTCCCTCCCCCCTCCCACACCCCCCACGATCCTACAGAGGCCAGCCATGATCCATTCTTTCCTCCCCCCACCCCCAACCCCCATATGCCGGCCGCGATCTTCCCTCACGCACCCCCCGGCCGATCCTCCAGCCCCAATCTTTTCACCCCCCCACCAGAATCTTTCCTCCCCCCCGCCACAATCTTTCCTCCCTCCCCGCCACTATTTTCTCCCCGCCCC